>OY292416.1:0-578348 GCA_958496275.1 Zele albiditarsus
ACGTAAACAAAACGTAAACAAAACGTAAACAAAACGTAAACAAAACGTAAACAAAACGTAAACAAAACGTAAACAAAACGTAAACAAAAATGTGTCGCTTGATCGTACTCTTTTGTGGCATGTCGGGGGTTCGGTCGGGCTCCGGGGAGTTTCGGTTCGGCTCGGTTTGGGCGTTGCTCCTTACTTCGGGCGAGGAACCATCTCTCAACTTGGCTTTGGGCTATTGCGCCTCGTACTATAGTTCGACCTTCTTGGGGGCAGGGTTGCGGTCCCTCGGGACCGCTACTTGGCGTGAACAGAACGTTACCAGTGGGATCTGACATTTTTGTGTACTCTTTCGTGGTATTTTGTGGCTTTCGTCTGCTGGTCGGGTGGAATACAAATTTAGCGTGGGTGACGTGGTTTCGCCGTCATCCCACGGATAATTGTCAATTGGGATGAAGTTCTAAGGTTACGCATCGTACTATGGTTCGGCCTTCTTTGCGGGGAGGAACAGGGTCCCACGCCCGCACAACAACATGTAATCGAAGCGTAAACAAAACGTTAACAACAGAGCGGAGCGGATGTGGCAGGCGCTAACATAGGAGGTTTTAGGGGAAGGGAGCAAGGAGAGGTACGGTTGGAAAGAATGGAAAGATGCTGGGGAAAAAGCAGAAAACTATAAAAAAAGCGACGGAGGCGGAAGTCGTGGAGGAGGGAGAAGGAGGTGGGATGGAAACTATTTTAAGGTCGAGGAAGGATGTGAAGAAAGGTTTCAATTATATTAGGTTAAGGTAGATTAAGAAGCGGGCAGAGGCGGCGACAGAATGTATGTATGAGTGTATGTTTGAAGGGATATGCGAGGAGCAAGGGTGGCGAAAGAGGAGAAAGAGAATGGATTGAACAGGAAGAAGCAGTGGGAGGAAAGAGGAAAAGGAAGGGTGTTAAAAACAGGAATGAGAAAGAGGAGGATGTGAACGGAACGGGAGATTGGTGTACTCCGAAAGGGAAATATAGCAATATTAATTCATTATTATTATATACAGAGTACCAATATATTTTATATGTATTGTGACGTGGTGGCGACCCACGTCATGACACCCACGAGTAATCGCTCGGCTCAGCCAATAAAAGGCATAAATTTAACCATAAATAGCCCCAATTATTTATATATTAATAGCCGCTGCCGCCTGCAATTACACATAGGAAGAGTGAACAAATAAGTATGTATGAATGAATGAGTGAATGGTGGAAGGAAACACATGATGGCCTACCTGGCACCCTTGCAGCTACCGAATTATACCCGATGATGCCGAAGTCACCCTCGCCTCATCAACCACTCCATGTGCCGAAAACAATAACACAAAGACGCTTCCCGAACAAACAAACAAGTGAATAGAAAGGAACACGGCGTACAACTGCCGAACGGAGATTGGTGAATAAATACAAATTCATTGATGCATGATTTGATGAATTAATAACCGTACCGAATGTACCGAAGCCTCGTGCACAACTTGGCCGAACTGTATCACGACCATGGGCGACGTAACCTCAACCGTCACCCAGTGGTCAACGCGGTAACGGCTCGTCGGTAATCGAGCGAGTTTACCATAGGGGGAAGCGGTTGATAATCAGAATCGATATAGATTAATGACACCGGCAGCGCTATCGGCCAATGAACCCGGAAGAGACGACGATGACATGGGCGGTGGGTGACAAGAAAAGGGTGAAGGGAAAGAAACGATCATTTTCTGGCACTTCGCCAGTGGCAATTGACGCTAACGGACGTGTGTGCTGTGTAAGATTGTGAATTATTGAATTGATATTGAGATTGTTGAACAGAGAAATTATTGTGACGACCATACTATTTTTAAACTGATTGCGAGTATATTTTGGATCAAATTAATTAGTCGGAAGTATTGATAGTGGCCATTGTGCGTGAACAAGTGCCACTTGGTAGCCACAGTAAGTAATTTACCGTTTGTTCATGTGCATGCGGACCACGTGGTCACACAACTTGCGGCGTTTAGTCATTGATTATTTCATTTATTGTATTTTTACCGAACCAGCAGTGCGGCAGCAACAACGGCTAATTGCATTTTACATTATTTGATCCAATCCGAGTAGTGTATAGCCGATCCCTACCCACGTTTCTCGGCGGATAACGCCATAGAAAATTCTCGAATATTCCTAGCGTCCCCGTAAGTGCAACAAGTGCACGCGTACCGAAATACGCATTCTTATACCGCGCGGACAATAGCATTTCTATTGTTCGACCGCATGCTACGTACACCCCCCGCGCAACACCCCTCTTGCCGCCAATTATATTGTTTCCATAATTCTATCATTTTCACGTGTAATTTATCTTGATTTTATATTATTTCTATTGTAGATCGCCTTAGTAATTATATCGCAATTATTATCGTCGAGCGTCAGTCGTAAATAATCAATTATATTCATTATTCACTGTTTTATTTTTCGTACATAAGAAACGCTTGAAATATTATTGCGCGCTAATTATTATTGAATTTAATGAACATTGCTGCTGATTAGCGCAACGATTTTAATTGGAAGAGCGAGAAGTTATAATTTATCGAACCATCTTTAATAATTGTGTCATTAAACTGAATAAATCGAGACATCTTATTATAAATAAATTCACCGCGTTAACCCCTTTATTGTCTCCCCCGATAACTTCCCGAATTCTCCTGTTTTCCTTATTTTCAGGTTAATACAAATAAGGTGGCATCCCGACCCGCTGACAGCCGTCACAGAAAAGGCGACTGTCACAGTATGTATATATATATATGTATATTTAAACATGAAATATTATTTAAACATAAACTTATATATAGAGTATATGTATATGTTGTGACGCTGCACTCTTTTATTAAGCCGTTCTAGTGGCAAAAGGGGGCCGTCAGGCTTCGGGATGTCACTCTAACTTTTCCTAGTAGAGAACGGAAAATAATTGAGGGTCAGAGTCCCCAATTACTTTTATTAATTGCTATTGAGAAAATAAACAGTATCAATAATTTGTATTTTTAATTCATTATTAGAATGAATAATTAATTATTTATTTATACAACTGACAAAATGGATATAATAATCCGGAATATGATTTAATTCCGATATACCAAAAAGAAAAAAGATTGATAATTTGAACAATAAACAAAGTCAAAATAATTATGCGGAACTTATTTGATTCCGTATTAGAAAAGAATAAATTATTCGAACAATTCAAATATCAATTAAAATAGCAATAAATTTTCGGAACCTATTCAATTCCGTATTTGTTAAAAAAAAAAAATAATAATGCAAATGACAATGTGGTCAAGAATGATGCGAGCGAGAGTCTGGTCGATTTTGACCCTTAATACAATAATGACCCTTAAGGCGGCGTCAATCTATGTCTCTCTCGCACCTTTGTTATTTTTACCCCGCAACAATGGAGATTTTTCTCCCGATTAATTCTTCTATCTAATTTATCAAAAGTGAATATGTCTCTTTTTCCTTAATTTCAATATATAAATGTTTTATCTGCCGGATAAAATATGCGCGGAATGGACAGGTAAGCAACGAACAAGATTTTCTTAATTTTAATACGATCGAATTGCTACTCGTTATCACTATCTTGAATAAAAATGGACGCTATTTTAATTTGCCATTCGCAATAAAGAAAAACCCTTGTGATTCAACACTTACGGCTCGGTGAAGATCTTTTCACACACACTGATTTTACTCTACCTCAATTAGACTCAATATAAACTACCTGAAACAAACAATTCACAATTAAAATTGACTTTCCGCACACTCGCACACAACGTGGTCATTTACAATACTTTTTACAATGATAAACACACACATACAATTCACTCTTGCACACTCGGCGATCCCGGTGGAAGTTTGCCTTGCTTCTTTATATCATCTTCTTTGTGAACAAATTAGGCCAATCCTAGACATCTTCCTGGTCTAGGGCCCGGTTTTATGAAGGATAATCCCGATTAGCTAATCCTGACAAACAATGGCGGCTGAAATTAAGTTCTCCCACCTTAAATCCCTTCTCCTATCACCCCTGGTGCCCCTAGCTGCGCGTTGGACGATTTTGGGTACTTCTGTTTATAATACTCAATAATAGGAATTAATATATTTGAGGTTAGGATAAACTCGCTGCACTTGAAGAGGCTTCAAACCGTAGTGGCGAAGAACGCCACTGCGCGGCGCTTCAGTTTCAGACTTCGGTGGGGGAACTTAATCTCAGCCGCCATTGCTTGTCAGGATTAGCTAATCGAGATTATCATTCATAAAACCGGGCCTAGGATCCAATCACAACCCTATGCAAATTCTCGATGATTGACAGCCCCGATCATCGCTATCTTCATCGATTAATCGATTTCTCATTGGCAGTTGATTTATCGGAGTCGAGAGGCGCTGCGCACAGCCTGTTGCCATGCCGCCACTTTATCCGCATGGTATGACGTATTTTCCACGTCTGCGCATTTCCTCGCGCACATGCCGGAAGATAGTATTAATTAATTCAGATAGATGGCGATGTATGTACCTTTGCTATCATTATTCGTCAATGCCATACCATTCAAACAGTCTATTCGAATTCATCAACCACATTGACGGTCTATCATCCAAATATCCCTCCATGGCATTCAGACTAACAGCAGTTCCATTGCTCGCATCCACAATTCCATAGCGACGATGGCATTCCGGAGCTGACAAAGTGAATTCGCATAGGACCCCAATCATTCACCGTTGATGTGCTGTCATCTCCCATACCGACAGTTCCAGGTTATCTTTATAATATTAATTTCGTTTACTCACTCTCATTCACTCATACCATATAACATTGTTCGCAGGTCTGGAAAACGAAAAATATCCAACAATAATGAAGAATTAATCGGGGAAACGAGCATCAATATTTTCTTCTATAATTGCAATGAGTAGCAACGGCCACCTCATCAAAATGTATGCATGTGTTCCAGATGTGTATATATTGTTATGCCGTGTAGGATCAGGTATTTTAACTAATTGTGTTCAAAGTTTTGAAGTTAAATACACGGGATAACCTTTATTTTTATAATGTATAAATGTTGACACTATTGAATTAAATCTAACGATTATTAACTAACTCTTATTTCATTCCCAAATTCCTTTCTGTTCCGTTCTATTATGTTCTATTCTCTTTTGTTCTATTCCCGTTCGAGGCTTCTTCCAAACTAACTAAATCCAAGCATTTTCAGAGCGCGTCAAAAATGATGCGCTCATCAAAAAGTATTTTTCTGCCGTGAGAAAACGACGGCTACGCGGCGCGCTGCAACTTCACGTGGCTACTTGATTCTTGTGCGAAAGAAATATTAATTACGAAGCGTTTAATATTTCTATCCGGTCGTAGCGCTAACTAGATACTTATTCGATTCCCATGAGAATAATAAAAGAATGAAACTTATAGGAAAAAAGGGAAAAATGAGGTGCCGGCATAACAATATATTGTGACGGTCGCTTTTTCTGTGACGGCCGTCACAGGGTCGGGATTCCACCTTATCTGTAGTTACCTGAAAAATTAGGAAAACAGGAGAATTCGGAAAGTAGAAGGGGGAGAAAATAAAGCGGATAACGCGGTGAATTTATTTATAACAATTCTCAATTTATTTAAGCCAAAAACCCGAGCATAACAACTGATTAGATAATTTATAATTTGTCATTCGTTATTCAATAAACAGTCGTTGCGCTATAGAGCAGCAATGTTCATTCAATTCGATATTAATTAGCGCGCAATAAAATAATATACGTATTTTATGTTCGGAAAAATATAACAGTGAATAATAAAAATAATAGACAATGCTATAAATATGAGACTTAACGATAATGAGTATAATATAATAACTAAGGCGATCGATACGAGAAACAATATAAAACAAATATAAATTAAATGCGGCTATGAGATAACAATTGGAATAATATATTTCGGTAAGATGGTGATGAAGCGCGGCGGGGGGGTAGCGTGTGACCGAACAATAGAAACTCTATTGCACACGCTGTACAGGAATGCGTACTTCGGTACGCGTGCACTTGTTGCACTAATGGGGACGCTGTAAATGTTCAGGAAAATTCGATGGCGTTACCAGCCAAAAAACGAGGGTAGGGATCGGGTATACACGGTTCAGAATGAACTAAATAATATAAAATATGATTGACCATTGTTGCTGCTGCACTGCTGTTCGGTAAAAATATAACGAATAAAATGAGGATTGACTACACGCCGCTAAATATGCGACCACGCGGTCCGCATGCACATACGAAACAGTAATTTACTTACGGAAGTAGCGTGATGGCACTTGTTCACACACACACACGCCTACAATCGCACAATTAATTACTCGCGGCTAGTTAAACTCGATTTCCCAAATCGTAATCCATTCAAAATAGCCGTTTATGCAATACTCAAGTCACTCAATTCAATAGCCTGGTTCAATAAACAATTTCAATTTACTTTAGACTTTCCGTGCACACATGCGTCCGTATCATTCACTAGCCACGAAGAAGTGCCAGAAAATGGCCGTTACTTCCTCTTCACCCTTCTGCTGTCACCCCTCGCTTATGTCATCTCCACCTCTTCCGGGTTCGTTGGCCGATAGTGCCGCCGGTGTCATCAATGATTATCGATTAGCGTTATCGACCGCTTCCCATATGGTGATTCGCTCGGTTACCGGCGATTCATTACCGCGCTGACCACTGGGTGACGTTCCAGGTTATGTCACCCATGGTAGCGGTACCATTCGGTATTGTTGTTTTCCTCGTGGTTCATTTACTGGTATTTAGTCACCAGGTTGGTTGGTCGGCAGTTACACGCCGTATTTCATTTCGTGTAGTTTCATTTGTTCGGGAAGTATCGTTATTTGTGTTTGTTTCGGTACGTGGAGGACATTCAGTTGGCGAGGGTGACGTCGGGATCCATTCCCGGTTAATTCGGTACTTGCGGGGTGCCAGGTAGACCATCACATTTCGTCTTTCATTCATACAATCCTACTTGCATTCTTCCTTTACATTTTCTTATATCTATTTGCAGGCGGCAGCGGCTATTAAATATACGTAATTGGTACTCTGAAAAGGGTTAATTTATGCCCTAATTTGGGCTGAGCCAACGGTTGCTCGCGGCTATTAGAACGTAGGTCACCACCACGTTACAATATATATACATATACAAACATATATATTTAACAGTCACAGATATGTATAACTCATACGTTCCTGACTTTATATATATATAAGTCACAGAAATGTGCAATTGGTAAAAAATTGATGATCCTGTGAAATATAAAAGTTAGATTGCAAAATCCTTGAAATCCCAGGTTATATAATGTGACGCTGCACCCTTTTATTCATGCCTTCCTAAGGGCTAAAAGGGCCGTTAGGCTACGGGATGCCACTCTGACTGACGTTACTAAAAAGTGGAAAGTAATTGAGGGTCAGAGACCTCAATTATTCCTATTAATTGCTAAAAGAAATGAACAATATCGATAATTTTGTATTTTAATTAATTATTACAATCAATAATTAATTATTTATTTATGAGACGAATCAATTGGATATAATTACCCCGAATATAGATTCATTCAGTTTTACAAAACAAAAATGATAATTCAAATAATCTGAACAGTAAACAAAATAGGAATGATTATTCGGAATTTAACAAATTCCTTATTCGCAGAATAATAAGTGAAGAATCAAATAATAATATGACTATTTGCTGTAGAATTCGCTCGTTTAACAATTTATACAACTAATTGTGAGAGAATACGCTTTGGTCAATTTTGACCCTTATCGCAATTATGACCCTTACGGCAGCGTCAATTTCTGTCTCTCTCGCACTTGCTTGATAGTCTCTGCAACAATGGAGATGAATTCCCCGATTAATTCATTCGGACAACAATATAATACAATGTCCCTATTTTCCGAACTACAATATCTACAAATGTTTTATTTTTCGAATAAAACATTCGCGGGATGGACAGGTATACAACAAATAACTGATTTTAGATTTCTTTAATATCACCGATTGTATCCAAGTTATCACTGTCTATGAATGAAAATGGCGACATGCCAACAATTTGGCGACAAGAATAAATGATGAAGACTTACAATTCAGCGCTGATCAAACACACACAAACTGAATTTAATATCCGTATCTATTACAATATAACTCGAACTCGCTGACTGAAACAAACAACAATATTTAATTAACTACTGACTCTCAACACATTCACGCACGTTGGTTTAATTAATACAATTTTTCACACACTCTCAATCAACCTTTACGCTCCGCGATCCGAGTAGAAGTGAAGCCTAGGAGGCCTTCGCTTCCGTATATCAAGTCCTTTGTGAATAATTAGCCCAATCCTAGACGTCCTCCTGGTCTAGGATCCAATCATAACCCTATGCAAATCCTCGATGATTGACAGCCCCAATCATCGCTATCTTCATCGATTAATCGATTTTCCATTGGTAGTCAGGCAACCGGAGTCGAGAGACGCTGCATGCTGCCTGTTGCAGTGACCCCAATTACCCGCATGTTATGACGTATCTCCCACGTCTGCGCATATCCTCGCGCACATGCTGGACAATAATACCAATCAATTCGGACAGATGGCGACTTGGTACCATTACTCGTTATTCATAGAACGGTAGTACCGTACCATCAAAACAGTCCATTCAAATTCCCAAACGACATTAGCGGTCCACAATTGAAATAGACATTCACGACATCCAGACCACAATCAACTGTACCAACAATTCCATAACGACAGTTGCAATTCGGAACTGTCAAGGTGAATTTGCATCGGAACCCAACCATTCATCATCGGCTCTCTGTCATCTTCCAATTTGACAGATGTAGGTTATGGTTATTATTCATACAACTTCATTCCATTCATTCATTAATTTCATATATTCTATTTGCAGATTCAGAAAGTATGACTACAATAAATAAAAGAATTAATCGGGGAAAACGATTAAATATATTGATTGAATTGCAATGAGTGGCAACGGCCATCTCATCACAATAGCTCTTCCTCAATATTTATAGCGTCTCAAGACAGGTGTCACGGAAATGTCCATTTTATATACATATATACATTGTGACAGTATAGCGAAACGCCTGTCTATAGGAGAAGTTCAGTACAATTTGGTTATCGCAAGGAGCTCTACGTTGGTTTAGGATGTTGTGACAACCCGACCACGCAATCCCCTTTTTTTTGAGAGAAAGGGTAACTACGTGCCGAGGACAAAAAGACGAGCACTATCCACATACCAATATGGATATTCTGGGCGCCACTTGGTCTTGACCTCAGACCAAGAACTGACCCCTGATTCTACTACGGTTGCCTGACTTAAGATGACTCTAACCGAGGGGTGGGTTTCCACTAGGATACCTCTCAAAATAACCCGCCGTTATGGATTATCGTGACAGCAACGTGGAATTTACGTTACATATTGTGACGGTCGCCTTTTCTATGGCGGTTGCCAGCGGGTCGGGATGCCACCTTATTTATTTTTACCTGAAAACAAGGAAAACAGGGGAATTCGGAAAATAATAGGGGGAGTAAATAAAGGGGTAACGCGTAGAATTTAATTATAATCAATCGTCTCGATTTATTCAACAACGCAATCCATAAGGTGAATAATTCAATAATAATTAGTCTCTCACAATACCACGGTATGTTGTTGCGCTACAGAGCAGCAATACTATTTTGATAACACCTTGATAAATTTTGAATGATATAAAAATGAATGATGGACTCAACGAGGTAATTTCCCAGAGTCGCGTTAATACAAAAATAGTTACAATAGCTACGGCGATCGACAATAGAAGAAATACAATAGTATACGCGAGAAAATGATATAATAATAAGATAAATGCTTCAAAAGGCTGGACAATGGAAGCGCTATTGTCCGCGCGGCACAAGAATGCAGGATTCGGTACTCGTGCACTTGTTGCACGGATGGGGACGCGTGGAAAATTCGAGAAATGAATGCGGCGTATAACGCCAAAAAACGTGGGAAAGGATTGGGTATACACTGTTTCGAATAATTAGAACAATGCTAAATTTACTTAACCGTTGTTGCTGCCGCACTGCGTGTTCGATAAATTATATAATGTATGCAATAATTAGAATAATCGACTACGCCGGCAAACGTGTGACCACGCGGTCCGCGTGCACGTGTGAAAGAGCAAATTACTTACTGCGAATCTGGTGGCACTTATCACACACCCTATATTCGCACAATGACTCGCGACTATCTAATTTGATCAAATCATAAACAAATTACACGATAGCCAGGTCACCACAATTCAGTTCACAATGTTCGATATCTCGGTTTGTTCCAGATCCAATTTTAACTCTCTCTTCTATCTCACGCTCTTCCTTTCTCAGTGCACACACGTCCGTTTCTCACACAGTCCATAGGCGAAGTGCCGGAAAATGGCTGCGTTACCCTCTTCGCCCTTTAGCTGTCTCCCCTCGCCTATGTTGTCTCCATCTCTTCCGGGTTCACTGGCCGATAGCGCCGCCGGTGTCATCAATCCATATTGATTTCCATTATCGACCGCTTCCCCGTATGGTAATCTCGCTCGATTACTGGCGAGTCTATTACCGCGCTGGCCACTGGGTGACATTTAGGGTTATGTCGCCCATGGTCCAGTGTCATTCGGAATAGTGATTGTTGTACGTGGTGTTCTGATGTTTTGGTAGCTCGGTACGGTGGTTTTGTGTTTTTGTTAATGGTGTTTATTCACCGTTTTGTTTGTTCGGCAATTGTGCGCCGTATTCCATCTCATGTCGTAATTAGTCCATTCGGGAAGCGTCGGTGATAATTGTTTTCGGTACGTGGAGTACATCAATGTGGCGAGGGTGACTTAGGGATTCTCTAGGGTCCATTCGATAGTTGCTGGGTGCCAGGTAGGCCATCTCATTCATTCCTACATTCACTCATTCATCCTTGCATACTTTATTTATACCTTATGATTATTTGCAGGCGGCAGCGGCTATTCTATCATTAATTATCGATCGATGAATAACTCTAATGATAAGCAAAAGGGTAAATTGATGCCCTTTTTTGGGCTGAGCCTACGATTGCTCGTGGCGATAATGACGTGGGTCGCCACCACGTCACAATATAATGCTAGCGAATTTATGTTAATATCACGATTCAATTAATATAAACTCCCTGATGTAGCCACCAGTGGACAAATACAATCAAAAACGAAAGCTTAGCGATCCAGAAGTGAGAACCGATAAATAGTAGTCAGCGCTGCGTACAATGAAATGAATAAACTTTACCTTTTGTCACCCAATCGACGACTATCGCTCTCTCTCTCTCTCTCTCTCTCATATAACAATACCTTAGATGTTGTAGAATAAATTACCTTGTTTGTTGTCTCTGCGTGCGATATCTGGTCCCTCCAGGTATCCGCCGTCTCACGTTCCTCAACAGGATAGGTGCAAACCACAGAACAACAACACTTGATAATTTATACCACAATGGAACTTCTATTTATTTTTACTCAACAAATAGTACTAATAAAGACAACTTCTTTATGATGTCGCTTTTCCTTTGAGGTGGTATAACGCAGTTCTATGCTTCCTTCTCAAGCCAATGTCGGACACTCGATAACTAATTAATACACAATTCACTCTTGTGATCTTGGCACTTTCTCAGTTGTCAATGAATTCCGCAACGTAACTCTGAGTGTAGATGACCTCGAAGTGCTTTCTAACTCGCTGCCAGATGCTTTCTCGCTCACGGCTGAGTGCTTTCTGTCGAGTTCGCGATGCGCTCGGTAATATATCACGCCGGAGGTCAAGTTCACTCACCCAGTGACCGCGTGGTGCGCTAACAGGCGCAACCAGTATTTCCTCAGAGGACCGTGCTTGACTTCCGTCGTTTTCCTAATATGAGACTGATCGCATGCACAATTGAGCACACAGCGGCACAATTACGCGGGATAATTTAAATCAAGAGCTGATAATACACAGCATACTGTCACAATGTCTTGGTATGAGACATTTACATTCAAAACCGACACTGATTCCCGGGCATGCGCCCGAGTTATACACACAGTTTCAGGTACTCCAGCGCCACCCCGAACCAATAGAGGATATATAAAGGGGGAAAATTCGAACGCACGGGCACTCCGACAGTTACTCGCTAGAAATTCATTCAATATACTCTACTCTGTAGACTGCTAGACGGCACTTGCATGGCTCTTGAGTGTAACTTCAGTGTGGCGGACACTATCGAATTGAATATTTTACAGCAATTAATTTTTTATTCACGGAGCTTGTTACATCGCGGATTACACGCAGTTACTCAACCACTCGTCTCAAGTATTGGAGATAAAGAATAGTGCTGTCAAGGGTATCTTGTTAAATTCAGTGAACTGAAACGCCAAATATACGAACATCGAAAACCTTCTTGAGCACCTAGTAGTTCTCACTCTCCAACGGGCGCATTGGTCATCGGTATTCTATCCTACGCTAGGCTTTGACTCGAGGTGATAGAAGTCCATACTGGGGAAGTTCTCCACAAGGATGTTAAAATTCCTTCACTCGATCTAAATAGTACGGTAAAGACGACCTAAAACCCAGAGGCATAAAACTAACAGATCTAATATAATTAGTTCAAATACCACGGCGCGCATACGATGCATATTTAAACTCATTGGAACACATAATATCTCGTACTTCGCGAGTGCGACTAATTTGTTTCTTTCTTGTGTTAACTTTCAATCTTTGACTTTGTTAAATAAATTTATAAGTGTTTTGTTAATGTCAAATTCTACTGTGTGAATATTCTGCTATACACCTGTACACTGCCCACCTTCCAGCTGCTTTCACCTTCTTGCTTAAACTTCCATCGCTATCTCCGCTTGCACTAGGACCACGAAGAGATTTACGACCAGAGGAACTTCGAGGAACGTATCAGCGGACCAGGACTATGGAATGGCCGACTCTCTGCTTCGTGCTCTTCTTACTTGTAAGTAGTAATGCACTTCAAGCAGCTATGCTCTTAAGCTTCATGCTTATTTTTCGCTTTCCATGGGTAATTAGGGTTTATTATAGCATGTTCACTTTAATAACAAGCGATAAACGAACGAAAGAACTTTCTGGACTCGAACCCAAACCTCCGCCTGATCAACGAAGGATAGGACTCGATAGGAAGGTTCAAACCGTGACCCTGCTCCGGAATTAAAATCAAATTCTTGTTTTAAATTATCTACTTTATTTATTCACATTATTTAAACTCGACGCCGTGGAAGAGATCCACAACCTGACTGCTTGCCAAAGGGCAGACGAATAGAGATATTTATCCAACGGAGACGCGAAACCCCGAGCTTCACCTTTGAACTAATACTCGTGATGAGGTGGCCGATGCCACTCATTGCGATTGTCTGAAAGTTACTGAAAATTACTGAAAGAGCAATGGCACAAGTTATGATTATATTAGAGAATATAATGCGCTGGAATATACGGTGGGATTTTGGTGGCGGATAGAAATTTTTGATGCGTTTAACAATCGTAAATTTATTATTAAAAATAATGACAAGAATCACAGAATTGTTCACAATGATTACTGAGATTAATTGCACTGAGTTAAATTGGTCTGAATGTTCGAGGAGTCACTGAATTGCTGATTCTATTTAAAGACTGATTACCACGCGGTTGCACGATGCACGCTCGATGAGTCTAATGAACTGTATGAGACACTGAATTTAATGCCGATACACACACTTGCTAACAACGTGGGCAATGAGTTGATCTGAATTATTGTGCTTCTGATGAAGATGCACTAGTTGCTGAAGAAACACAATTTTCTGAGTTGAACTGAATACTGAAGAATAACTGAGCGTAGCTGAAAAACACGTGTGCTTGCACTGATGCTCGTGGTCGAAGTGATGCCGGCAATTTTCTTTCCTGCCTCGTGTTGTTGAGCGGATGTGGTCTGATCATGATTGTGAATTTTCTGATTGGCCGCGCATCTCAGCCTGCGCGTGCACATGGTCAGACCGGCTCAAAGTGGTTAGCGCACGCAACAGGTGCGCCTACGCATGATCAGTTCATCAAGAGTGAGTCGCGCGTGCGCTATGCAAGTTACTGCGCGACTCACTCATTCTCATTATTTAGCGCACGAAACAGATGCGCCTACGCATGAGCAGTTCTTCTAGAATGAGTCGCGCGTGCGCTATGCAAATTACTGCGCGACTCACTCATCCTCCTGGACAGTGCATAATTATGGTCACTCGACTGATTGCACGAGTGACCCAGAAGGTGCTGCCACCATGCTCGTGTGGCATCTGTATTAATTACTGAACAGCGATTATTAGAGATATGCATTTAATTCAATCTCTCTCATTGATTGGTTCTTTTATTTATTTATTTCGTAATGCTCAATTATTATTTTCCAAACCTGCGAACAAACATTATACATGATATGAGTGAACGAATGATTGTATGAATATAGTTTATTTAACGGCATAACTTGCATTTGTCAGTACGGTTTGACGGTTGAGAACGGATGAAGAATAATTAGGTCACTATGTGGGCTCAACGTGACAGCCCCGAACTTCACTTATCGCCTTAGTTTGATTCATTGACACTGTTGATAATTATTGGAATACCGTCGAGAATTAATTTGAATTGTGGTTTGATAATGATGTTGTGGAACACTTGATGGACTGTTTTGATGGTATTGTACGAGCAAAGGTACATACGTCGCCATCTGTCCGAATTACTTGATACCATTTTCCGACATGTGCGCGAGGAAATGCGCAGATGTGGGAAATACGTCTCACCATGCGGATAAAGTGGCGGCACGGCAACGGGCTGTGCGCAGCGCCTCTCCACTCCGGTAAATCAACTGCCAATGGGAGATCGATTAATCAATGAAGATTGCGGTGATTGGGGCTGTCAATCATCGAGAATTTACATAGCCTTATGATTGGATCCTAGACCGGGAAGATGTCTAGGATTGGCCTAATTATCTCACAAAGGACCCAATATACGGGAGTGTAGTCCTCATAGGTCCAGTTTTTTTAAGGATAAACCTAGTTAGTTAACTGGCGCGATTTAAGTTAAGTTCCCCCACTTTGATCCCTTCCCCTATCTATTTTCCCCTAACCGCATGATGTTTGTGCGATTGGCGCCATTGGCGGCTGTCTGATTTGAACTCTGTACTGAGAAAATTGTGATCTAAGATACTTAGTTGATAATTATTATTTAAATAATAATCTTTGTTATTATTCAGTTTATCCAATTACGTGCTAAGCACTGTACACGTGTCAATAACGTTGCAAACTTCACAAGTTTAGAGACAATTACACAAAAATCACTCTTTGTTAATAACTTGATATCACTGCCAGAGATGAGTAGAGAGATTGCCAACGCCCGGCTAAAACTTGACGCATTTTTGACTGAATCGAAGTGGCGCTACCTTATCGGACAAGCCTCGGACTGGACCCACTTTCTGATTGGTCGAGCCAATCGGACCCACTTTCTCATTGGTCAACGAAATATATAGTAATAGTTAAGCATGCATTTTTAAAATGTGGGCGTCAGCCGCCTCAGAGACTATAATATACATGAGTGGAGGGGGTGCCGCACACAAGCACAGGCCGTGTTGGTGTGAGCCCCGCACTTCGGCTCGTGGGTCGGTTAATAGAAGAGGGCAGAAATACTATCCATATCTCTGTTCTTACCGAATTCGGCCGAAGATGAACGAAGCTATGTCGCTACATCTACCTAAGGGTATGTGCGAACCCTTGAATTCAATTTCATGATTTCAGGTTAAAATTGAATATGAGTATTGAGATGGAAATAATGTTTCCACCGAATTTTCATTTATTCCGCCCTTATGAAAGATTCATATATTCATATGTATATAAAATAGAAAATTGTATTGGGAAAATATTTAAATAATGCGATGATGCCATGTGTAGGCAAATGTAGTCCGAGTTCATATAATTGCTGCTGGACTTCTCATACTATTCACTCTATTGGCACAATGGTAGCGTGCTTGCAAGCGATCTGGTATCTTCCGAGTTCAAGTCACCTCAAAGTCCTACGTTTTTATTTTCAGCGTGGATTATTTTCTACAATTTTTTCAACGCCTTGATATAGATTTTAAGTGAGTCAACATCACACGAGTTTTGAATTTTTACCACGAATATTGTGAATTCAGTACACTGGATATAGCTACTTCCTAAATAGAACGATGTCAGGCAATCGACGGGACGAACCTTATCGAAATCAATAATCAAAATGAATAAAATTATGATCCAACCCAAAAATTACATTGAAAAAGTATTAAAATGATGTAAAAGACCTATGTGCGAACCCTTGAATTGAATTTCATGATTTCAGGTTAAAATTGAATATGAGTATTGTGATGGCACTAATGTTTCCACCGAATTTTCATTAATTCGCCATTATGAAAGATTCATATATTCATATGTATATTAAATAGAAAATTGTATTGGGAAAATATTTAAATAATGCGATGATGCCAAGTGTAGGCAAGTGTGGTCCGAGTTCATATAATTGTTGCTGGGCTCATCACACTAATCGCTCTATTAGCACATTGAAAGCGTGTTTGCGAACAATTTGGCAACTTGCGAGTCGAGTTACCCCATACTACTGTGTTTTATTGTTTCGTTGTTTTTTTGCATGATTTCAGGAATGCTTTCGGCATTATCGAAATATAATAGAATGAAATAAATATCAAAAAACATAGGTATATCAAGATATCAATGTTGATCTTCAATAAAAAATAAATTGCAAGTTGTGATCTTCCACCAATGGCGCATTAAGTTTCCCCAATGAATCTCTGCTTAAAGCCATATTGTACCACATTAAACAACAAATTACGATGAAGGACGTCTGCATGCTTTTCAATGACTATAATTATTTGTGCATGCAAGAATATTTATGGAATTAAATATATAACGGGAGTAACAGTATATTTTTTGGATTTAATTAAAATCGAAGTTTTCTGGAATAAACATGATTTTTGTATGACGGAAAAATACTTTATTGCGAATGAATATCTTTTTCTGAGAACAATATATATTTTTAATACATTACAATATCAAAATCAATGTTTCCTGTTTTGTCTCCTATTTCCATTCCCTCCGCGTTCGTATCGGTCTAATATTGAGCCCATTACGATTGCCAACGCTCGATCCATCGGCCCCCGTGGACCATCGCGCGCTTCTGTCCGCTCGTGCAGCTGGTATGGACCTCGTCGACGTTGATGCGTTCGGCGATGCGCGGGCCGGGTTTTTCCGCCCGCCGCGTGATTTTGGCCCTTGTAGTGTCCTGTGCTTCCTACACAGACATAAATTACATGTGTTAATATTGAAAATGGCTTCTTCTTTTCTTCGTTATCGATGCTCCATCTTTCATGAACTATTGCTTACCACCGCGGCTATCGTCGCGTGTCTCCCTCGAGGGGTCCTCAGTTTGCCGGGCCCGCTCTTGGCGTTCTCGGCGGCTCCACCGCCAATTATATCTTCGATTCCTGTGGATAAAGCAATCAAATATTTTTTTAGTTACAAATTACTCACTGGCTTTGACCTAAAAAAAAAAGTTTACTTACCACCATGGTTGGCGTCGCGTACTTTATGGGTGGGCTTCGGCGATCCACCTTCCTTCCGAAAAACACTGATAATTTCCACACTCGGCGAACGTTTCCGAGTGTTGGACGGTTCGGGGTCTTTCATCTCCACGTTGTTGTGATGTTCACTGCAAGAAAACCAAAAAAAATTAGTACCGTAATCGTGATCAAATTGTTACGTAATCTTGTTTTTATAGAAATGTATACTTACTTCAATCCGCTGCCCTCGATAGCTTCGGTCAGCCGCTCCACTTCGATTTCTAGCTGATCGTTTTGATCCTGATAATTAAACAAAAAGGATGATTAAAATGTCACCATATTTCAAATGCGCCGAATACAGAGGAAGAAACTTACCATCGTAACGCTTCGAGATGCTCAAGAGAACTGAAAACACGTTGCGTAGCATGGGCCAGCACGTGCGCTGCGATGTTTACCTTATTTGTTTTACTGGAGGGGATGGGGATGGGGATACATGCCCTTCTATCGGGGACCGGGCGGCGTGGTGAGGGCACCGTCTCTCCCTCAAATGCCGTGCGATATGAAATTTATTTCAATTGATTGAATTATTATAATTTTAGTATTCCAATTTGATTTTGAAATAGCATGCAGTCGTAGTATAATTTTAATTTGTCGAATTTAAATTTCAATTATTTCATGACCCATTCAATTTGTTTCCTGCACCTTTCTGACTTTGAAGCTGAATGAAAATGCATTAATGTTTTCTTATAACATAATAAACATGAGTTTAAATTATGTCTAGGCAAAAAAAACAATTCCACGTATTCATAGTATCCTTTCCTGTATATTTTGAATTCATTTCATGTGTAGATATAAAATTCTTATTTTTCAAATATGCATTCAATTTGATACACACATAAATTTTGGTGAGACAAAAAATGTGTAATTAAAAATTTTGTAAAATACACCATTTAATAGGAATAATATTTAAATCTCAAATTTCATCTTATAAAAAGAATACGTATTCAGTTTGATGTACAAATAAATGTTTGCGAGGCAGAAAATTGATATCAATTAATTGTATGTCGAGATACAAAATTAATTCATTATTTTTACTCTCGACTAAACAACGATAGTGTCTGAAAGTTACTGAAAAATACTGAAAGAGCAATGGCTGAAGTGATTATTATATTAGAGAATATAATGCGCAGGAATATAGGTGGAATTTTGGTGGTGGATAGAATTTTTGGATGCGTTTAACAAGCGTAATTTATTATTAAAAATAATGACAAGAATCACAGAATTGTTCACAAATTGTTACTGATATTAGTTGCACTGAGTCAACTTGTTCTGAATGTTCGAGTAGTCACTGAAATGTAGATAATATTTATACACTGATTACCACGCGGTTGCACGATGCACGCTCGCTGAGTCTAATGAACTGTATGAGACACTGAATTTAATGCCGACACACACACTTGCTAACAACGTGGGCAATGAGTTGATCTGAATTATTGCGCTTCTGATGAAGATGCACTAGTTGCTGAAGGAACACAATTTTCTGAGCTGAACTGAAGATGAGTTGAACTGAATACTGAATAATAACTGAGCGTAGCTGAAAAAACACGTGTGCTTGCACTGATGCTCGTGGTTGAAGTGATGCCGGCAATTTTCTTTCCGGCCCCGTGTTGTTGAGCGGATGTGGTCTGATCATGACTGTGAATTTTCTGATTGGCCGCGCATCTCAGCATGCGCGTGCACATGGTCAGACCGGCTCAAAGTGGTTAGCGCACGCAACAGGTGCGCCTACGCATGAGCAGTTCATCAAGAGTGAGTCGCGCGTGCGCTATGCAAGTTACTGCGCGACTCACTCATTCTCATTGTTTAGCGCACGAAACAGATGCGCCTACGCATGAGCAGTTCTTCAAGAATGAGTCGCGCGTGCGCTATGCAAGTTGCTGCGCGACTCACTCATCCTCCTGGATTGATTAGCGCACGTAATAGTTGCGCCTACGCATGGGCAGTTCTACACGCATGAGTCGCGCGTGTGCTATGCAAATTACTGCGCGACTCACTCATCCTCCTGGACAGTGCATAATTATGGTCACTTGACTGACTGCACGAGTGACCCAGGAGGTGCTGCCACCATGCTCGTGTGGCATTTGTATCAATTACTGAACAAATAGTTTCTGTTAAAATGAATTTTTTTTTATTCAAGGTTCACTATTTTTGAGGATAAATAAAAACATGGCGTGCCATAAGTATCAAGATTCGATTAAGAAACGCCGCGCTGATATACGCCGATATATATATATAACCACTCCAAAGTTTTTTTTTCTTCAAAGATATTATGTGGTAGATGAATTAATAAGAAAGAAGAACACTATTCAATTGAAATAATAAATATTATTATTTATAATTCCGTTCTTTTGCCCATTTCATGGGTTTCGTCTGCCGCTTGCATAAACTATTGTCAATAGGATTCGGTTGATTGTTTAGCCGAGTGTACCTATACGTCGTAGACATATTCAATCAATTTGACTCGTACACTTGTTTTCAGCAGTTTGTGTTGAATTATAAACAATACAAAACGAAAAATTCCCACCAGGAAATAAATATATGTTCCAGTTTTGTCGTCAAATACCATTGTAGGGATGGAAGAATTCCATTGAGGACAATTCATAATCGCGCCAATAAACAATGACATTGGTTTTATCCAGAGAGTCTTTTTTAACTTTGGAGTAATACGGGGTGGAAATTTAACCCCAACTGTCTTGGAGTTAAATCATGCTGTTTGATAAGAGGGTTGTACTGGACTGTGACAATTGAGATTATTGCAACAATTGATCTATTTTTATAGGGGCCAAGACAAGAACTAAATATTGAAAGCTATTGAAGCTTATGATAATAAATATTTGAGGATAAAACGATGACAAAAATAAATATTAACAAATATCCATAAAATGAAACTTTGGATTTTCTCACAATTACTAAAAAAAAAATTGAAACTGCTTAGACCCGAGTAGCATTTTTATGACGGCCTGATATCATCATAAAACAATTCAATAGAGAGGAATTCAAAAGAAAAAATGTTAAATTTGGATGAAGATTGCCCCTTACCATAAATAATATGTGTATTTTAGGGATTACAATAATATTGTATGAGCAAAACATTTTCGTCCATTGAAATGTATTTTTTTGTCTGTTTTGTTTTGTTTTTTTTTATTCCTTAATTCATTGAATGAATCAATGAGTTCTGTGCAGTCTTCCCAACGCTTCACCTATAGACTCTGAACAATTGTCCATTTACAGCATAACTTCCCCAGTGAAATAATAATTTATCATTACATTAAATTTTGAATTACATTCGCCTATGACAATTATAAGAAATTGATTCATCAATATATAATTCGAAATAAATAGATAGATGGATTTCATAGGCATAGAAGAAAATCATGTATGCACGCTAATGTATATCTATAGCGTGGTGACGCATGTGCCAGGGCCTATCGTACCCTTGCGAGCAGTATATCTATAGCGTGTTGGCACTAGTTTCCTGATACGCTTCACATTATGGGGCACTATGTGAATGAAAGAAAGATTGAAAAGGCCAAAACGTTGCATGATTTTGCTGATACAATGATAATTTTTAAGTACACATTGTGTGTATTTTTTCGACAATTCGACTCGTAATTGGATTTCCAATATCATTTGGAATACAATCACTGAGAAATTTGATTGGTGTCCATACGACATTGCCGCAAAAAGTGACTGCTTATAATTTTTTATTGGTCTTTTGGAGTCTCTTCATTAATTTTAATTATTCAATATTTTCAATCAAATATATATAATATCTTTTGTTTATAATAACGAATTTTACAATATAAAATATAATCCTATAAAATATATCATTATAATATAAAATATCTTTTTAAATTAATACCGAATTTAAATGGTAACGCAATGTCCCATTCACAATGGCCCTATACATCACACCACGAGAAGGCAATCAACACTACCCCCCATACAAAAGTGCAACTCATTGAGCCTCCGGTTAACACCGGGAACAACTTTTGTATGTACGTATACGTACATTTGCGATGCGTGTTACATCACATATTGATGATTAACGAAGCGCAGTTATAAGAACCTCGAAAAACGCCTGGAAACGCAATCGTTATTTCAAGTGTACATGGAACGCAGCTAAAATAGCCTGTGATCGCTCTAAAGTCAGGTTACGTTCCAAGCACTTACAATAGAGAATCCCATACATTTCGTTCGTTTGCTCATTTGATCGGTTTCGTCTGCAGCTTGCATGAACTATTGTCAATAGGATATAGTTGATTGTTCAGCCGAGTGCACTCATACGTCGTAGATATATTCAATCAATTTGACTCGTACACTCGTTTTCAGGAGGCACCACGAGAAGGCAATCAACACCACCCCCCATACAAAAGTGCAACTCGTTAAGCCTCCGGTTAACACCGGGAACAACTTTTGTATGTACGTATACGTACATTTGCGATGCATGTTACATCACATATTGATAATTAACGAAGCGCAGTTATAAGAACCTCGGAAAACTCCCGGAAACGCAATC
The DNA here is from genome assembly GCA_958496275.1 of Zele albiditarsus. Lineage (NCBI taxonomy): Eukaryota > Metazoa > Arthropoda > Insecta > Hymenoptera > Braconidae > Zele > Zele albiditarsus. The sequence goes on from OY292416.1 coordinate 22,217, forward strand.
GTTATTACAAGTGTACATGGAACGCAGCTCAAATGGCCTCTGATCGCTCTAAAGTCAGGTTACGTTCCAAGCACTTGCAACAGACAATCCCATTGGCCAAAACCTGAAATTTCTTCAAAACGGTCCTCGCGAATGGCTGAGTGGAGTACATTTTATACACTCGCAACTTGGGAAGTCGGTAACAAAAGTTCAGTACAATTATTCAAGCACCTTGCAGTTTATTCAATTTTGTAGATCTTCTTATCGTTGATCTGTGAATAAAATCAGCCCGATTGTTAAATTTTGTTTGGGCGAATAATTCAACTTTAATCATAAAATGTAACATCTCTTCGTGATGTTCGCGGCACTCGTGATCTTTGTGAAACCAGTCGGAACTAAATTGTGTGGTTTCTTTCATAATTTCTCTTCCCAGATTACTCAAGATACCGTTGGATGCTCAATGCTTCTTCCACAGTCGAGCAAAAGCTTCCAGTTGGACTCCGACAATACTTACGAACTTTTCCGTTGGCCGGCTCAGCCATATTACCCCTGGTTCATCTTCATCTTCATGTTCGTACTCGCGAAATTCAGTGTACACCTCGGTGGGCAAACGTTCGTCTATAGGCGTCTTCAGTATATGCTCACGACAATCGTCGCACGGATACTTGCGCATTTGACGCTGAGCTATGTATCCGGCAAAATACGTAATAGCGTTCTGTTCGTATAGAGATCTCTCAATGTCGGTAATCGGTCTTAACATTGTAGCAATTTCTTTGTCTCCGCTCGAACCCTCAAGCATAACGGCAGCTTCTTCTGCTTCGATAGACTCTTCGCCTCTGTCGTCTTCGATGAGATTGTCGAATATATCTTTGGCTTGCTCGAATGCTTTATCTATCATCGAGCTTGGCTCAATTAAAGATGGAGCTTCCGGGCATTGGACATTTCCGGTGCTGTTACTCCCGATGTAGCCTGTTGAGAGAATATGTCGCAGAGACAAGCGAACCATCCTGGCGGTTGGATTTGGGTTGTGTCCAGCGCGTTGACGGAGTTTTGAAAACATATGTTCGATTGAATCCTGATTACACAAGGCTGCAGCCAACTTGAACTGGTGATGCTTCTCACTTAGCATATGATATGCTTGCAAGATAGCATTTACCGTGTATGTTAAACCTTTGAAACATGGTAATTGTTTCATGATTCGTACCCGTGTATTGGTTAATACAGTCCAGTCGGCAGCCCATTCAACAAAATCGATTAGGATTTTCTCGATTTCGGGATTTCTGTCGGCAAGTGGACGTTTCGCTGGATTAGCGCACAGAGGTTTGTACGCGTTGCAGGCATCTATGACTGTATTCATCCGTTCTGCAAAGGCTGCTGTCGCTCGTCATGTTCCGCTCTGTAGTCAACATGGGTTATGTCCCGCTGTCAGCATGGCTGCTGAAAATCGGTGGCTTAACATTTGAAAGGCACGTTTCACGTTCATTGCCTCGAAAGATGAAGGGTACAGGTGCGCCTGTGTAATGTGAGCGAGCAGATTCGATGTTTTGCTGCATTTATCGTACTTCCATGTATTTATGAAGTCCTCGTAGTTGGCGATCACCTCTCCTTTGCAGTATAGTACTTTATATGATCGGAGCGTGCTCATTAAGCGCTTGATCAGGTACGGAAAATCGAACGAGGCGAAATACGATTTTTCGTTGGCAATGAAGAACGGTTTTTCCATTGATACCTTAAGGAATGAGTTGAAAAGATTTTGATTTGCGAGGCCCTGATTGCAAGTTATCAGTACAACGTCTGTACCGGCGTCCGATAACCGACCCAAACATTCCGTCAAAAGAGTGTGTATTTCGGGCGCCTTCATACCGGCTTCTGGAAGAAAATATGCCAAAGGCTGATGCCAAGGATTGTTTAAATTTATGCTGTTGACACAGGAGAGGAAAACGTGTCGTGCTCGTTCATCCCTGCGTCCCAGACATCCAAGATCGACAAGACCTTCAATACAATCGAACTTTTCAGAGTATTCTTCAAAGGTTTTGACTGTCATTTCATCGAATTTTAATGCACACACGCGTTCATCGAGCGGCAGTTTCGAGATTTTCTGAGCTAACTTCTCGAATATAAAGTCACAGAAACCAGGTTTCACATCAACTTTTGAAATCCAACTACGCACTATACTCTTTGAGGGAAGCGAGCAGCCCGCTTCCCTTAAGCGCGTGTAAGCCGAGGCTGAATAGTAGTAAATCTGCTTCGCGAGATCTTTTTCCTCCTCCGAGTACTGAGCATTCTTCCGATGCAACTGTAATTTAACCATCGTTTGCGCGACGGGTTTCGTGCATCGATGGCGCGCGAGGAAGTTGTCAACTGACTCGTTTTTCGTCTTCGTGGAGAGGCGCTCATATTTTGTTAATGCTCGGTGTAACTTCCGACACAGTATTCGAATTTTATTCCGGTACCTCGAGTTATCTTTTCCCAATACTTTATTTCGATTCTTCAACTGTGCGATCTGCGTCTTGAGGCTTCTAGCTTGTCGTTCAAATATTTGTACAGTCGATGATTCAAATAATTGCACATTCGACTGCTCCAACGGTTTATCATTACTGACCATTCACGTGCAATTTTCATCGTCGGATTCCGCGAAGCTTATTGCGACTTTCCTATATTTCCGAATATGTTCGGAAACGGCTAAATTTGTAATAACGGCAGCAGTAGCAGGATTTGATGTACTTACCGAGGACGAGGTGGGTGGAATACGCTGTGATATCTCGTCACATGAATCACCTATTGGCGACTCCGGGCCCGCTGGAACCAACGGTTCCACAGCCGTAACACCGTTGTAGGCTCCTCCAATATCTCGAACACTTTAGCAAGCGCATTGCGAGCCAAGCGACGATTTTCCCCTTGGAAACCACTTGGTTCGAAGTGTTCTTCGCACAATCCACAACTGAAAAGGGTGGACGCAGACATGACGTTCAGTGCCGTATTACCTGCCATAAAAGCAACATATTTCTAACTTGGATGGTTGATTACTTAATTCGAATTAAGAAATGAAGATGCCGCTATGGTTTTTTGTTAATTGAAAGGAGACAACGTATTGTGCACGTTGAATTTTGTGAACCAGATATCGTCATTCGAAAAAATGTAACCATAGAAAAATCGAAAATACGCCGAATGGACGTGATTTTTCGAGGACGTTTTTTTTTAAGCTGAGTTTTCGTTCCCTTCCGATTTATTTTCATGCCTAACACCAATGAACATCGCGACCTTAGTGTCTGAACTACAAAAACAGAAGGTTACTTTTTCAACGTTTTGGAAAGCCAAATTGGCGGCCAGAATGAAACATTTCTTTCCGAAACTTGACGAATTTTTTTATCGCAACCTGTAGATTAGAGCAAAATTGTCTGCGAATACGAATGTTTTGAAATTATCCCAAAAACACGCTCAAATTTTGTAAGTGTAGTCTCAAAATTTTTTGGTTCTCAATTCATGTTTTTGTACACCCAACCAGATGTACTTAATGAAAAATTTCTATTTCACAAAATAGTAAAAATAGTGAAAATAATAGAAGTGGCGGAAAAAAAATTCGTAAAACATTATTTGAACAGGAGAAGCGAGAAAGAAAATGTTCGCTCTTTCTCGCACTCATACAGTGATGTCTACGCAGAGAGGGGAAGTGGCAGGGTCACCGCTATCAGGGGAAGTAGAGCAAACGATATTTTGTCCTCACTTGTAAGCGGGACGCATTTGTAAAAAAATTCTATAATTTTGAGGTATACAACTTTATAAACAGTCGATCTTTCAATTATAGAAAAAAATGTTGACCTGGTTCTTATGTAAGAATAGACGAGTTGCATATTTCGTTCTGATCTTTCTCCTCAGTACTTATTTGCGTTCCCGATATATATAATATTGAAGAATATTTTTAGGCCTTCTCCCGGAAAATGATACAATTATCACGCAGTCCATTGATTAACAATGATAAAAATCGTGAAGTGTACAGAATGTAGTATGAACCTTTTGTAAAACTGGTTTTATTTTGAATGTCGTCATGTAGACTACACAAACCGGAGAATAGAAAGAGCGTGCGGGACAGAAAAACCTAGGAATATATATATATGTATATAGGGGGAAGTCCCTCAGTACCGGACACATAGATTATTCGTCAGAAAAACTATAACGTACATAGAAACTTCGATATTTTCTATTTTTTTAACAAACTCTGGAGTATTCTTTGGTGACATAACGATGTTTCAGATTTTTTTTTAATGTAAAACTAATAAAAATATATCTTCGAATTTAATCCTTAAAATGCTTGAGTCAGAGGAGTGGCACCTAGTACCGGACACTTTGAATACTAATACAAAGAATCAATTTAAAATCGCTAAATTTTGCAATGCTCACAAGTATATGAACTAAAATACTGAGAAATGTCTGCGCACGTCTCATGAGCCCATTCCTCCCAACTATAGCACTGGATCCAGTTCTCTTTCCCCTAAAAACTTCATCGATGGCCCTTTTTTGTATTTTCTTCGGATCATTTTCCCTTCGTCAGTATTTTCGATCGATTTGCCATTGTGAAATACTATAGTACAACAAGAATAACACGTCTTACATTAATATTCGAAAATTGAAAAAAAATGGTGTGTTGTACTCGAGGATAAATCGAGTGTCCGGTACCAGGGACCCAACATGCGAGATAAAAAAAAACAGCGTTTCTGCAATTACCACATCTGTTTAGGATTTGTCCGCTCTTGGTGACGGAGTTAAGCTCATCGTGAAGTAGTTCTTCACCCAAACTGAGACATTGCTGTGGCCTGCTCGTAAATCGATGTTTTACGACTTGCATTTTCTTCGTTCTTTCACTTTGTCATATTCCTACGTCGAGTGATTTTTGAACATATTGTTAGGTCTTGAGTGACCTCTCCGCTATACTTTTTCGCGTTACCGACGTCACTCATTCTCATCGACCGCGATCACACATGCTGACGCATTAGAAACGTTCATTAACCTTTTTCTTTCGCAATGGCTGCACGCGCAAGCGCGATCGCCAAACCGCGAACATTCAACTCAAATTCTCCACCGTTATGCTGCGTTGCGGAATATGACCATTAAACAATTAAGTTAATATTAAGAACCATTTGCATAAACTTGAGAATTGCCACTCAGCATGTAAGACTATATTGTATAAAATAATATCTCTAGGTATTTCACAATATCGAGCATCGAGAAACAAACTTTAGAGTCAATAACCTGAAATCGCCAACTCAGCCTTCAGCAATAAATTTTATCAACTAAGAAGTCACCCACCATCGGACCTTCTGTCCAATAGCGGGCCATCAAACTTCCAAGCAACAAATCGAAACATCAATAAATAAAAAGACCAATCAGAACCAGTCCGCACGGACTAGGAACCACGAATATATGAACAACTCCTTGGTTCTCGATTCTGGCATTCATCCATTACATTATATCATATCATTGTTGTAGAGTCAGATATTAAGTTTACACGCTCGTTTAGACGCTTTCATTAAAAATATTTATTGACACGAACTCGTGCTCGAAGTTCAGATCCGCTACCTCTACATTACAACTTCAAGACGTCACTTCTTATGTTACTCTTATTATTCTACGTGCTTGAAGCACTCTCGACTTTTTCATTAAACAGTTATAATATCTCTTCAGTGCCAACGCATATTGTGTACTCATCGAACAATCAAACTGAATAATTATGAATCATATAAATAATTATAAATCGAAGGAATCAATAAACGAATCGACATCGATATCAACAATTGTGAAGTGTCTCGTTCTACAGTCTTTATTTAACTTCAATTCTCTGATTCACCCTGATCACCAATCCTTCGCCGACGCTTCAGCTGCGAGTCGCAGTGACAAGCAATGATCCTTCTACCTATTCGGACTTAATTCTAAATCTAATTTTTATATCTAACTGTTATATCCACCGGAACGTGAGAATCTTCTTCGCCAAGTGCAACTAATCTGCAATTCTACAAATCGATTCTTACTACAATTCCAATCTCTCACATTCGGTAGATCTGCCAAACCCATCCGCTCTTAGGACGCAATCGGATTTACAGCCAGGTCGTAACAATATATACATATGCTTCTGTTGGGCTCACACATACCAACATGTACTATAAGTAACTTTTACTTTGATACCATAGCAAAAATTTGATAGCAAATTATACTAATGTCATTTTTCCAAATTACTATGGTACGTTGTAAATATTGGTTGAGATTATAGTATATTTTAATATGACCATAGCAATTTCTGTTATAATGTGAATGTCCACCGATACTATGCAACCATAGTAATTTTTACTTCGATTATCTCTCCTTCTATAGCTCTTTACCATCACCAATATTATTTGTTTATCAACAGTGTCCGGTACTAGGTGCCGTCCGGCGTTACGGGATTTCCCCCTATATATATATATACATAGAGGACAAATAAAAAAGTAAAGCTGACCCGCGTGACAGTTTCTATTTGTAAACACGGGGGCCGACTAAGTCTCGAGAATTGATACCACAAGATTTGAGAAGACCGGTGAATTATTGTAATAAATTCGGAATTTGATATAAATGAAATATGAATAAAGTCATTAGTAATATATGTACATACTTTGTAATACGAAATGAATAAGTAAAGAAACCACGAGCCGCTAGCATTGTTTTTCTTAAAGCGAATTCGGCCGTGATACTGGAAACGTTCGGACGACAGCGAGATTCTAAATATTTTAATAATGAACGTGTTGTCGGATTGACACTTACCTGTATTCTTGATCCATATAGGTAGTCGAGGATCCGTAAAACCAGGGAACCGGTAAAGTCGCGATCTTGTTGTGAATGTGCCGTTCGAACAACCTCTGTACTTACAGGAATTATTCGGATGCTGTTTTCTTCTCCTCATCATAGTTATCACATTAACACTAGTTTGTGATACTTGTTCACTGCGATACACTATTGTAAGGAATGGAAAGAAATCGCGCGAGCTGTACGACGGATCCTTCTTCTTAACTTACTTCTTAACCCCTTCTTCTTCTTTTTTTTCTTTAACTTTTAACTTGAAAAAAAACAAGGGTTAACCCTTGTTAGACACCCTGGGTCCTCGGCTTTTTTTGACCTGTAATACTGCTGACTAAAATCGATGAATTTGCGTAATTTTTTCCGCATATTTGAAATTTACTCTTTGATTACTAACCAATATCCTTGTATTAAACAAGGTTCGAATTATGCTTCACAATTTTTTTCATATCGCTCAATGCATTATTTCATTATTTATAACAATTTTTAAAACGCCCATGGACCCAGTATGACTATAACGTGAGTCTAAATAAGTATGACTAACAGGGGTTAAACAAGACAAAATCTCGAGAGCAGTGCGTCGTACGAAAAAAATGATGGAGATCTTTTTTATCGGGAATGGTATGCATTTGTATGCATGAACACTGGAATTGAGTAATAACAAAAGTGTAACTAAAAAAAGCACGATAATATGTGCATCAACCACATCTGATTCGCCGGTGCTAAAGTAGTTTGAGTATTCCGTCAATTCAATTTTGTCATATATAATCAATATCTCTCCTCCCGCAATCATATATTTTTCATAATTGCGGGAGAATATATTACCGTCTAAGAACTCGTTTTACATTTTAGCCTGAAATCCTAAAATCGTATTCGAGGGTTGGTCGCGCGAGCAGGTAAAACATTTAAATAATGTTAAAGGCCTATACGATGATGCCACGTGTGGACAAGTGTGGTCCGAGTTCATATAATTGTTGCTGGACTCATCACACTAATCCCACTGTAAGCACATTGGTAGCATGTCAATCAAAATGTTGCGAAATAAATTTTATAAACTGGTAATACCATAAGTACACGAATGTATGTACATCAATAAAAATAGTGGTCTTCCGCACCACCTTTGAGATTCCACCAATGGTGCGTTAGGTGTTTCGAATGTGTATCTCTGCCTAGAGCCCTATTTTACCACATTAAACTAAATATTTTGACTTTCACAGGACATTCATCGTACCAATATGTTGAAAGTTGTACAAAACTACATCATACAATTAAGCAATTACGTAACAGGGTTTGTACACAATTTCGAAGGGAATATATTGAGGAGAAATCATTAGTCACGGATAAATCCGGCAGTTATTTCACCACGTCAATTCCATAAATATTCTTGCATGCACAAATAATTATAGTCATTGAAAAGCATGCAGACGTCCTCTATCGTAATCTGTTGCTTAATGTGGTACAATATGGCTTTAAGCAGAGATTCATTGGGGAAACTTAATGCGCCATTGGTGGAAGACAACAACTTGCAATTTATTTTTTATTGAAGATTAACATTGATATCTTGATATACCTATGCTTTTTGATATTTATTTCATTCTATTATGTTTCGATAATGCCGAAAGCATTCCTGAAATCATGCAAAAAAACAACGAAACAACAAAACACAGTAGTATGGGGTAACTCGACTCGCAAGTTGCCAAATTGTTTGCAAACACGCTTTCAATGTGTTAATAGAGCGATTAGTGTGATGAGCCAAGCAACAATTATATGAACTCGGACCACACTTGCCTACACTTGGCATCATCGCATTATTTAAATATTTTCCCAATACAATTTTCTATTTAATATACGTATGAATATATGAATCTTTCATAATGGCGAATTAATGAAAATTCGGTGGAAACATTAGTGCCATCACAATACTCATATGCAATTTTAACCTGAAATCATGAAATTCAATCCAAGGGTTCGCACATAGGTCTTTTACATCATTTTAATATTTTTTCAATGTAATTTTTGGGTTGGATCATAATTTTATTCATTTTGATTATTGATTTCGATAAGGTTCGTCCCGTCGATTGCCTGACATCGTTCTATTCAGGAAGTAGCTATATCCAGTATACTGAATTCACAATACTCGTGGTAAAAATACAAAACTCGTGAGATGTTGACTCACTTAAAATCTATATCAAGGCGTTGAAAAAATTGTAGAAAATAATCCACGCTGAAAATAACAAAAGTAGGACATTGAGGTGACTTGAACTCGGAAGATACCAGATCGCTTGCAAGCACGCTACCATTGTGCCAATAAAGCGAATAGTGTGAGAAGTCCAGCAGCAATTATATGAACTCGGACCACACTTGCCTACACGCGGCATTGTCGTATAGGTCTCTTACATAATTTTAATATTTTTTCAATGTAATTTTTGGGTTCGATCATAATTTTATTCAGTTTGATTATTGATTTCGATAACGTCCGTCCCGTCGATTGCCTGACATCGTTCTAATCAGAAACTAGCTATATTCAATGTACTAAATTCACAGTATTCGTGGTGGAAATTCAAAATTCGTGAGATGTTGACTTACTTAAAATCTATATCAAGGCATTAAAAAAATTGTGGAAAATAATTCACACATTGAAAAAATAATGTCTGGATTTTTGTTATATTCCATGCAGAAAAATTTAGAAATTGTGAAAATGAAAAAAATAGGCTTTGAGGTGATTTGAACTCGGAAGATACCAGATCGCTTGCAAGCACGCTACCATTGTGCCAATAGAGAGAATAGTATGAGAAGTCCAGCAGCAAATATATGAACTCGGACTACATTTGCCTACACATGGCATCATCGCATTATTTAAATATTTTCCCAATACAATTTTCTATTTTATATACATATGAATATATGAATCTTTCATAAGGGCGGAATAAATGAAAATTCGGTGGAAACATTATTTCCATCTCAATACTCATATTCAATTTTAACCTGAAATCATGAAATTGAATTCAAGGGTTCGCACATACCCTTAGGTAGATGTAGCGACATAGCTTCGTTCATCTTCGGCCGAATTCGGTAAGAACAGAGATATGGATAGTATTTCTGCCCTCTTCTATTAACCGAACCACGAGCCGAAGTGCGGGGCTCACACCAACACGGCCTGTGCTTGTGTGCGGCACCCCCTCCACTCATGTATATTATAGTCTCTGAGGCGGCTGACGCCCACATTTTAAAAATGCAGACTTAACTATTACTATATATTTCGTTGACCAATGAGAAAGTGGGTCCGATTGGCTCGACCAATCAGAAAGTGGGTCCAGTTCGAGGCTTGTCCGATAAGGTAGCGCCACTTCGATTCAGTCAAAAATGCGTCAAGTTTTAGCCGGGCGTTGGCAATCTCTACTCATCTCTGTCACTACATAAAATATTTGACACTTTGAATTGGAATATTTGAGGTTATGATGAATACGCTGGACTTGAAACAGGCTTCGAACTTCTGATTAACGCTACTATGCTGCGCTAGTTTCGGGATCTAGGTGGGGGAACTTAACTTAAACCTTGCCAGTTAACTAACTAGGTTCATCCTTAAAAAAACTGGGCCATAGACTCACTTCCACCGGGATCGCCGAGCGTGCAAGAGTGAACTGTATGTGTGTGCTTATCATTATGATAAAAAAGTATTGCGTTTGTACGTGAATGTGCGGATAGTCATTTTTAAACTATTGTATTGTTTGTTTCAGGTTGTTTATATTGAGTCAAACTATTATGTTGTATTAAAATAACTTCAGTTCGTGTGTGATTGAGGTCTACAATTCCGTAAGTGTTGAGCCACTAGCCGATGATAATTCGGTTGTCGCCATTTTTGTTCAAGGTAGTGACTAAGAGCATTATTCGGTCGATATTATATTTAATCAAAAAGGTTGTTAGTTGTATACCTGTCCACCCCGCGCAGGTCTTATTATCGAAATATGAAACAGTTCGAATCACCCCTCGCCCAATATTCGCGGGAACGGGCGGGAATGTTTGACTTCATGTCCCAATTGACGTTCAACGGAATGGACCTCGTAGTGGGCGCCACTAATTCCTTTACCAGTGCAATGATTATTGCTGCGAATGAGAAACAGCAATAATCTGGTTGAAGTTACCTAGCTATGATGAAACTCCTTGGTCTCGCAGGTGGTGTGTTCTCCGAGAACTATCCCGCGATAGCCGCAAAGACCCGATGAAAGATAAAATAATTATTGAGAAATAAAGATGAAAATACGCTTCTTTCACAAGAAGACTTCTTGTGACACCATGAGCATATCCTGCCATGCCTTATGTGTCGTGCGACGGATTAAAATATCCCGATGTCCAGCTGAGGTATTGCCACCAGGGCACCACGATCCTTAATGTTAAACAAACGGGAGGCTCCCCATTTTGTCCTGAAGTTTCTCCAGTCCATGGTACACGCCTGAGTATATGAGCTATACAACGCCATGACTCCAGTCAAACGTGTATGCTGGTCACAAGGGAGAAATCAGTCCCTCTGATTTCCCTCTCGGTAAATAACAAACCATCAACAGGTGTGAATGTCCTTGACTATTCTTCTTGGTATAACGTTTCGCAGCAGTAATAAGAATTATCACGCCGTTAATACCGAGTGCTCAATTATATTCCAAAAATAATTAAATTCGAGCAAGAAGAAACAAAGTTTTAGAGCTGATCAAGAGTTCCTTCTCTGATCCAACAATAATTTATGAATAATGAGTAGTTATGAATTAAGGCTAACTCTGACTATCCGAATATTTGTTAATAAACAAACGTTAAGCAAAGGAAGGTAGGCAAGCAGAGAAGAAAAGAGCGAGTACTTACAGTAAAGGCGGTTTGCCTATTATCAAACGTGCCTTATGGTTCGCCTTTCCAATGGTTCTGGAGCCTTCTTCCTGTCTCGTCCCTTGATTGGCTTAATGGCTATTGATGTTGTTAGCAAAGCAGGATAAGGATATCAGCAGTTATGTTGAGAATATGAGCTACACAAATACTCGATTTCCCAAACCAAAATCACAAACTTTTATTCACGATCTCTATGCTTATCTAGCTGAACAATTATACAATTATTACTTGTTCTGGTTTTGGAATATAATTCTCAGATGGTATGAGAATATGTACACTTTAAATAATCAAATAGCAAATAAATGTCGCTAATATTATTAAATGTGGACTGTGATGTTGAATGTCCAATATCAATTCTCAAAGATATCTCTCTAGTATATCAAAGAAGCACGTGGACTTATACGTCTCATTTTCCTTGCGTATATATATTCAATTGGAATTCCTTCATCAATTCTCCTAATTGATCTTTCCAAGAGTTCGTTGTTTCCCTTTCGGAAACCAAAACCAGAGTGTCGCTTGAGACTGTCGCTACGCAGATCCTAAGTTTCATATTTTTCCTTGTTTGAATTCCCCTTTCGCGCGTGTCCACGCATCTTCTTTGTGTGCCCTTTCCATATATATTCTTCCGCTCCTTGATTTGCATGTCTTACTGTATCGAGATAACTAGAACATATATGGTAACTCGGGCGAAGCCCTTGGTAAGTAAGGTTACTTCTTGTTACCAACAAGCAGTCCGTCATCGTTGTTACGCAAGGAGGCCACTAGAGGTGCGGAGAGTGGGATAATGAGATTATACTCATATCTTTTTATTTTGTATAAAAATGACAGTATGCATACTGTCACAAATAAAACGATAATAAATACATATAAAATACGGAAATTAGGGACCGTATTGCATTTATTAAATAGTTAAAAGAATCAATCAATAGATTTGTGTTTCCATTGTTGCGGAAAGCAACCTATGACAGAGCGAGATGGATAACGACGCCTGGATAAGGGTCAATTTCGCTATTTGGTCGAGAATAGTATTCATTGTTACTGATACTTACTGTTTGTATTATTCATGTTCTGAGTTCTTCCGAAGTGAATAACAATTTTGTTGTTTAATTAATCTTTTCACGTGTTATATTCCGAAGTGAATATAATAATTATTGTTCTTTTAAATACTTTTAATTTTACAAAAATACGGAATCAGTTAGCTTCCGAAAAGATTAACTACTTTTTGATTCTGAATAATTAAATATAACTCAAATAATTTCAGTTGAGTGTAAAATATCACATTTTGTTCAATTAATTTATTATTACTCAAATATAAATAAATAATTAATTATTAACTTCAATAATTAATTGTCAAAATATAAAATATCATTGATTTGAGTTATTGGTGGATTTTCACAATCCGTAACGAGGTCTCTAACCCTCGATAATTATTTTCTTTAATTTTTTATAGTTAGAGTGGCATCCCGCAGCCTGACGCCCCCTTTTGCCCCTAGAAAGGTGGAAAAAAAGGGTGAAGCGTCATATACTAATTATGGCTTCTGCGGATGAGTTCCTCGGGACACACACCGTGAGATTTTCTAGGATGCTAGACTGAGCGGCATCGGACAACCGGGGCGATTTGGTGTTTCTCCACCTCACCAAATCTGCCCAGAACGGTAGAATAAAAGGAGGAGTGGCGCCCAATAGGAGTAAATTCCACCACGAGGTTTTACTAGGACCACTTCAAGGAGTAGGACACGGGGCTGCATTGGGAGACATCCGCAAATTCCTCCCATGCGGCAATCGTGCTGTCTTAACATAAGCATATATCACTGCACTTAAATGAAATAAAACTGTAGCTAGTCAGATGTTTTTTCATATATTATTATATATAATCATATATAATTTTATAAATTTGTTTTAAAGAACTATATCAGATAAAATACAAAATTAAAAAAGAAAAATTTCTTTTATTGATATGGTGTATATTATGACGCTGCACCCTCTATCTAGCCTTTCTAGGGGCAAAAGGGGGCCGTCGGGCTTCGGGATGCCACTCTGACTATTTCTAATAACGAACAGTATGACAGTATGGACAAGCCACTGTCCATGAAGAATCTATAATTGGGTACAATTTGGTTATCCCAATGAAGTTCTTCGTTGGTCTAGGATGTCTTGAGAGAATTAATAAAATATTTGAACTATTATTAATTCCCGGGCACGCGCCCGAGTGACATCTATCGTTACAGGTACTCTGCGCCGCCGCAACGGAGCAAACCGGCCTAAGGGGGGAGATTCAAACGACGCAGTATTTATTGTTGTCCTCCGATTGATTGACGCTGCTTCACCCGGCAGACTTCGAGTCGTGAACACACACTGAGAATTAGATTCTCACGGAGAATCATTAGTCTTCTTCATCCGGCAGACTTCGAGTCGTGAACACACTATTCCGTAGAGCTTATCCAGCTACACATTCAGAGATATCCTCTCAAACACCGGTCGGGAGATACCAATAAGTAGTCTTCACGTGGAAGTTTTCCAAACTCGGGGGTATTGAGCCTTATGGCACTCGGGATTTGAAAACCAACTACGACGGAAACTACCAGCGAGGACGTTCGGTTCGGGACACCTCGCCGGCATATTTAAACGGGAGTTTTCGCTACAATATTCGGAGGAGCCGAATCTTTGCCACACCGGACCGAAATCACCAAGTTTGCTTGAGCCACTAGTTGCTCTCGCGGTCAAAGGGCACTTGGCCGGAGACGTTATTCTGGGCTAGTCAAGGCTACAAGCGTAACAGAAACCCACATTGGTTGCGTTTTCTATATGAAGGACGGTATAGACGCTTTACCAAGTCATAATAGTGTGGTACAAGCAAATAATTACCCCGTGGCCAAATATAACAAGGATCTGTGATATCCACTTATCAAAGTCAAACGAAATAAGACTCGCTTCAACATCTTTTGGAAATCTATATCTATCTCATTTTTCTCCGCGAGCTTATAAAATACCGAATCTTAATTTGTTAATTATTTCTCATTGAACAATCTGTTAAATAAATTCCTAAGTGTTTTGTTGACTAAAACTGCTTGTGTGCGTGCTACTATCTTCTTTCACCTGTGCACCGCCTACTCCTAGCTGCTTTGCTTGCTTCTTCATCTCAGCACCGCTAGGACCACGAGGAGACATCGGACCTGAGGGAACTTCGAGGACACCAAGAAGCTCATAGGACTACGCCAGCGAATGTGTGACCACGCGGTCCGCATGCACAAATGAAACGATGAGCTACTTACAGCAATCTGGTGTGGCACTTTTTCACACACACCTACGATTCGCACAATAAATACTCTCGACTATCTAAATGGCACAAATCCAATTCACAAACCGTTTATAAATTAGCCGAGTCGTCACAAATCAATAGTCCACAATACAATAGCTTAGTTTGTTCCGTTTCAATTTCAATTTTCACTTTTCTCAATACACACATGCGTCCGTTCAGTTCGTTAGCCACTGGCGAAGTGCCGGAAAATGGCTGCTTTTCCCTCTTCGCCTTTTTGCTGTCACCCCTCGCCTATGTCATCGTCGTCTCTTCCGGGTTTATTGGCCGATAGCGCCGCCGGTGTCATTAATCCATGTCGATTCTCATTATCGACCGCTTCCCATATGGTAATTCGGCCGAGGGTAGTTACCGACGATCTTTACCGTGCTGACCACTGGGTGACATTTAGGGTTATGTCGCCCATGGTCCAGTGTTGTTCGGTACGGTCGTGCACGTGGTGCTTCGGTATTGTTGTTCTTTCATTGTTTTGTGTTCTTTCCCGATGGTATTAATTCACCACGGTATTTATTCGGTAGTTTCTTGTGTCATCATTAATTCATTCGTTCGGGAAGCGTCGGTGATGATTGCTTTCGATACATGGAGATTGGTTTACTAGGCGAGGGTGACTTCAGGATCCTCGTGGTTGAGTTGCTAACGTCAGGGTGCCAGGTAGGCCATCATCTCTCCTCTTATTTTCTCTCATTCGTTCATACTCTCGTCATTCATTCATCTTATTTCTACTTGCAGGCGGCAGCGGCTATTAATAAGTATACTTAATTGGTAAAGGTAGGGTGAATTTATGCCCTGTTTCGGGCTGAGCCAAACGATTGCTCGTGGCAATCGTGACGTGGGTCGCCACCACGTCACAACAGTCAAGAATAGAAGATCGTGCATAGTCATGGTCCGAATTGCAGTCGATGACATCATCTGCTTCCCAGTCACCGTGTTGCAGTATTTCGTCGAGTTTTTACGAGCTTCCTCTTGCTATTCAGCACTCTTGCCTTTGCGATTTTTGCCGTAAATCTTCTCGATATCGCTGATGGAGAATAGCATTGGTGGAGAAGAATTTTCCGAAACGGTGCAATTTCCGTATCTCGGTGGTCTTATCGCACCGTATACGGATAGTACCTTGTATAACTGGAGAAAAGTGGGGCCGCTCGGGTGGTCATTACAGCCTGCACATTGACGTATCGTGCCGAAGAATTTCTGAAACAGGTTTCAATAACATATGCATCGAGCACGCTGAGCAACCGAAATTAGGCAAGTTATTTAAGACACGTGTAAATTACCTCCAAATTATCCTGATGGAGTTTTCCACTCAATAAGTACTGAAAATCGTACTTGTTTATCAGATAGCGACAAAGATCCATCGTCGATTGAAGGGATATTCACAATCCTCGCGATGTCTCTTGGGTGAGAAATTCGTACTTTGGAATGTCCCTCTTAACCATTGCCGATTCCCAGTCATTCAGCCACTGGAGTGAATCTTGCAGAACCTACAAAGAATTAAGCAACCCAAACATTGTAAAAGGTCTCATTCCACAGTTGTGTAAATCTGTTATCGAGAAAAGGAAAGTAATGTATAAACAATCAATCATTGTTGCACCTTAAAGTCCTGACAATCTGGCGTAAGTCCTTGATTAGGCGTTTTGCGATTTAACGCATCGAACATATTGTTCAGCTGTCTGCAAAAAGAAACAGTTTGTTCGCATCCACGAAATCCTTCGCACCCATGCGACAAATAAAACTCCGACCCGGTGGCGACGGTGTTGCTAAATATCTGAAACACAATAAAACATTTGTAGACAACAAAATTGCACAAAAAAATTCATATCTTTGAATAAAGCGCAAAAGTACCTGGGTAGCTAGCCGGACTCGCATTTTCGATGTATTGTCCAAAACAACGTGTCTGTTGGTGATTTTTGGACACTGTCGGGCATTTCCTGGGTGGTTGATGTCCATGTTGAACAATACTTTGGAATATTCTCACGAAACGTAATCATCCGTCGATTTCAACTGGAGGAAATAGGTAGCATAAGTTGGACTATGTGTCTAAAAGGCGGGTTGTTCCAACCTCCAGGTAAGTCTAATTGAAAGATTAGCCTATACATTTAGCATAGGCTAACTATCAGTTAGGCTCACCTGGAGGTTGGAACAACCCGCCCTATTTCTATTTTCTTTTAGGTATCAACGATGATTTTTTTTTCAGAATGCCAAGGAAGGTACGTATCGATGAATATTATTTCCATCATTATCATATATATGAATCATTCGAGATTTTGCAATGTCCAAACTTACCCGTGTTACGTCCGAGTATTTTTCCTTTACAATCACAATTTGAATAAAACAATCCGTTAATAATTTCGTTGTGAGAAAATAACTTAAGACGTTTTCCCACGAAAATTCCAGAACATATATTCGGTCGAATGGACTATTCATTGATCATCTATCTACCCCTCGTTGATAAAACACAACAAACATTCGTACACTCTGATAACTGACACAAAATATTTCACCCAAAATTGTAAGGGCAAATGTTTCTAAATGATAAAGAAAAGATAAAAGGGAGGATGAAGAGATGAACAGGACTAGAAAAATTAAAATAATATTAACGCTTAAATAATATTAAATAGAGTTAAGTAGTATTTCATGACATCCAAGTAATGTGAATGACGATCAACTAATTTTAAATAAGGTTATATAATAACGTTCGAATAATATTGAGACCAATTTAAGTGACTGAAATATTGAAAGAAATAAAAAGATAAAAAAAATAATAACTAGAGAACGAAAACGAAAGAAAGATAATGAAAACGATACGGAGGGAAGTGAGACTATTCCCGAAGCAACGTTATTGGTGGAAACTTTAGAAAATTCCACCCACGAGACAAGAATATTGGAATCCAATGTGGAGGGGCGGAGTGGCCCTAAAACATTGGGTCTTATGTAAGGTCAGGGGAAATTCAAGGCCATGATTGGAAACTAATTGGTGTTGAATTCCCCCTACCTTCAGAATAAGGGCTACGCCTAGGACATAAAAATGGTTGTAACAGGAATTTCAGTCAGTCGTGAAAGAAAGAGAGCCTAGTTAAATCATTTTTCCAGTTCATTTTGAACTATAACATTTTCGCGAGTGAAATTGACTGAGTGAAGTTCCTGCCAACCAGGCCGTAATCGTAACAACATTTTTTTTGTAAGTCGACAAATATTTGTTAATTTTTGTATACTATCTTCTATTTTTATTATAAAAATATAGATTCGTCAGAATCATATTTCTGTTCTCCACATTTATTTCCTAGTCTAAGAGTGTCACCCAATAAAGGTCCCCGTCCCTGTCTATTAATCGAAAGATTAGGGCAAAAATAGGGGAACTAAAACAAAGAAATCAAATCGATTTCTTTTGTTAAAGTGTCCGGAATTCTTTACAATCCTCACACTTTGACATAACACCCGCAATTTTTTTTTTGTTGTACAGCCGGTTCCGAATATTTTTGAACACGTGGCAGATATCGGGAAAGGCGAATACCTTCCTTTCGTCATCCAAGGGGTGGGTGAACCACGATTTCGTGTCCTGCATTGTCCCTCGGATGTCCAAAATCGACCACATCTTCGCGTTAGTTGTAGCGCCATCGGCAATTATTCCATGAATCATGGCTCCGCATTTTTCCAAATAGGAAATAGCTGTTACCACCAGTTTAGCGAGTTCGTCTCCTTTCACGGGATTTTTTGACGCGAACACGGCAATTGGCTGTGTATATGAATCAGCGAGAGGCTGGAACATCATCACAAGACCGTGTGTTGCTTGATCATTGATGTCGGTGGATTGTGGCCCGTCATCGCCAAAATCTGTCAAGCCGGTGTAGGTCAAGTTCCTCGAACAAACAGCTACAGCCGTCCGGAGGGTGATTTCGTCGAGCAGTAGTACGCCGTGACGCTGCAGTGGAGTTTTGGAAGCGAAATGTTTTTGCAATAGTTTCGCGAAATCCTCATCAAAACCGTACTTCAGTTTGATCAACGAGAAATAGCTGCGAATAGTTCTCGTACACGGTAATGGTAGGATATTGTTCTTGCGCAAAAACTCGTAATATCCTGGCGAGCGTATATTCATGAGCATACACAGCATCAACCATTCCTCGTCGTAACGTCCACCTTTCGCATTTGCTTTGCTCGCTGCTGCAATGATCTCGTGAATGGCTGTTTTTTGACAGGCTGGTACATTCAGTTCAGCACATTTCTCATCCAACGTCGTGTTTTTCATAGCAGCTATTGTGCTGCCTGTTCTTTCAGCGACGACATCAATTGATCCACGCCTCTTAGCTTGGAGCTTTTGCCATTTTTCACGCCTGTTTCTAATCCGCATTGCATTGAGCTTCACTCTATCGTAAGGATTAGAAACATCACGAATTCGTTGCATACTCAGACGATTTCCTTGCCGTACCTTGCGTTGTAATGCGAGTTTCCTCATCTTTGCGCAAGCATCACACCTCGTTTTTTTGCATACGAGAAGACAGCCTTCACTTCGCCATTTTCCCATGCCGTCGGGGTATGACGCACCGATAGGCAAGAAATGAAAACTGATGTCGCCCAAACCGTTGCAAATTGTTGCCCTCCTGAACCTCGTCAACATTTCCGGAAGCATTTCGATCGTTTTTAAAGACGGATCGAAATTGAAGACGTGATGTTTGATGTGACGTCCATGAATGAAGTAATTGAGGTTTCGGCTGGCGTCAAGTATGACGTACTTCTCCGTCAAAGGACAATGCACGTCGTTCTCGAACTTCGTTGTTGTATACGAGAAAATCACGCATTTCCCCTTTAGAGTCGATGCTTCGGTGATGCTCCACGACTCCGGCAATTGAGCCATGTAATCCATCCAACTACTCGCACCATCTTGCCAAGTTCCTGAAAAGATTAAATTATATATTATTTAGATGAAATGGTAAGTTCACATTTCATGACAATTTCATAAGTTGTGCATATTATTAATTTTCTGTTCCGCCGAGGAAAATATCCTAATACTCACGTTCGCTGATGCCAACGGGTGAAAGCACCTTGAAAGGCATCTGAGAAGCTGATAATTCTGCTTCTTCAGAATCAGCGTGCTTCGACAAGGGCAGTATTCTATCATGTACAGTTGGCGAAGCAACATACGATGAGATATCTATGCAAATAGAATCAAAAACACATTAACTTTTCAATTCACATGTGAAACAAAAGCATATAATAAGAAGACATTTAAAGAATATTCTGTAAAATTTTCAGTAACGGTTATGCAGATGCCTCAAAAAAAAATGCGGTGAACCGCATAACTCATTACTGCTTCATCTGGAATAAAAAAAAACCAACAAATTGCATTAGTTAATTAATTTCTTAAGGTAACGCTGTCGACTTTTTAAATTTTGCATCATTTTAATCTATTTTACAATGATGAAATTTCCCTTTTTTTTTTTTATATTTGCTGTTGGTGACTCATTTCTGCATAATTGTTAATAAACATTTTATAAGATATTTTTCAAATGTCTTTTTACCATATTATATATTATATTATATTTAATGTGAACAGGAGAATATTCTAATACTCACGTTCGGTGATGCCAACCGGGGAAAGTATGTCGAAAGACATCTGAGAAGCTGATATATCTGCCTCGGAAGAATCAGCATTCTGCGGTGAGGGAAGCGAGCCGTCATCTACAGCTGGCGAAGCTGCATGCGATGAAATATCTATAATGCAAACACAATATACATATTTACATTTCAATTAACATTCAATTTGACATTCTTGCATAATATTACTTCAATATGAAAATTACTTGTGGTTTCAGGAAACTCCTCGAATAAAGTGCTAAGAACTTGCACTGACGGTTTCATGAATGTAACAGACCCAGCGGACACGACGTAGGCCTCCGGTTGATCTCCAATTGGGAGGTTGGCACTTTGGTTTGTTAGCGGAGAAAGAAGATTGTTTTGTGTAATGGATCTGCTGTATTCATGCAATCACATTTTCTTTTTGCACAAAATTACAGTCGAATTTCGACGGAATAGCGAAATTGTTGAGACGTGCACGCTTGTACGTTACCTGTACATGAAAAATACATTATTAACAATATATAATGAATAATCTTTTTCTAAAATAAATAACTTACTCGTGCAATGATCTGCCCCTTTGAATCGCGCTTTATCCATTCATGAGCTATATCAATTTCGGTGAAATGTTTTTCGCATATCACTTGCGACTGCTCCAACTTTATTAAATCTGGAATTGCCTGTTCCCACTTTTTGCGCAAACCATTATCATTAGGCACCCGGAAAGACGACACCTTTGCGTTATCGGCTTTGCGGCCGGTATTGCAATGCGGAACGGCGCACCGTCTTGGCATTTTTGCCAATTTTTCACAAAACTCTTCCTTTTTTTTTCAACACAATTTCAAGCACAACCGCACAATATCCGACACGGGAATCCAGGTTAGGTTTGCGATTGCAAAGTAGGCGGATAGATCGCAGAGACGAGTAGTGACGGGATTACGAACTACTCCAGTGCTTCCATAAGCGTCTTACCCCCACCACTTGATTTTGTGACGAGTGACCAGACCTGTATGTAAGACCGTGGTCAATACCATACCATCAGAACAGTCTATTCGAATTCTTAAACAACATTGGCGGTCCATCATTAGAATAATTATCCATGGCATCCAGACGTCAATTAATTATTACAACTGTATAGCGACGATGGCAATCCGGAACTGCCAAAGTGAATATGCATAGGAGTCTAATTATTCACTATTGATTTAATGTCATCTTCAAAAATGACAGATACAGGTTAATTCTATTATTCTAATTACATTCATTCACTATTTCATTCACTCATACCATATAATATTGTTCGCAGGTCCGGAAAATACTAAATAATAAATAAACGAAAAGAACGAATTAATCGGGGAAACGATTATAATTTGTCATTTTCTAATTGCAATGAGTGGCAACGGCCACCTCATCACAATATTTACGTAAATAACTCGAGGGTTACTAAGTTCCTTAAGCGCATATGTCAATTATACATCACTGCATATATTTTTTTTCGACACGAACGATTTCAAATGTTATACAAGTTTTTGTTCAAACCATTTGCTGTAACAAATTGGGTCGCTTGCAAATATAATCATTAACTCTCATAACGTGACAGAAATAATGCCTATTTGTTAGCTTAATAATTAGCAGTTCATCAATTTCCTTGACAGATAAGACGTGTTCTACTGTCACGACTTGAATTTGCATAACGTGACAAAACATATTTTCGTGTTCGATAGCCAGCCGTTGAAAAATAAAATACACGTTATTTAAGTCTCGAAAGAAGAATTTGATTATTCCGTAAGTGATATTATCCTGGGATGTTATACGTACAATCGCATTATTAGTTCTTGTGATTTTATAAATTGTAGACGTATAAATATCTCCGTTCAGTCTTGCTCGAGCGTAAAATTTTATATCTTCTAATTGCAAACGTTCGTTCATTATCATTTGTTTTTCAGGCTCCGTCAAGACCATTTTTACACTTTTTCCCAACAACTCAACATTTTTTTTTTCCGATTAGTTTGCGTTGCCATAATGTTAAGCTAGACGACTCTTCAACATCTGTACCCCTTGAGCAATGGTTATTCTATTAATTATTTCTTGACCATATCGGTTGTTGCCGTGAACGCACTTAGCAATGAATCCATTATAATTCTCAAAATCGAATGCCGAGATAGCCCATAGCGGACCCCATCGCCAGACACACTCCACAACATGGAATAACTGATGAGTATTATCGTCAATTTACGATCGCCATACAGGCTTTCAATTTGTTTTGCGAACATCTTGAGCATCGCATCAGACTGTTGAAGATCTAACTCTTCAATATAATCTTCAAACAGATTAAATGGAGTATAAACAAGAAACATCCAGTGTTTAAGATATTTATCAGCAAGACGATTTACGAGTACGGGCAAGGAATAAAATAGGACCCAGTAATAAAATTCCGATGCTTCATAAAATCTAAAAAGGCCTATTTTTCGTGATGACCTATTAAAGGTATCTAGTGGTCGAATCGTTAGCAAAAAATTATCGATTTCGCTTTCGTACATTTTAATATTCCAGGGGCCCGATTGATCCAACCAGATTTCCATAAATTGTTTGACGACACCGAGTAGCACAGAATGCATATACTCCGGTAACACACATTTAGCCAAGTCAGCCAATGGCAGGTATGAAGCCCATGAGTATCTCTTAACACCTCGTTTATGTCCTTTATTAGGTAGCTGCAGTCTTTGAGCCCGTTGAATTTTTCCTGCTTGTTTTTCCATTCTCTCTGCTGTTCTGAATTGAATATTCTCTTCATAAGAATACTTGCGCGGTGTTCTCTCTCTCTCTATTTCTCTACAGCGTTTTGTTCGGCGCTCACAAATATCACAACCATATCTCCCGTTGTAATTTGAGATGGTTTGGATCTGGGCCCTCGCCGGATCATCGGCAATAATTAAAAGAGCAGGGACTCTCGAAATATTGATAGTTCCTGTTCGTTTATCTACCCATTGTATGCCATTTTCGTAACACTTTTGTAACTTTAAACAGAATGATCGGAAAAACAAATTCATTGGAGGCTTTATTTCGCTATCATACCAGAGTCCAATGATTATTATAAATGAAGCACGCAGAGCCGGTAGCAATTCTGCAATTTTGGCCATAATTGGCCAACACTTACTTTTTAAACTTTTAACAAGAGCCAAGCCATCTGTATTCAAGATCAAAGTCAAATCGTACCGCTTCTTTTCTATTTCCAGGTTGACTCTGATATATTCCGAGCCATTAGTAATATCAGATATTATAGTACGTTTACGCATTACTGCCAAATCAAGAGGCTTCAATTTCTTCGCCAAACCTATAGCTTCAAATATAAATTTTATCTGATCTTCAATGTCAAGCTCGAAGAATGACCCAATATTTCCAACAGTCGAATGGCAAGACAAACAATTTTTTTGGTTTCCATCTGTGCCAACATAATTTTTACACTTTCAACAGTAGTAATGTCTTGTCATATCACATGGAGGAGCGAGATCTGTCACGTATTGGAAGAGTTTATAAATTGTTCTAGGCATCAGATTATTCTCGGGGAGTATTTTTTGTTGAATTTGCGACAATTCAATCAAAGCAGTCTTGGTGATTTTATGCCGGACATACCAAGTCAAGAAATTCAGAACGGTCTCATCCAGAGTAACAGAGCTACTTGTGTACAAACTGGGATCAGTTGTTTCTACAAAGTTCCCGGATTTTGTGTCACCATCGTATATGTCCTCACCGTTAGGTTCGGATGGCTGATCCTCATCACCATAGTTGATTGTATAATTATCGCTGTGGCCCTCATCGGAATTTTCATAACTCTCCTTGCAATTTTTTTGGATCGAAGTACCTTCGTCACTAGATGATTCATCTTCTGATGTCAAACTGTTATTGGTATGAGATGTCGGGTCTTCAAAGCGATCCTCATGTAGGTGAATATCATCGGAATTAGCATTATTCTTTGCCCAATTTTGTTGTGTTCTCATGGGGATCTGCATATAAAAATAAGAAAATTAGGAGACGTTTATATTTAATTAATTCAAATCTTTCAGCTGGAAAACTTCTTCAGGAGGATTATATGGAGCGTATCATGCTAAATCGACCTACTTTTAAACCGTATGTATATTTTGAATTTTAATACCTATTGAGAGAACCTCCCTCGACTTTTTTAGAATTTTCTATCCATTAATGAGATAAAATTTTTTCAATCGTCTGTAATATTCCGAAAAATGAACCACATTAAGCTTCTTTTTTTTTTTGTTCGAATTTTGCCGTATTTTTTCAAGGCATTAGAAAAAAAACATTGATATGATGGTTTATTTTTTGGAAAGTTATAGACGACTTGAAAAAAATTCTCTCATTAGTGGTTGATAGACAAAATTCATATTTTTACAAAAATATATTTCTTGTTTTGATATTATACATTGTTTCGACCTGGTGATCATGAGGTGGCAGCACCTCATGGACCAAATTACCACCTTGAACACAGAAGTAATTCGAATCACAATTGAGATGGTCAGTAAATTCACGTAGTGACTTGACCATCCAACCATCTTCATCTCGGACACTTCTACGTCCTGCTGATCATGCGCTTGCGCATCCAACACGTGCGCGCCCAATCATCAATCAACAAGTGACCGTAAGTGTTGCAATTATGTCCGCCGACGCTCAGCATCATCCATTGGTGCTTCACTCTGGACTGGATAGTAATACTAGCCGCACGTGTTCTCAACCGAAAACGAAAATTGTGTAGTATCAAAGTTCTTACTAAAGTCAGTGTTGCAGTTGTGGGCATTGAGAGTTTGTATGAATGATCAGTGGTATCAATATAGACAATTCGAACAATTAAAAACACCTAATTCAAGTGGTGTGATCAAGCAATTAATTGCGTACAATTAATTGCGGTGTCAGGATCAACACGTGGCGTCAGCCATTGGTTACAGAATTATTCAGTTAACTTGGCATCCTAGCCCTTATTGTGCGAATCATTGTTAGTCAAATTGTTGTTTAATCATTCTGAACCATATACATTCTTGGCTACTACATAGCATCATTCACCATTAGTTCAACGACTTGTTATAAGTGAAATATTGTAATTTTCAACCGGCGTAACCATCACCACGTGGCGAGTCATCATATACACTTTGATTTTCATTCATCCGAAGCCACGCGATCTATTCACCATATCAATCATTCATTGTATTACTTATTCACTATTAATTTCTATTCACCTTGCGCTCATTCATCATCGTGTGGTATTATTCTGCATAATCTCACACGCCATTTGTATAATATTCACATCATCCGCTATTAGATGTGACGCTGCACTCTTTTATATATGCCTTTCTAAGGGCTAAAAGGGCCGTCAAGCTACGGGATGCCACTCTGACTGAATCTATCGAAGAATGGAAAGTAATTGAGGGTCAGAGTCCCCAATTACTTTTATTAATTGCTATAAAGTAAAATAAATGATATCAATAAATTGGAATTTTCATTAATTATTATAACGAATAATTAATTATTTGTTTCTCTAATCAACAAAATGGATATAATAATCCGGAATATATTTTAATTCCGTTATACAAAAAGAAAGAAGTGACTATTTGAACAATGAACAAAATAGAAATACGTATTCGGAACTTATTTGATTCCTTAATATGAAAGAATAAATTAATTAAACAATTCGAATATTTAACAAAGTAATAAATACTATTCGGGACACTTCAATTCCGGATTCGATAAAGAAAAAATAATAATCCAACTAATAATGCGGTCAACAATGGTGCGGGAATACGCCTGGTCGATTTTGACCCTTACGGCGGCGTCAATCCTTATCTCTCTCGCACCTTCGCTATGTATTCCGTAACAATGAAGTCTATTCTCCCGATTAATTCTTTAATGTATTTTACAGAATGACTATGTGTCCCTTTTTATATTAATTTAACAATGTTCTATCTTCCGGATAAAACGTGCGCGGGATGGACAGGTCTACAACGAACAATATTTTCTATTAATTTAAACGCGGCCGAACAAATGCTCGTTATCATTACTTTGAACAAAAATGGTGACTCCTCCAATTTAACATTGGCAATGAGAATTCGTGACTCAACACTTACGGAAGAATGTAGATCACACACACAAACTGATTCTACTTTCCGTAATTACTACAATGCAACTTGACAATATATAAACGATCTGAAACAAACAATTTAATATTTTAAAATGACTTTCCGCACATTCACGCACAAACGTTTAACGTAATACTTTTATATCATATACAATGTTCACACATATTCAACAGATAACCTGCACATCAGACGATCCCGGTGGGAGTGAGGCCTCAGTGCCTTTGCTTCCGTATATTAATACCCTCTGTGAATAAATTAGGCCAGGCCTAGACATCTTCCTGGTCTAGGACCCAATCACAATTAATGCAAATCCTCGATGATTGACAGCCCCAATCATCTTCATCGATTAATCGATTTCCTATTGGTAGTCTGTCTACCGGAGTCGAGAGGCGCTGCACGCTGCCTGTTGCAGTACCACCAATTTTTACCGCATGGTCCGACGTGTTCCCAACGACTACGCATATCTTCGCGCACTTGCCGATAAAAGCTACCTCGTATTTCGGACAGATGGCGACTCATGTACCGTTACCCGTTATCCACTGAACGGCGGTACAATCCCATCATAACATAGTTCCGTAGTATCTTTCAAAACAACATTGATGATCCATCATCAAAATTGACATTTGACGACATCCACACTAGGAACCATGATACCTGTTTAGGAATGATCAATTATAAATTCGGCCACTACACTCATTGTGCAGCACTTACCGGATGCTCACACGCATGCACTCAAACAAGCGTGTCGTCCACACTGGACGCTCACACATACGCACCAACACAACCGTGTCGGCCAAACTGCCGGGTCCGTGAATGTGGACCCCGTAGTTTTTCGGCACTTACACGAGACAATGAATGTTCAGCAACACTTACGAACACGTTCTCGCGCAACACACATCGTGTATCTTGTATTCGCTTCTCTATCCATTCGTCACAACGTGATTTCATTATGAATAATACGTGCAACGCACTCCCAATCTCACCGGGTTTTTACCCAAACATAACACCTAATTCATATCATCATTTGTTGGCCACTCTTGCAACGCAAAGTGGTTCTAAAGTAAATTAAAAGGTACATCGGCAATCCACGTGTATTAATATAATCTCGTGGACTAAATTCTCAATCGACATCTCAATAATTAACAATAAATGATCTCTGAGTAATTTAAGTATATCAATTGTCCACGAAATAAACGACAGCCATTGTAAATGTGCACAAACTGACTACAATTAAATATATCATATTTAATTTATCAAATACTCGTCAATTTACTCAACCTCGTGTACAACATCTTCCGGCATCTCTTCCCATTCAAATTAATACTCAAAATCTCAAACAATACCAAACAGTTCATAGTGGAAGATGCAATTCCGAACTGCCAAGATGGATTTGCATAAAATCCATAGTTTATTTATGAATAATTTTCTGTCATATCCCAACTGACAGATCCAGGTTATCTCTTTCATTCATTCATACAATTTTATTCTATTCATTCATTCATTTCATATATTTTTATTCACAGATTCGTAATATAACCTTATAATAACAAAAAGAATCAATCTGGGAAAATGATAACATTTATTTATCTTATTGCAATGTGTGGCAACGGCCACCTCATCACACAGAATACACGTTATATATTTTACATAGAAACGACTCGCATTCCTTTTCATTGCTGTGACCCTTTATATCAATTTCCAGCAATCGTTCATTTGTTTTCAGCAACATCGAAACATACATAATAGAGTTTCAATAGAACCGAATCTCACTAGAACGTTGCTGTCGTACTTCCAAAGTCGGTATCGTTTTTTTGGGTTAGAAGACTCGCTAATCATTAGCTCCTTCTACTAATTCACTAATTGCATCTGACACTGACAATCCAATGTTATTGAAGATAAAACCATGAGTAATATATTTTGCACGATGTATTTTAATTAATTAACGTTTTCTAAGATACATTGTATTCTGCACTATACTTAAATTAACCTACCATAGAAATGTGGTCGTCTTATCTATCGCTCACCACACCACAATAAACAAATATAGGTAGAAATTAAAAACGCGTCACAAACTATCCTTATTTATTATAGAACAAGTAATCATAGTAATGATTCGGTACTAAGTTTATAACCAGTTAGCTTTGACACAGCGTTTTTCATTTACTTATTCAAATTCGTTTATTATGCGAAACTTCAAAGTTTGATTTTGCAGCCGTTGCGTGCCGAGGGCGCTTTTGTTTAACCATTTGTGTTTAAACTTTTTACTGACCGTGGCAGTAAGTAATGGCGTGGAGAGCACGCCAAGCACACTTGGCGCCGATCGTATGCGTAGAAGTCTTTTGCGCAAGAGTGTTTTCACTCCAAAACATGGCGTTTGGTGTGTTACACACGTTTGTTGAGTCATGGAAGATTCGTTGGTTATCTATTCATTTAGTAAACGGAAATGCGAGCGACATAATAATATCAAGTTATAGCTGCATTTGCGAGTTTGTACAGAGAAAATTGACCATGTTTCTCATAAAATGTGAAGAAGATGGTTCGATCGTTCCTGTAGACGACAATAATGTTGTATGCAGCGTAGCGTTAATGTTGGTGAGCACGTGAAATTCTATTATTCCGGAAAACAATACCGAGAAGAAATTCTCATGGCTGCTGGTAAGTAAATTAGAGATGTAATTAGTGTTATGTATTTATTTATTTGCCTACGTATAATGCAGCGGACCCTGAATCTATTGAAGAAGAACTGACTAGAATCAAAAAAGAACGACAAAAGAAAAATAAAAGCATAAAAAAAAATACTTCCAAAAATTTGAGCACTTCACAGCCCAGTTTAATAATAGATGGCAAACGAAAACGGACGCCACCAGCTAAATACTTATCGCAAACATCAAATCCTTCTCTGTTCAAGATATACGACAATCCGAAAGTTGTTACCAAAACCACGGCGAACAAAGTAGATCGATTTTATTAATAATAATGTCAACATTCAACCAATTTCATTATGCATTTTTTTATGGCAAAAAATCATGAGGCCAAATAAACATTTTAAAATGTATCTTCTCTCAGGAGAATGATACAGCGAATCGTGGCAAACGTCCCGCTAAAACGTTCAAAAATACTCCCGATAACAAGAACTCGTCATGCGCAACTGAATTTCCTGATGAAGATGACTTCAAAATTATTAAAAAACAACGTAAATCAGTTGTGAGCATCATTTAAAAAATAAAAAATGAAAAGATGAGTCTGGTATTGTACCATTGAAATGATATAAATGTAGTGAATAATAAATATAATGATATAAATTGTGACGCTGCACCCTTTTATTAAGCCGTTCTAGGGGCAAAAGGGGGCCGTCAGGCTTCGGGATGCCACTCTGACTTTTCCTAGAAGAGAACGGAAAGTAATTGGGGGTCACAGTCCCCAATTACTTTTAATATTTGCTATTGAGAAAATAAACTGTATCAATAATTCGTATTTTTCAGTTAATTATTACAATCAATAATTAATTATTTATTTAAATAATCAAACAGATGAATATAATAATCCGTAATATAAATCAATTCAGTTCTGCAAAAAGAAAAAGAATAATAATTTGAACAATAAACAAAACCGAAATAATTATTCGGAATTTATGTGATTCCGAATTATGAATGAATAAATTATTCGAACAATTCAAAAATCAAACAAAATAGCAATAAATTTTCGGAACCTATTCAATTCCGTATTTGTTAAAGAAAAAAATGATAATGCAAATGACAATGCGGTCAAGAATGATGCGATCGAGAGTCTGGTCGATTTTGACCCTTATTACAATAATGACCCTTAAGGCGGCGTCGATCTATGTCTCTCTCGCACCTTTGTTGTCACTACCCCGCAACAATGGAGATTTTTCTCCCGATTAATTCTTCTATCTAATTTATCAAAGATGAATATGTCCCTTTTTCCTTAATTTCAATATATAAATGTTTTATCTTCCGGATAAAACATGCGCGGAATGGACATGTAAACAACGAACAAGATTTTCTTAATTTTCATATGACCGAATTGCTACTCGTTATCAGTATCTTGAATAAAAAATGGACGCTATTTTAATTTGCCATTGGCAATAAAGAAAAACCCTTGTGATTCAACCCTTACGGACAAGTGGAGATCTTTTCACACACACACACTGTCTTTACTATAATTTACTTGACTCAATATAACTAATAGGAAACAAACAATTCACAATTAAAATTGACTTTCCGCACACTCGCACACAACGTGGTCATTCACAATACTTTTTACAATGATAAACACACACATACAATTCTCTCTAGCACGCTCGGCGATCCCGGTGGAAGTGAGGCCTCAGCGCCTTCGCTTCCGTATATTAATATCCTTTGTGAATGAATTAGGCCAATCCTAGACATCTTTCTGGTCTAGGATCCAATCACATCCCTATGCAAATTCTCGATGATTGACAGTCCCAATCATCGCTATCCTTATCGATTAATCGATTTCTTATTGGTGGTTGGGTTGCCGGAGTCGAGAGGCGCTGCACGCTGCCTGTTGCCGAGCCGCCCATTCATCCGCATGTTACGACGCATTTCCCACGTCTGCGCATTTCCTCGCGCACATGCCGGAAAATAGTATTCCAGAATTCTGACAGATGGCGACTGTAGTATGATTATTCGTCAATGCCATACTATCCACACAGTTTATTTGAATATACTGACAACATTGGCGATCCATTATTAACATAACTATCCACGGCATCCGGACGTCAACCAAATACATCCACAATTCCATAGCAACAGTGACAATCCGGAGCTACCAAAGTGAACTTGCATAGGAGCCTAATCATTCACGGTCGATTTGCTGTCATTCCCAAACTGACAGTTCCAGGTTATCTCTATCATTTTATTTACATTTATTCCTCCTCTCATTCACTCATACCATATAACATTGTTCGCAGGTCCGGAAAGCGCCAAATACTAAATAATATCCAAGAAGAGAACAGAGTTAATCGGGGAAACGATTATATTTTGTCATTTTTAATATCGCAATGAGTGGCAACGGCCACCTCATCGCAAAATATGACTTTTTTCCAGGAAAAAGCGGCGTCTTTTGCTCAGGCAAAGGCTGAAAACGAATCCATGCATCATGACCATATCGAAACTTTTACAAAACATGGTAAAACAGTAGCTGACCGTCTAACGAAATTGGCAATTGGCCTCAATGCTTGTACAAGTGATGGTGACGCCTTGTACAATACGAGCTAGGACTCGGACAATACTATTTCGGTAAATGAAAAACTTTATTACATTTGTTATATTGAAGCTAACTCGATTTTATTTTTCAGCTGGACAATAGCCCTGACAATAGAACTGGAAGATTTGCGCAGTTTGAAACGCTCTTGAGCAGCACAGACGGTCAAGCTGAAGAACAGCTTTTCGGTAACGATTGTGGACATGAAGTAAGTATACTGTCGCAATATTATTATTAAATGCATTTGTTGCAAATGCATTTGTTGCAATGTTTTTTCTTATTTTTGTATTTTTTCCCCTCTCTTGCTTCTCATAGTCTTTCCTTATGCGTTTGGTCAAATAGTAAATCATCCGCTATATTTTGTAATTCAGATGTTGGAGTTGGGCAATAATATATGGTGCAAGAAAGTATGCCGGCGCATGATTGAAGGTCAAAAGTGCATGAACCCGAACAAAATGGTCAGCAACCTAATGGATGGAATTTTTAAACCAGAGGGTATACAGAAATGCACCGTTACTGGAAGAGCACCAACGACACTGGGTGATAAGGCAGAACGTCAAGAGGTACATCCGCTGATAAAGAGAGCCAAGGATGCTATTATCGATCTGTAAAAATACGTTTTGTTAATTTTAGCTTTTCTTAATTCGCGTATTGAGATAAATAGCGCTTGCCACTTTTAAAAAGAGTTTTTGAATGATGAAAAAAATGCAATAATTAAAGAAAATATACCGATTTTATCATAAGTTTCGCAAAGTGGTTATTATAGTAGTATTATTGTAAAAAATGATCAAATTCTATTAAATTGATTGAATAATATTTTTCGAACAGATCTAACCACGTTCTACGCAAAGAAAAAAGGATGGGAAGAGCCTAGAGAATCAGACTTATTGCATTCGATGTCCGATAATCTGGGTGCAATGAAACGTAACTTCAAAAAAAGGGCGTGAGTCATTCTGCTATGGCTTGAATCTATTCATAGAAAAGACTAATATCCAAGTATTTGGTTCCATTTTTCAAGAGATATATCTCGAAGTTAAAAGAATATTTAATATTTTCTTTTATAATGAAGGAAAAAAGTCTAATGCCCAGTGTTTTGATTTTTTCTTTAGAGATTTATCTTGGAATTAGAAGAATATTTCATATTATTTCCTTTGAAAGTAAAAAGTTCCATATCCGTACTTGTGAGTTGTATTTGCAGTATTATAAATCATAGTATCGTATATCATGTTCATGTAAAATGTTGAAAAACCAAACATTATTGAAAGAATAAAAGAAAGAACATAAAATTGTACGAAACATGTATTCAAAATATCTTTCTTTATTACTACAGATCCCATATAACCATAAACCGTTTAATTCGATATATCTAGCAAGGGGTAAATTCCAGCATCGAGAATTAAATTGCATCACCTTTCGTTGTTCGTCAACATGAGGTACAAAATTCTGATTTAATAACCTGCAATTTCAATTCTTATATGCTTCAAATATGATATATACTTATATCTAACAATATATGTCTAACGAATCGCTTAAGGCGGTAGATTTTCAGATCTGACTATATATCAGAAGTTATACACAATCATATCTAATTCTGTCTAAATTTATCAAAAAGTGTGATGCTGCACCCTTTTATTCGCCTTTCTAGGGGTAAAAGGGGGCCGTCAGGCTTCGGGATGCCTCTCTGACTTTTCCTAGTAGAGAACGGAAAGTAATTGAGGGTTAGAGTCCCCAATTACTATTGTTAATTGCTTTAAAGTAAAATAATCAATATCCATAAATTATTATATTAGTTAATTATCTTAACCAATAATTGATAATTTATTTAAATAATCAAACAGATGGATATAATAATCCGTAATATAAACAGAAAGAAAAGAATATTTAAACAATGAACACAATTGAAATTATTACTCGGAATATAATGGATTTCGTAATATAGATGAATACAACAATTAAATAATTCAAATATTAAATGAAATATTAATAAACTTTCGGAAGTTATTTGCTTCCGTATTTGCAAAAGAAGAAAATAATAATAACGCAAATGACAATGCGGTCAAGAATGATGCGATCGAGAATCCCGTCGATTTTAACCCTTATTGCAATAATGACCCTTGAGACGGCGTCAGTTTATATCTCTCTCACACCTTCGCAATGTCCTCCGCAACAATGGAGACTAATTCCCCGATTAAGAGGACATGAAAGAAGTTTCAGTTACCATCATTTCGCATCGGAATTTTATTCCAATCGTACAGACGTGTTTCTCAATAGAATTTTTTATAATTTTTTGTGAATCCTTTACATATGTGAACAAAGTGAACCTGATGAAAATTTTTTGAAAATTCGAAAAAAAAAATTATAAATTATATACCACCAGGGCTCTGTAATCAAAAAATTTGAATAAAAATTTGCTTAGCCTATGAAATCAAAAAAAAAAAATAGCAGGTCCACTCCGTACGATCAAATTACGATCCAAAATGATGATCTGTCAGACATCACCACAAAAAAACATATGAATAGATTGGAATAAAAATCCAAGTGTTAATGTTATCGATATATCGAATATTTTGAATATTGGGATTACACGGTGTGCCTGCAGCAACGCCGCAAGATAGCGCTCGCTTGATATTTTGCGTTGCATACATTTCGAGCCAGATGGATCTGTGGTATCGGAAATCAATATCCATGTGCTATGTGTTTCTTCACTCGCTCATCACATGACAATTTGATGCAGCATGTAGTAGGACATCATCAACACGAGGCAAATTTCTAAGTACCCCGAGACGTATACTGGACCAAAGAATACAAAAGCAAAAATAAAATTGCTGCTAGCCGCAATCATATCAACTTGTTTAGTACTTAGCGAAAAAATAATGGACAGTATTGAACCGGGATTCGAAATCAGTCCACCAATCGAGCTATCCAAGGGGATATATAAGTAAACGCAATAGAGCTTGCAAAACTTATTGATTCTGTACCATTTTTACATGAACAATTGTTTATTGTGCAATAAGGGTGCATCGCGCACATTATTTATTCCTGTCAGTTCATACTTATCACCAACTTACTCACAGACTCATGAAATTGCCAATTGAATATTGGGAATGAACATATAGATATTAAGACATTCTATAAAGTGATGAATCTAAACAATACCCAATACACTAAAAATTGGTCCATAATTTTTAATACGAGCGTACGTTTACCCACAAATTCGTGGTCCAATAAATTGTGTAACACCATTAACAAATAGAGAAATACCATATGAGGAAGTTAATTTCTCAGCTTCTAACATATCTGCCATCATAACAGCAGTCACTTCTACGTAAACACCTGACGCAATACCAAATACACAGCAATAAACTGCTAACATTGTATACGTAGTTGATGTTGGCATTATAGCAAGTGAGATACCTGATATCAATAATCCACCAACAAAATACCAATGTTTTGGCATTAATTTAACGTCTGATAATGCAGCTCTGGAATAAATAAATGTTTGTAAAATAATTTATATGATGATATAATGGACAGATGGATTTCGAAGTTATCTTTGAAATGTTTATTGAAGCAGTTTGTCATTCATACAAAGTTTAATGACATTTATGTATGCAATTGGGGCAACGGCACCCAAGAGCATATGGCCAATGATGGGGTGGGCCATGTTGGTATCCATGATGCATCGGGCCATGGAATTGCTCTTGGGCGTAGGCCCCAAAAGCTGCGTGAGGCATATTCGATGGCCCATATGACGGCCACCACATCATCGCCGGTGGGGTCGGCGAGAAGAAAGTTGTATCGCCGCGATGTGTATTGGGTGCCGGTTGCGTTGTCGTATTCTCTCGCCGGCGGAGAGTTCGATTCTCCTAGAAAAAAAAGAAACAAAATTGAATTAGCGATCACATAACCAAAATGAGGACAGACTTACGAGTTTATCGATCCTTTTACAGCCGTACGAAAAATAAAACTTGATATAAATTATTCAAATTCTTCAAATAATTGATGCCATTTTATTTTTTGTACGGCTGTAAAATGATCGAAAATCACCTTTTCCAAAACATCCAGGCGTTTCCGCAACTGTCGTTCCCGCCGCGTTTCCTTTTTCGATGCGGTCCATGGTTGTGCTGATGGTGGTGGTGGTCGTCGTGCTGCTGTCAGTGGTGGTGGTGGTGGTGGTCGTCGTGCTGCTGCTAGTGGTGGTGGTGGTGGTGGTGGTGCTGCTGCTGCTACTGCTGGTGGTGGTGGTGCTGCTGGTGCTGCTGCTACTGCTGGTGGTGGTGGTGCTGCTGCTGCTGCTGCTGCTACTGCTGGTGGTGGTGCTGCTGCTGGTGCTGCTGCTACTGCTGGTGGTGGTGGTGCTACCTCTGGCACTGACCCTCGCGCAACCCGAACATCTGGAGAAAAAAAATTTGCTATTCCTGATCCTTATTTAACTTATTTTTCTATTCACACGAACACATTAGGGTTATTCATTTTTAGGCGATATTTTTTTTCCTTTGTCCTACCAAAAAATCTGATACTGATAGGAAAAAAAAAAAATTTTCCCGTTGAAAAAAAAAGCATTAATAACTTTTGAATTGAAAAATTCCATTTCCTATTCAAATAACACGGGGAAAATTTTTTTTGGTTACAAATCAATTTTTTGATATTAAAAATTTTTTTTTGCTACAAAAAAGTTGCTTTGAGCTAAAGCCATACAACCAGAAGTTTCGAAGATATAGCGCGTTAAAGGTAAACACTCATAAAAAACTACATTTAATTTCATATAATTTTTAATTTTTTTCCATTTACGTGAATTATTAAATTATAATACACATTATGAAACTTTCTAATTTATGATTTGAGAAACTACTTATTTAAATATTACAATTAACCAAGAATAAGTAATCATTATATCATCAGAGTTGATAATTGGGAAAATAAAGAAAAAAGTAAATATTCAGAAGAGAAGCAAATATCGACATGCAAAAGGGATTTTAGTAGATATGATGACGTTACATTCAATGTAACTTTTATCGAGTACTACAACAATGCAACGGAGGGAATGAAACAAAATGATGACAGTACTAATTACGTTACAAAAACGTCTGAAGTATTCATAGAATCTATTGTCAAAGCACTAAATGTAGTTGCTCCATTAAAAGAGATAACAATACCCAGAAAATGGATTGAAAAGCCATGGATAAATTTTTCAATACGGGAAATGATAAAAGAAAGAGATTCAATCTATAAAAGGACCAAATGTAGTAATCTCCAAAGTGATTGGAGTGAATATAGAAGAACTAGAAATAGAGTCATACTAGAAATAAGGAAGAGCAAAAAGAATTACTATGAAAAGTTGATAAATGAACATAAAGGTAATTCAAGTAAACTGTGGAAATCACTGAAACAGCTTATTGGCGATAAAAAAGTATGTTATAACAAAATTAATGAAATTGCATTTGGCGACACTACTAGTAATGATGATATGAATACTGCTAATGAATTCAACAAGTTTTCTATCGAAAGTATAAGAAACATTATTGAATGTATTGAAGGAATTGAAAAGGAAGTCACTGAAATACGCTTACAAAACAAGCATATGATTTTGTTACAGCAATTTGCTGAAATTACTAATATAGAACTGCGGAATATAATGACAAAGTTGAAAATGAATAAGCGATTAGATGTAGATCTTCCGAGTACTGTATTTGTTAATGTTGGTAACGCTAATACTCATTTGATGCTGAACATACTAAATATGTCATTAAATGAAGGAGTGGTACCTGATCAATGGAAAAATTCTATTATTCATCCAATACAAAAAATGAAGAATAGTAACAAATGTGAAGACTTCAGACCTATCAATACGTTACCAATATATGAAAAGATACTCGAACAAATTGTACTGAACAGATTAGAGAAATACTTAATACAAAATAAGATCTTGTGTCAAGAACAATCGGGAATTAGGAAAAAACACTCATGTGAAACTGCTTTACAATATACACTAACAGAATGGAGAAATGAAATGAGTGAGGGTGAATCGATTGGAGTTATATTCATAGACTTTAGAAGGGCATTTGAAACAATTGATAGAATGAGATTAGTGAACAAAATGAAAAAATACGGTATAGTGGATATGGCTCTGAAATGGTTCACGTCATATTTAAGTAATCGAACTCAGCAAGTGAAATATGGAGGTCGAATATCTGATAAAGTTGATGTCACTTATGGTGTTCCTCCAGGTACAAAGTTAGGACCTATATTATTTATCATATATATAAATGATTTGATAGAGATTGCGAAACAGAATGGATGTAAATGTAAATCATTTGCGGATGACATGATTCTATATGCGAGTAGTAAAAGTATTGAAACTATTGAAAGAATGTTGAATTCAACTCTTGTACAAATAAATAAATGGTTGAATGCAAGCTCCTTATGTATTAATGTTAAAAAAATGATGTGTATGTTAGTTCATGATCCGAGGCGGCAAAATCATTTAAAAAGTATGAGGAATATT
Organism: Zele albiditarsus; assembly: GCA_958496275.1. Taxonomy (NCBI): domain Eukaryota; kingdom Metazoa; phylum Arthropoda; class Insecta; order Hymenoptera; family Braconidae; genus Zele; species Zele albiditarsus. The sequence continues at coordinate 60,660 of OY292416.1, forward strand.
GTAATCAATGGGGAGTGTATAAATGAAGTGAGCGAAATCAAGTATCTAGGCATTATGATTGACAAAAACATGAATTTTGAAGAGAATGCATATTATATTGCACAGAAAGTGAACAAGAAAATCTACTTCCTCAATAGAATTAAATGGATAGTTAATAGTTATACCAAAGTAATAATCTATAAATCTATCATAGCTCCACACTTTGAATATTGTTCAACTGTTATGCTAAATTATAACAAAAAAAGTATGGAAATGTTACAACGTATCCAAAATAGAGCGATGAGATTAATATTAATGGTCGATATTTATACACCGGTTGCACTAATGATAGATGCACTTCATTTCATGACAATTAGAGAAAGAATGATATATAATATATGTTTATTAGTATATAAAATGATTAATGGATTGACACCAGAGAACTTGAGCCAAAGGTTATGAGAATAAATGATACACATAAATATTCGACACGAAATCGTCAAAAATTGTATATTAAATGTACTAGGACCAAAACTGCTGAGAAGAGTATCACATATAAAGAATTCAAATTGTATAATTCCCTACCTAGTGATATAAAAGCAATTAATGAACTGAATATATTTAAAATCAAGTTACGTGAACATATAGTATACCAGAGAAACATGGCTGATAGTACGTTATATTATATATAAATTATCGTGAATATCATATATAATATTGTGTTAACAAAAATGAACTCAAAGTATAAATACGCATCAATTGTATCAATACAAACTGTATATTTTTAATTATAGCTTTTTAGCTAAATCAAGATGATGATAATAATAAATAAACGTTAATTTTGATCAATAAGTAATTATAATTATTATAAAGTTACCATGGTGTAAAAACGACCGACATGGAAAATAGCGTCAACCGTTATAGAATATCGAATGAGACAAACTTTGGAAAAATATCCACGGAAATATCATTTGCATTCAGTTGTGTTGTCATTTCATGGAAATTATGATTTATTGATCAAAATTAACGTTTGATTGTTGAATTAGAATAAACATTTTCTTCAATCATAAATTTGAAAGTTTAATAGTGTGTATTATAATTCAATCATGCATGTCAAAGCAATCAATTTAAAATTATATGGAATTTAATGTCGTTCTTTATGAATGTTTACCTTCAACGCGCTACAACTTCAAAACTACTGGTTGTATGGCTTTAGCTCATGAGAACTTTTTTGTAGCAAATTTAATTCTCTACCAAAGCTGTATACGCGTTTTTTCATTTTTTTTTTGTAATAATTTATATATATATTCATTAGACTGGGCCAACAAAATCTACTATTTTCTTTTTTAAAGTTTATCGAAAATATTATTTAGCATGACAGAAATGAAATTTCACAATAATTTCTTTCTGTCGTCCCAAATAATATTTTAGATATACTTCAAAAAAAGAAAAGTACATTTTTTTGGCCCAGCCTAATATTATGTATATTTATTTTAGTGAATAAATGTATGAATATACTCACTCTTGCGCGACGGCTTTCCTCTTTGTTTCACCACTGTATATTATTCACGTTTGACACTGAACGATCTGCACTTCACGTCAGAGAACACTCGAATGAAAGGCACATCAAAAACTAAAGTGATAGGGCCCATTGGCTATATATATTGGTATACCGAGTAAGCATATCTGGTATACCTGAATGGTGGATCGTGCAATGAAAATGGATTAACAATATTTTTATTGTTCATCGAATCCAGTATTCGTTCATATACATTAGTTCGTATAGTTTTCGGGGTTTCTTGATAATATTTGCATATTGGTCTTTTTTCTGAATGCATATCAATGTTATTTCAACGAATGAAAAAATCACATCATCTGTGCGTCAGTATGTAGCAGTGTCATACTATTTTTTTCCCCAAACTTTCTTCCCTATGACAAAAAAAAAGAGAGAAAAAATATATATATATATATATATATATATATATATATTTGTTGCATTTCCTTGAGAGATATAGACACATGTAGCAGCGTCAATTCGTCGGTTGGAGGATAGGCAACCTTTTTTTTTTCATGAATTGTTGTCCTCTAGTTTATTTTCCTAATTTTTTGTTTGACAACTTTTATTTCTTTCTCTCACAGAAGGACTTCATGGGGAATATCACAATGACATGTTATAATAATAACATTTGCATTATTATTATTTTAATTCTCATACTCGTTCACGTTAATGTATACCCATATGTACATGTATATACGAATACACTATACATTATTACATGTACATATATCTATATATCACCGTATGTATACTCGATACATATTTCCTCTGCCAATCTCATTCTCCATAACAGATATTAACATTAATGAAAATATAAAAACGAAAGAGAGATGAAGAGTCCCCGTGAAGATCATTAGCTGTATATTTTATGCGCGTCCTGCTGCCGTTCATGTTTTCAGCAATGTTCATACTGAATTTATGGAATACGTAAAATATATATATATATATTCATAGATGGAATATAGGTTTTGAGAAGAAGAAAATTATGCGAGTTCGCACTGTTTACAACATGCATCGTTGAAAGTTTTATGATGTGACTAGGAGACTGAAGTGTTGTCCCGTACGTCTTGGCTGGGATTACCAGTAGTAGAAAAACATAGTCTCAAACCTATGAAAAAAAACATATACTGAAAAACTGTCGTTTGCTTACTCTTCAACTGCCGCACGCACTTTATGCCAATGTATAATCTTGCTTTTCGCCCATAAATAGGGATGGCTATACGGTAGGGACGAGGCGAAGCTACAACTGGGAATATTTATATATCTCTTCATATAAATATGCACTGATGTGTTTTATGAATTCTTTTTTGTATTCAAATAATGCATCCGTCCATATCAATTCGATAGGTGATAGAAAAATATGGGAATCGTGAAAATCGACTGTGTTCATCATGTGCAACAATTGCGGCATCTTGAAATTTTCCACGAAATGTTTAAATAACATAATGGTGATTGAAACCGTAGCGACCCTCGATTTTGCACTGGGAGAGCCCGCATTTCCGGGCTCTTTCCACCCTTTACCAATAGACTTTGGCCGCGGATTATTGTGAAAATTTTTACGGGAACATTAATTCTCTACGAGAAAGATCTGTTTCAATATCATCCTATTTCGATTCGTTTTCGATACATAGGCGGGTAAATATATGAAAAAACGGCTTCCGATATTTTTATAACCATTATGTATTATTTGAGTAAATTGGGGTGAATCCTGAAAACCGCCATTATTACACGTGATGAGCTTTATCGATTTTTAGCCTTTCATATTTCTCCGTCATCGATCGATGCATGAGAATTTCATAACGTGACCGGCTCATTTCGAATTCTCAGCTTCCTTTACGAAAATTCTCATATACACAAATGTATCCAACCACAGATGCACGCACACTTATATGCTCACACACAGACACCCATTGTCCTGCAGTCGAGCTTTGCGTGCGCGCGCTGCTTTTACTGTTGTGGGTGTATTCAATGAATATCGATGAGAGACATCGACCATCGACATAACGTTTCGTCGTGGGATCTAATTATTATAAGTTTTCACTGTTTTTTTTCGGTAATAGATGCATGAATATTTACATAAACGAAATAGTGTGTTCACGGAGTGATTTATATTTTAAGTTGTGACAGTGACAATCGTGAATAGTGAATCAAGTGTTAGTGATAGTGATCGATGAGGCCGAGACTATTCATCATAACAACATGGGCAATAAGAAAAACATTAAAAGACATTCATTGAAAGGATGGTGTGTGGCAAGGTAAGTGAATTTCTGTGACGTGTGTTATATAATGTATTATAGGATTGGATTCGCAACTGTCATTGTCTCGAATATGTCCGTATGGATGTTTTTCAAAAATGCAATAACATTCGAGACATCATACACAACGGTTTTTTATTGATGATTTTTTTTATGGTCATTGAATTTTCTACAACTTACGTTTCATACACAATCACCGTATTCTTTCTTGCAACTTTTGATAAAATCATCGTTTCTCGGCGCGGTGGCCGCGAGCTATATATATTGTCAATCTTCAATTGATAATTCAATTTGCGCTCATTGGTCGAAAGTACATTAAATACATTTTCCACCAGTTCGCTGATAATATCGATTGTATCTTGGAAACCATATTGAATATTATCATAATGCCCTGTATAGAATTTTTGGAAAATTGAATTCGCGACACAAAACTCAAGAGGACTTGGCGGCTGGAAAATACGTAAAAAACTCGGCCAGCCGGCAAAAAACATAATGCCGTTCATCCGTCACAATGTGTATTCGATCTTTAATCCATTGGCTAAATAGGGTATGTCGTATGCAACATGGTGTCCGCAAAATTTTTCAGCGAAAATCTTCAGGTTTTTGGATGAGGGGACTGCTCATGAATGTTGAACTATTTTTTTCATATTCGGGTGAGACTGAAAGTTATAAACAGTTTAATTGTTAAAACAGTAATAACTCCTGAACAGCAAATCTTACAAGATAATTTATGAAAAGAAAATCTTTCCAATACCAAACTACGTAAGAAAGGTCTCTACGATTTTGTGATAAAATGATTATGCATTGAAATATTGTAAAAAAGGTACTGAAAAGCCGACGGTTGTCTCGGATCTCTCTCTCCCTCTCTCTTTCTCCGACGTACGCAGTTTATACTGCTGTCCTTTACGCTTTTATTCCGTCGAGCGGCAGTATGTGACATAAGTAAAAATAAAATGTATCAGGCCCAATGTCCGCGTTTATAGCCATTGGGCTATACATATGACTATGTTTGCATTTTTGAGTCGACAAAATATTATGAATAATTACGCGGTCAGTTCTTTTATTATAAATAATTTAATTTTTTAAATTGCTCTAGCGGACGAACCAATTACGTTATTTGAAAAATTCAAACGTGAATATATTCTGTATGTTATATATAATAAATCTCGTTTTCATAATTTGTTTCATATCACCATTGTTCATTGAATTGCTTGGGAAAACCAATTGAAAAATTAACTTGCGTGGCGTCCTTCTCCCATTTACTCACTCTCGCTGTGCGTCCTTCACGCTCTCACTGCGCTCGTCTATACTCACTGTTACGAGTGTGGAAAACATCGTTGCACTCAGCTTTAAATTAAAATATTTGGATAACTATTGGAAAGTTATCGGGACATGCAGTGAGAAAGTTTTAGATCATGCAATAATAAATAGGGTAACGTTTGTCCTAAGTCTCTAGGACCAATAGTTATTAACAAATTCATTCTTCAAAAAAAATAAGTTAAAAGTAATTTCGTAAATGTATTGTGTTCACAAATATATATATATATATATATATATATATATATATATATGTTTCTGACAACCAATTTTTCATTCATATATCACACTCATTATACTTCAAATATCAAGTAACAACAAAGTAGAGGTTTTGTTTTCTGAACAGAATACAAAGATTTACGAAATAATTTTTTTTTTAATGATGAAGTTATAAACAAATATTTGTCGTAGATACTTGGGACAAATGTTATGCTATTCATTATCGTATCCTCTGACGTTTTCTGCATGTCTTCATTACTTTTTAATTGTTATTCCGATATTTTGATTCAAAGCTGAGTGTGACGATTTTTTTCTCACTCGCAACAGTGAGTATAGGCCGAGCGCAGTGTGAGCGTGAAGGACAGACAGCGGGAGTGAGTAAGTGAGAGAAGGACGCCACGCGAGTTTAGTCATTTTTCAATATGTTGTTCTAGATGACTAAACAATTAATTGAAATATGAAAAAAATGATTGAGACAATGTTTATTCTATATAACATACAGTATATATCTACGTTTGAATACTTCGAGTAACGTAATTAGTTCGCTCACCAGAATAATTTGAACGATTACATTGTTTATAACAAGAGAACTGACTGAGTCACGGAAAAATGACTCACATTTTCGAATTTCTCATGTAGTCCAGAAAATGGGTATTTTGCATGACTCGGCTCTAGATAGAACGGGACTTGGATATTCTTGTAGGGTTGATAACCCAGATGAAAACCTACTAAAACTCAACATTCAATTTACTCAGGATTGTTATTCCCATGCGTTCAAAGTTGGCGAAAAGGGGGTTTTTAGCGATAACGACGAAACTATCAATTTTACAGAAAAAAAATGAAGGAACCATATGTAAATATTGAAATGACAAACAATTCGGCGCGTCGGAAATTAAAATCGATTGGTTAGTTTTCTCGCAAAGTAACAAAAACCTATTAAAATGAACTTTTCTTCAATGACTAAGTATTAATTCAATAATGCATGTATAGCTTTGAAAATCTCGGAAAACATGTCTCTTAGTGTACTGCAGAAGTGTGCAAAAGCGGGGCTCGATCGGATAAATACTTTGCGAGAAAAGTAATTTATTAGAAAAAAACCGATTTTTTTGCAAGGAATGTCCAGGCTGGAACAAAAATCGCAGAGCAATTTAACTAGCGGCATTTCATTCGAAAAGGGTCCTACAATTATGTATACTTTGTGGCGAAGCGAAATTTTATAATCAAATGTATGAAAAATGTCTACGAATAGAGAGAACTTTTTTCAGTCATAAACAAATGCAATTCCTCCACCAATTTTCATGTTACAGAGTCGGGATCAGCATCATTCGAGCTGTTATTTTTACACGAATTTACGAAGAAGAAAACAAAACTGAAAGTCAATTGGTGGGAGGGGGAAGGGGGGGGGGTAATTTTTTTTTCAACAATTATCACACGGGTTGTTTTTAATACAGGGAGCTAAAAATTGGACACAGTACAGAAGAAGACTCATACTATCTGTCATAAAATTTTCCAAGAAACCTCTCATGCATTCGCTGCTGATTCTTGCGATTAATTCACGGACAAAATGCGGCCCTGCGTATGGCGGTGGAGTAGGGGAAGCCATCTTCGCCTGCAGGCGATCGCGCTCAAACTGAATTCGCGCCTTAAAATTCCACGAACTTGCAATATCTCTTGAACAAATAAACATATTGGGTTTTATTTTAATCCAACCAAATTTTTCCACTGATCATGAATTTGCTGTCAAAAATGTAAAAAAAATTGTCTTCCCAGTTCAAAATTTACTTGCGAGTATTTTTGTTTGTTTCACCGTTAGTTATTTAATTTGTCCATTTCTTCTGTATTAGATTATATTGTCGTATAGTTTCTCAGCTACTGTAAGAACGTTCAGTAATTATTTTAAACACTACGTCCCTGATTTATTTTATTTTTCCCCAAAAAGAAATGACGCGTGCTCCAATAACAATATATTTTTTATATATAATTTTTTTTTTTGGATACAGTAGCTGAGAAACTGTTAGACAACATAATCCAATTCAGAAGGAATAGACAATTTGTCCGTGAACTAATCGCAAAAATAAGCAGGAAATTCATGAGAGATTTCTTGGAAAATTTTATGACAGATAGTATGAGTCTTCTTCTGTACTATGCTCAATTTTTAGCCTTCTGTGTCAAAAACAGCCCGTGCGATAATTGTTGAAAAAAACAATTTTCTTCCCCCCTAATTGACTTTCAGTTTTTTTTTTCCGTAAATTCGTGTAAAAATAACAGCTCTCGAGTGATGCTTATCCCGACTCTGTAACACGAAAATTGGCGGAGGAATTGCATTTGTTTATGACTGGGAAAATTTCCCTCTTTTCGCAGCCATTTTTCACCTACTCAATTATAAAATTTCGTTTCGCCACGAAGTGTACATGCTAGTAGGACCCTTCTCGAATAAAATGCTGCTAGTTAAATTGCTCTGCGATTTTTTTTCCAGCCTGCAGATTCCTTGCAACAAAATCGGTTTTTTAATAACAAATTACTTTTCTCGCAAAGTTTTTATCCGATTGAGCCCCGCTTTTGTACACTTCTGCAATACACTAAGAGACATGTTTTTTGAGATTTTCAAAGCTATACATGCATTATTGAATTAATAATTAGTTATTGAAGGAATGTCCATTTTAACAGGTTTTTACTACTTTGCGAGAAAACTGATTGATCGATATTTATTTCCGAGACGCCAAATTGTTCGTCTTTTTAATATCTACAATTTGTTTCCTATAAACTATCCTGTAAAATCAGCCGTTCGCGAGTTATCACTGTTTGAACAATTAGATTGATTATAACTTTCATTCTCACCCGAATCTGAGAAAAATAGTGACACGTTCGGACTCCACATCCGGAAATCTATAGATTTTCGCTGAAAAATCTCGCGGAAACCATTTTGCATACGACATACAATAATATTAGCGCTAAATTTGATGAAAAATGTGAGGGCGCAGAATTACAAAGTAGTAATTCGCATCATCAATAGTTCGTATACGTAATTATGATGCCGCTCTTCCACATTTTTCAGACGTCGAACCACACGACTAGGTGCTGACAAGAAGCGGATTCTCCAGACATCATCAACAGGAGACGACTTGGAGGCTACTGGGAATGCACCAGCAGTTGATACAAGCAGCAAAGGTAATGTTTCATTCAATAATTTGACAGCAGCTGCAACGCTGCCCCAGAGACATGCGGTTAGTGTAGCACACATGACCGGGATCTACCAAGAATTGCATGAACTTGAACGATCCGTGCATGTCAAAGAGAATTTGTCTCGATGTGAAATTCCTGCGGGTATCATTTTACAGGCAGATCCTGTTGAAGGTGCATCTTGTGATCCACAAGTAGCCACCAAAGTTCCAGGTTTTCAGATTATCCAAGAGTTGCATGATCTTGGGCAATCTGAGCTTGTTGATGAGAGTTTGTCAAGAACTCAAGTCCTGGCAGATATTTCACAGAATCCCGTTCAAAATGTTCAAGAATTGCATGATCTTGAACAATCTATACTCGGGGATGATATTTCATTGGCAAATGAAACCCAATTCGATAGCTTACAGAATGAAAACTCTGACGTAGAAAATTTGTTCGAACTAAAAGTGAGGTCTAATGTATCAGGCATCACGCGAACTAAAAATTCGTATGTAAGCTCTATTACGGAGAATGAGAATATTAGTACAGATACCATGAATAAAAAAGACATGGTATCGAATGAAAATATTACTGCAGAATTGTATTCTAATCATAAAGAGCGGAATATTAATTGTACTAATTTCTCCACGTCTCTTGATGACTTATTCAATATTAATGGAAATGACGTATGTGACAGCCTGCACGACGGCCATGAAAGTTCTTCTAGCCGACACTACGTAGAAGCACGAGTAGATGGTCGTCGAATCACGGACAATTCATATGTCAATGATCAGTTACATGATGCCTTTGATGTCCACGATGGCACATGTTTGGGTCGCTTTGTTGATATGAGAGTCATCAGGACGACAGACTTGGGAATGCGGACAAACATGGTTTGGCAATGTAAAAATTGCTATAAAACTGCCAATGTTTGGACCACCCGAGAAGATCCTGAACATGATTTACGGGTTGATCATGGAGCAGTACTCGGTGCAATAACGAGTGGTATAGGTGCATCAAACCTCGAAGAACTACTAGCATCAATGGGGGTGCCTGGTTTATCTCAACCCACCTTCCGTAAAATACGACAAGCTTTGAACGGTCCAATACATTCATTATGTGAAGCTGAAATGAAAAAAGCAGCTGAAAAAGAGAAATGATTGGCAGTAGAGAATAATGATGTGTCTGATAATGGCATTGCCCTAATAAAAGTCATAGCAGATGGTTGTTGGGGAAAAAGAGTTTATGCGCATGGATCCTATGATGCACTTTCTGGCGCTGCAGCACTCGTTGGTGCCCGGACTAATAAAGTAGTTTATTATGGTGTGCGAAACATGTACTGTTCTCTGTGTCATAGAACTGACCGCAATGGTGTGGAACGTAAGCCACATAATTGTAAAAGAAACTGGTTTGGAAGTTCCACCGCCATGGAAGCTGACATCATAAATGAAGGTTTCATGCGCAGCATAGATATGTATGGCTTAATCTATAAGACGCTTATTGCTGATGGTGATAGCAGTGTATTAAAGAAAATTCACGAGAGTGACCCTTATCGTAAATACGGAATAACCGTCGATAAAATTGAATGTTCGAACCATTTATTCCGTAATTTCGGAAATAAAATGAAAAAAATTGCAGCACAACAATGGGTTATCAGCACCCAGAAGAGGTTCGCAGTCATACCGTTACGTCAAAGAGTGGCCAATAGTGCATTATCAATGCGAAGACATATTGAAGCTGCTTCAAAACGTCGATCAGCAGAAAACGTCAGTTGGAAAGAGAAGGTGCGAAGATTCACTCATGATATACAAGTAACACCATATCATGTCTTTGGTGAGCATTCAAAATGTAATCACATTGATGAATCTTGTGATCGACAAAAGGACGACACATATGAGACATTGAGAAAAGTTGACGGTTTGATTGGCTACATATTGGAAGCAGTGAAGCGATTAGCTTTGAATGCGGACAGTCTGCTAATGAATCTAACAAACAATCCAACTGAGCAGCTCAATTCGTTAATCAATAAAGCTATTGGTGGGAAACGCGTCAATCATAGCTCACGTGACTCCTACCATGTGCGAGTTGAGACTGCTGTTATCCAGTTCAATACATTGAAGGTATCATCTAAATTCTATGAATTTATGAAAAAAAAAATTCCAACTGCAGTCATAACGATGGAAGACGCTAGGGGTCTACAACGACAAAACACTGCGAACTACAGAAGTAGAACAGGTAGACAAAAGCGAAACTGGCAGGGCGTCGATAAGGACTACGGCCCATCTTGTAGCAAACCTGATCTCTCATCGGAGCTATATGCTAATGCGCTCGACGATCACTTGAAAATCCTTCGAGAAAACCAACAAAATCGTGATCAGATTGCTGATCAAACAATCGATCAGTCAGGATGCGAATTATGGCGTCAACTTAGGAAAAAAATGATCACTGCGTCGCACTTTGGACCGATATGTCGTAGACAGGAAAGTACTTCTTGTAGAAGTATGGTCAAAAGTATTGTCCGTCCAATGCACATAGACGACGCGGATACACGCCATGACAAAGAAAATGAAAATGTCGCCAGACAACAATTGGCTATGGAGTTGAATAAACAAATAACTTTATGCGGTCTATTTATCGATCGTACTATCCCGTACTTGGGTGCATCGCCAGACGGTCTCATTGATGACGATGGTATCGTTGAGATTAAAACCTGGCCATCAGTCGATGAGTATCAACCCGAAGAGGCAATGAAGTTGACACCAGCTTGTCGGAGGGTATTTGGCAGTAAAAATACAGAGACCATGAATAAAAATCATCATCATTATTATCAGGTCCAAGGACAGTTGCATATAACCCAACGAAGTTATGGCATTTTTGCAGTATGGACTTCATGTGGCTTAAAATATATTAAAGTATTGAGAGATGATGAGTTTTGGGCTACTTAGATGGAAAATGCTCTAATACGATTCTACGAGAACTGTTTGCTGCCAGAAATTGTTGATAGTAGACTCGAGAGATCAATGCCAATTCGAGAGCCACAATATATTTTAGAAGCCCAAGAAAAACTCAAACTGAAAAAAGCAACTGGACAAAGGCGAAAAGTATGTCCGCTACCCAATGATAGGGCTGATGAAGCCAGCCCGAAACGGTGTAAGGTGGTTGCTGAATTTGTCGCAAATGAGATATGTGATGTGCATGACGACAATACTTCCACAATTAACAGTGCGAATTCAAAAACCAGAGCTGTGGTAGACATCCACCAAAATCTAGCACTGATTCTTGAAGCTCGCGAGTTATTGGATATAGTATGCAACGATGTAACAGTGGATCAAGTTATCGTAAATATAATTGATCGTGAGAGCTTGTTGAATGATTCATCGATACAGCAGTTCATGACAATTATAGAGCAAACCAATAAATTCGATGTACACCCAGTGATGTATTTCGTGGCATTGCCATTGCTTGAACCATCGAGAATGCACCGTGATTTGCAAATTATTGGTGGTCAACAATCAGGACATTGGCGCTGTTTACACTTCAATGGGGAAGCTCTTCTCATCTATGATAGTATGTACAGAAATATAAGCTCCCTCAGTGAAGACGAACAAGCGTACCTAAGTCGACGTTACCCTGATTTGAGCGTAGATGGCATAAAATTCATGCCGGTTGTGAAACAACCTGATTCAAAAAGTTGTGGAGTATATGCAGCTGCATTTGCTACTACTATCGCATTTGATGAAGATCCCGCTGTCATACGTTATTCAAATGATGCGCTGAAAATGCGACAACATCTAATAGAAATTCTTCAGCGAGGAAAACTAATGAGATTTCCTACTGAGTAAATGGGAGTTGCAACATAAAGGAAGAAACCGAAAACAAATATTGGCGGGATATTAATAAGTTCGAAGCGCATTGATATTTCGAGACGAAGAAATATAGATGACGATCAATTTGCGGCGAATTAAGTTCATAGAAGTAATCCTCCTGCATGCCGAAAAACGTATATACACTACGAAGTAAATATAATACAAATTAAAAGGAAAAGAACCCTCGGATTCCACAATTTAACAGTAGAATTCGATGGGGGGGTGTGTGGTGGGCCTTTTCTCTAAATATGAGAATAATTACGTTCTGAATTGATCTGCATAGTTCCTCTCGATTATGAGATTAAGTGAAATGGATTCACTAAAATTTATTAGGATGATAATATATGATATCAATTATTTGCTACATACTCGACTATAATTCGATTCATACTACTCTCATTGAATATAGTTCCTACTAAGAAAGGATTCGACATTTATCGATATATACATAGCTACACTAAGTGGCAATGATTTCTATCATTTCTAACCTACTCTGACATTTGTCACGAGCCCCTTCTTTCTAAGTCTCATTGATGCTCATACCAGCACCATTTTGGAATCCTATGTCTGTTCTTCATATTCTTCTTTCCTACAAAATTGACACGGGCATCTTGGACACAACACACCGTGCCAATACGTGAGCACGTTTTTTTTTCTTCAAAACTTCGGATGTAACAGATTGTTCAAGTATATCTCGAAATGTCACCCGGCGTCACTGTCTTCGTTGAGGTAAGGTAAAGTAGATTTAACATTTTATGTTATATATGCAGCACTCGCCGCATTCCCCCCAAATTTAATATTTACGCTTGGCATCACATCACGTGATAGCCACATTCCTGAACGCGCTAACACCCAGCTGCTACACGCATCAAAACAATAAATACGATAGATTTCGAGAATAGAGAGCATTGGGAATTGAGACAACGCGCTCAATGTATCACTGTGCCCTATTGTAAATTATTTTATATAATACATTTCAAATTATACAAATCACGCATCCTAATTTCAGATAGTTAGTGGAACCCCGAGTACCTCATCCAACTCACTCCAACCTAGCCGCTACATTGGTGACCCCGACGTGATTGAAATATACCAATTAACGCGACGCGATATTTCCACAACGGAAATAAAATTTTCCCAACGCCACGTGTCGAATGGTGACCACGCGTTAATATCCGCAATTTCTCGAATATTCTTTGTGACCCACCCGCGACCTGATGAAGGGTTTGAAGCATCGTTTCAGTGCTTACTCCCCATCAAATTTAATCTACAATAATTTACAATTATCTCCGTAGTGTATAAGCGAATTTTTAGTTTTGTGCCCACTGTGAAAAGTGAACTTCCGGTGCACGTGCAAAATAAAATTTCGTTCGACCGAGAGGCCGGTACTTGCGCATTGCTGAGCACCCATAACGTCGTGCTGCGTGAGTGGCCATCAGACATTTTAATTTTCATTTTTTCTCGGCGAATTTTACGTGCACACGCGTGTTTCAGTGCCAGTGAATTTTCTTCCAGAGAAGCTTCCATGTGTATTACAATAAAATAAATGGAAGACGAAGAAAACGAACAACACTCATCCGCAGCGCGAAACCCGATACGACCACCTACATTCGGCGTAACTAATTTCGGTCTTCCCACCCAGCAACACCCGGACACCGAATCCGCGAGGAACTCAGCCGCATTTGCACCAACCCAACAGGATACCATGGCAGCCTCACAGCTCTCTAGACCAGCCATCAGGCCACCGCAATTCTGGCCGGACAACGCGAGGCTATGGTTCGCAGCGCTTGAATCACAATTCGCGCTCAACAACATCGAAGGCGAATTGACACGTTTCCATTACGTTCTATCAAGCCTTGACACGTCTCACATGACCGAGGTACAAGATTTGGTCATCACACCTCCAGCCAACAATCCATACCAGGTCATAAAAGCAGAGATGATCGCGCGGTTCGGCACATCGCAAGAGAGAAAAATCAAGCAACTTCTCGAACATGAAGAACTCGGCGACCGGACGCCATCACAATTTCTCCGACAATTACAAAACCTCGCCGGCACAACAACGCCCGATGACTTCGTCAAAACACTGTGGCTCAACAGACTGCCCACGGCTACACAGACAGCGCTCGCCACACAAACAACGGCGTCGCTCGATCAACTCGGAAAACTTGCTGACCACATACATGAGATCGCTGCATCCAAATACGTCGCGAGTACGGAGACGACAAACGAATCACTCGTCCAACAAATCCATGAGCTCACGCGTCAAGTCGCTGCGCTCACAAAACACCGCTCTCGCGACAGGAGCAAACACCGCACGCAACAACGCAGCAGATCCACATCACGCAACAAATTAAAACAAGGTATTAGCTGGTACCACAATAAATTTGGTAAGGCCGCGCAACGCTGCATACCAGGCTGCAAAAATTATTCAAAAAACGAGCACGAGAATCGCTAGAGGCGGAACACGATTCTTTTGCACCAACCAGCCGCCTTTTTGTCACAGATCTTACCTCTAAGACACAATATTTAGTGGACACAGGTTCCGATCTCTCGGTATTTCCGCAGAAACGGCTTAAAACAATCCCTACGCCTGTTGGATACCAATTATACGCAGCCAACGGTTCGTTAATACACACATACGGTTGTAGCACACTCACACTCGACTTGGGGCTACGCCGCGATTTTACATGGCGCTTCGTCATCGCAGATGTTACTAAACCAATTATCGGTGCTGATTTTTTAAGTCATTTCAGTTTATTGGTCGACTTAAAACAACGACGTCTACGCGACGAAATCACAGGCATCTCGACACGCGCACGCGTTTCAAAATCCGCGAACATCGCGACAATAAAAGCCACTCAAGGCCACGGCACATTTCTACAATTGCTACAACAATATCCATCAATTACCATACCCGACGGTGCATTCAGACAAACGAAACATTCAACCGTACACCACATTAAGACTACCGAGGGTCCACCGGTTGCAAACAAAGCTTTCATCAACGCGAAAGAAGCGCTCGTCCAAGTCACACAGCTCGCACACCCAAACATTCATTCGGAATGGGCGATATTCACTGACGCATCAGACCACGCGATCGGTGCAGTCTTACAACAACGTGAACAAAGCGCTTGGCAACCACTGGCCTTCTTCAGCCGAAAACTGACTCCATCAATTCAAAAATTATCAACATATGACCGCGAACTTCACGCAATATATGAAGCCGTGCGTCACTTCAGACATATCTTTCAAGGTCGTCATGTAACAATTCACACTGACCACAAACCACTACTCCACGCGTTCGCACAACGTACAGAGAGAGCATCCCCATGGCAATTCCGTCGACTCGACTTCATCGGACAATTTACGTCCGACATACGCCATGTATCGGGAGAGAAAAATATCGTCGCCGACACGCTGTCACGCGTAGATGCAGTATCAACTGCAATCTCGGCACAACAACTTGCACAAGCGCAAGAAAACGATCAAGAATTACAACAACTCCTACGTTTCCCATCCACAAATTTACAAATAAAAAAAATAAACAATCCAGAGCTCCACGCGTCGGTGTATTGTGATATTTCATCAGGTACAGCGCGACCATTCGTGCCACTCCCACTCAGGAAGCAAATATTCGACACGCTACACTCATTAGCGCATCCAGGCACTCGAGCTTCTGTCAAAATCGTAACAAGCAGATACGTATGGCCGTCAATAAACAAAGATTGCCGCGAATGGGCAAAAACATGCATCGCCTGCCAAACGAATAAGGTACAGCGGCATGTATCATCACCTATCGCAAACTTTCAACCGCCATCACAACGCTTCGAACATATACATATCGACATGGTAACACTACCACCATCCAAAGGATACCGTCTACTGCTTACAATCATGGATCGCTTCACGCGTTTTCCAGAAGCCATTCCACTCGAAAACGGCAACGTAGAGACAGTCGCACACGCATTGAATCTACATTGGATCGCGAGATACGGTATACCACGACGTATAACATCCGATCAAGGTGGACAATTCGTGTCACATTTATTTCGTCGACTCACGCAAACGCTCGGTATAAACCATTTAAAAACAACACCGTACCATCCACAAGCAAACGGACTCGTCGAACGCTTACACAGACAGCTTAAAGCAGCACTACTCTGCCACGGCGAAACCTGGTATAACGCATTACCCGCAGTACTCATCGGCCTACGCGCCGCATGGAAAGATGATATATCCACGACACCCGCAGAACTTGTCTATGGTGAACCAATACGACTGCCAGGCGAATTTCTCTCGCCTTCAAACAAAAAGTATACCACTCATGATCTTGTCGACACGCTGAAAAATCATTTTAAAAATTTGGCACCGACCCCTATGTCGCGTCACGGAAAGCGTTCTGTTTTCTGTTTCAGAGACCTCAACACATGCTCACACGTACTTGTACGCGACGACAAGGTGAAACAGTCCTTCTCATCACCATACGAAGGGCCATACCGAGTCATTGACCGACAAGATAAATATTTCATCGTCCAAAGAAGGACCGGAAACGTCGCAATATCAATAGATAGACTGAAGCCCGTCTATTCGCTTGACGACGACAACAATCAAAACGCTCAACCGCCTGAACTCTCACCGCAGCCAGGCCCGAGCAAAACTCGAAAACGCGTTCAATTCAATATCTAGAATTTTTTTTTCTCGCATATATCTCATATATATTAATTTTTTCATTCGCAAACATCGTGCATCATTTGTAACAAAATAACATGTACATTATTCACATTCAAACTCTCAGCGTTAATTTAACTCGTTCCAAGATACGATGTCACGCAATACGCGTTTAATTTAACAAGATCTATCAAATTCAAAAAAAAAAAAAAAAAAAAAAACACAAAGGGAGTTATGCAGCACTCGCCGCATTCCCCCCAAATTTAATATTTACGCTTGGCATCACATCACGTGATAGCCACATTCCTGAACGCGCTAACACCCAGCTGCTACACGCATCAAAACAATAAATACGATAGATTTCGAGAATAGAGAGCATTGGGAATTGAGACAACGCGCTCAATGTATCACTGTGCCCCATTGTAAATTATTTTATATAATACATTTCAAATTATACAAATCACGCATCCTAATTTCAGATAGTTAGTGGAACCCCGAGTACCTCATCCAACTCACTCCAACCTATCCGCTACATATATACCGCATGGAAATGTGATTAAATGTAGAAAAAGGGTGTAATCTGGAACGAGAACGGCGTGTGATTACAAATAATTACAGAATGTAACCTAGGGAGTTTAAAAATTTTGAGTATTTTACTCAGCATGATGGTAATATATTTTTGTGGGGTTTTGAACCCGATTGAAGTTATCGTATCATTCGCGTTTTATATAGTTGTTTTTCCAAGTGATATCAGTCCTTCAAAATACTAATACATTACTTCCCCTGCAGGCGGCATTTGAAGGAAGTGGGATGCCTGATCGGAATTTGACCAGCTATTTTGTCACATTAACCTCCATTGTCGGAAGAAGAAATGAAAAGTAAATGTCAAGATCGTTGTTTAGATCAAGCTGATCTTGGTATTAAATTGCAAGTACTGAATGCTGAATTATCTTTTAATCATTCTGAAATTAATATTCCATGTATTTAATTACTAAAAAATCATTATGTTTATTAGACTGGGCCAAAAAAATCGAATATTTTTTTTTCAAAGTATATCGAAAATATTGTTTGGGATGACAAACGAAAAATGATTGTGAAAATTTGAGCCCTTCATATTAATATTAAGAGGTCTATCATCGCAATTTTTGATTTTTTTTTACTGAGCGGGTTTTCGTCTCATAACTCCCAAACCATCGACAGAAACGAAATTGACTTGAATACATTTCTTGAAGGAAATTGATTGCTCTACAGAAAAAGGCCGATTGAAATTTTTTGTCAGATGAAGTGTTTCCTTATAATCATGCCTTGAACTTTCGTACGATTTTACAATTTAAGTATTCAACTTTGGAATTTTGTAATTCATGTAAAAATCAGTATCCGGAAAAATACCAATGAATATTCTTGAAGGAAATTAAATTCTCTACAAAAAAGGTCAATTAACGATTTTGGCTAAATTCACTCCTTCAAAAGTTATTCAAAGTTAAAGTTGAAGTCAAAACGAAATTCTTGTTGTTTTCGTTGGAGATTCTTTTTCGAAGGAGTGAATTCAGCCAAAATCGTTAATAGACCTTTTTTGTAGAGAATTTAATTTCCTTCAAGAATATTCATTGGTATTTTTCCGGATACTGATTTTTACATGAATTACAAAATTCCAAAGTTGAAAAGTCAAATTGTAAAATCGTACGAAACTTCAAGACATGATTATATGGAAACAGTTCATATGACAAAAGATTTCAATCAGACCTTTTTCGTAGAGCATTGAATTACCTTCAAGAAATGTATCTAAGTCAATTTCGATTATCTCGAAGGTTTGGGAGTTATGAGACAAAAACCCGTTCAGTAAAGTAAAATCAAAAATTACGATCACAGACCTCTTAATATTAATATTAAGGGGTCAAGATTTCACAACAATTTTTTTTCGTGATCCCAAATAATATTTTCGATATACTTAAAAAAACAATCGTCGATTTTTTTGGCCCAGTCTAGTGTTTATATGTCATTAAATAATGTCACTAAACTGTAAATTTAAATGTTATAGGTTTTTCCATCAACATTCTATGTATGGTAGGCATACTGTGCATCCATCGTAACGCTCCTCGGCATGATAAAATGTGTGTCTTGCATTACATTGTGGTTCCAATACGCTCCTCATAGTAAATGTCATTATCGATGTTTAGATCAAGCTGATCTTGGTATAAAATTGCAAGTACTGAATGGTAAATAATCTTTTAATCATTTTGAAATGAATATCTCATGTATTTAATTACTCATAATCATCATGTGTTTATATGTCACTAAATTGTAAATTTTAATGTTATAGGTTTTTCCATCAACATTCTATGTATGTTAGGCATACTGTGCATCCATCGTAACGCTCTTCGGCGTGATAAAGTGTGTGATAAAGTGTGTGAATCATGCATTACATTGTGGTTACAAGACGAGCGGGTATTTAGAGGACTATGTATGAGTCTGAAAAAATCAGAGAGCGAGAAACATCGTGCTACTCGTAGTAAATGTCATGACCGGTGTTTAGATCAAGCTGATCTTGGTATTAAATTGCAAGTACTGGATGGTAAATAATCTTTTAATCATTTTGAAATGAATATCTCATGTATTTAATTACTCAAATATCAACATGTGTTTATATATCACAAAATTGTAAATTTAAATGTTATAGGTTTTTCCATCAACATTCTATGTATGTTAGGCATACTGTGCATCCATCGTAACGCTCCTCGGCATGATAAAATGTGTGAATCTTGCATTACGTTGTGGCTACAATACGCTCCTCGTAGTAAATGTCATTATCGATGTTTAGATCAAGCTGATCTTGGTATTAAATTTCAAGTACTGAATGGTAAATAATCTTTTAATCATTTTGAAATGAATATCTCATGTATTTAATTACTCATAATCATCATGTGTTTATATGTCACTAAATTGTAAATTTTAATGTTATAGGTTTTTCCATCAACATTCTATGTATGTTAGGCATACTGTGCATCCATCGTAACGCTCCTCGGCGTGATAAAGTGTGTGATAAAGTGTGTGAATCATGCATTACATTGTGGTTACAAGACGAGCGGGTATTTAGAGGACTATGTATGAGTCTGAAAAAATCAGAGAGCGAGAAACATCGTGCTACTCGTAGTAAATGTCATGACCGGTGTTTAGATCAAGCTGATCTTGGTATTAAATTGCAAGTACTGGATGGTAAATAATCTTTTAATCATTTTGAAATGAATATCTCATGTATTTAATTACTCAAATATCAACATGTGTTTATATATCACAAAATTGTAAATTTAAATTTTATAGGTTTTTCCATCAACATTCTATGTATGTTAGGCATACTTTGCATCCATCGTAACGCTCCTCGGCATGATAAAATGTGTGAATCTTGCATTACATTGTGGCTACAATACGCTCCTCGTAGTAAATGTCATTATCGATGTTTAGATCAAGCTGATCTTGGTATTAAATTTCAAGTACTGAATGGTAAATAATCTTTCAATCATTTTGAAATGAATATTTCATGTATTTAATTACTCAAAGATCATCATGTGTTTATTGGAACCGTTATTTGATCTTTCAAAATTCAGGAACGACTTCGACGACAAAGACTTCAACAGAATTAAAATGTAATAGCGTCCTCAATTACTAGAGGATTATACAAACAAACATTTTTTCATTGTTAAATGTATGCAAGTGAGTGGAAATAATTATTTTTAAGATTTTGGTTCCGTCAGGTGATTGCTAAGAAGCTCCACCAGCAATTGGTGTATCCACAGGTCTTGGAAGCAATTAGAACAACAAGTGAAAATAGTAAACCTTCAGCTGACAATGATTTACCCCTTTATCCACAGAGATTAGGAACAATGAACACGAAAAAGGTTTACATTCAATATATTATACATCATTTAAATACCATTTAGAGATTGATATTTGGTAGAATGTTTTATCATCACCTATTTCAGATGTTGCCGCAAAATACTTTGAAATGAAATCGACTACAATAACTACCATATCCCAATTATGGCTTAGGAATAGTGCATTCAATTCCAGAAGAAAGCGATGAAGAACTTGCGAACGAAAGTGCAGGTGGTTATGATAATGTACGAGACTCATATAATCGCTCATTACTCGCACCAAAAACAATGGTTGATTCTTGATCATATACGAATCAGGATCGGAGTTTGAACTCTGGTGATTTTTTTTCGGCAATGCTAGTCGAAGTAGTCATGAGTCGACAAAACAGCATTATCCAGAACAACATCGACATAAGAACAAGCCTGAGGCTCACAGTTCTAAAAGTTTTAATTCACATGCGATCAACGCAGAAGTAATGAGCATGTTTTCAATGTTTTGAGCATTCAATGCGGTATGATAGAGTTCTCAATTAAGGAGTAATTGGAGATAAAACATTTTATCATGACAATTGTATTCAAGATTTCAATTCGAAACTGCATGATTGAATACATAGTTAAATATAATGTGCATGAATTTTCAATTTTTGAATCTGTCAATGCAGCATAATTGAAGTAAAGAGCGAAACCATTTTCTGGCGAACAGAAAAAGCGGCAGCTACGGTAGAATCTTTCTATCCTGCCGCTCTATTTGCAATACTTCAATTTAGAAGCAATATATCACTATCGCAATAGTGAGAAAAAATCTTCTCGAGTTCTCCATCGAGAAGTCATTGGAGATGAAACATTTTATCATGACAATTGTATTCAAGATTTCAATTCGAAACTGCATGATTGAATACATAGTTAAATATAATGTGCATGAATTTTCAATTTTTGAATCTGTCAATGCAGCATAATTGAAGTAAAGAGCGAAACCATTTTCTGGCGAACAGAAAAAGCGGCAGCTACGGTAGAATATTTCTATTCTGCCGCCCTGTTTGCAATACTTCAATTTAGAAGCAATATATCACTATTGCAATAGTGAGAAAAAATCTTCTCGAGTTCTCCATCGAGAAGTCATTGGAGATAAAACATTTTATCATGACAATTGTATTCAAGATTTCAATTTGAAACGGCATGATTGAATACATAGTTAGTCATAATGTGCATGAGTTTTCTATTTTTGAAGCTGTCAATGCAGCATAATTGAAGTAAAGAGCGAAACCATTTTCTGGTGAACAGAAAAAGCGGCAGCTAATGTAGAATATTTCTATTCTGCCGCCCTGTTTGCAATACTTCAATTTAGAGGCAATATATCACTATTGCAATAGTGAGAAAAAATCTTCTCGAGTTCTCCATCGAGAAGTCATTGGAGATAAAACATTTTATCATGACAATTGTATTCAAGATTTCAATTCCAAACTGCATGATTGAATACATAGTTAGATATAATGTGCATGAGTTTTCAATGTTTCAAATTTTCAATGTGGCATTATTGATATGACTGAATAAATATATTCTCCGGCGAACAGAAAAAGCAGCAACTACAGAACAAACTCCCTATTATTCTGTGTTGTGTGCAATGCTTCACGATTCATCAGTAATGTATCATTACTAATAGTATTCAGATAAGTTCTGAATGCCAAAGAGAAACGATTTTCAGTCATAATGGAGGAGCCATTACAGAAAAAAATCTCATCAGAATATATATGCAAATGATACTTATCATATATTTATTATATGAGTAGTCATTTGAATTCATGTATTGGAGTTTAGTCATTGAAAAATGAAAACTGTACTGAACGACAGCAGTTTTTCTCTGATCA
Source organism: Zele albiditarsus (assembly GCA_958496275.1). NCBI lineage: Eukaryota > Metazoa > Arthropoda > Insecta > Hymenoptera > Braconidae > Zele > Zele albiditarsus. The sequence goes on from OY292416.1 coordinate 83,418, forward strand.
CTTTGAAACTCATTATTATATTCGTCGGCGTTCATATTGTTCTACCCATAGATAATGTAGTCTTGCATTGACGAAAATGTTCTGTGATAATCGCCATATTATTTCACATTTTATTCAAATTGAAACAAAAGCGGCATAACTAAATTATCACGAAATACCAATTTTACGGGTTATATGTGACTGCATTATCAACGGTATGAAATGAAGCACTGCAGGAATCCAAAAAAAAAAATGCATGTGATGTATTTTCCCATTGTAGATGGGACTGGTGGCGGTCGAGTGGTGCGCCATCTCGTGACGTCGGAACGTACTTTTTTTTTTTTCTCTTTCATGTCCTCTTAATTCTCTAATATGTTTTACAAAAATGAATATGTCCCTTTTTTCCTTAATTTCAATATATAGATGTTTTATCTTCCGGATAAAACATGCACGGGATGGTCAGGTAAACAACGAACAAGATTTTCTCAATTTTAATACGACCTATCAACTACTCGTTATCACTACTTTGAATAAAAATGGCGACTTTTCCAATTTAATATTGGTAATGAAAATTTGTGGCTCAACACTCACGGATAAATCAGATCACACACACAAACTGCTTTTATATTTATATAAACAAAAGACTCAATATAAACTATCTAAAACAAACAACACAATATTTAATATAGACTTTCCGCACAACCATGTGATTATTCACAATACATTACTATAATACAACACACACATTCAGTACACTCTATCACGTTTGGCGATCCCGGTGGAAGTGAAGCCTCAGTGCCTTCGCTTCCGTATGTGACGTCTGGGGATGGACGCCTTTTATAGAGGAATCACGTACCGAGCGGTTTGTACGTAATGCTCGCCCCTTTTGTCGGTTGACACCCCGCGTGGCGATTAGGGATAAGGGATAGAAAAAGGAGCAGGTAGGTTTGTTCACTTTAAGATCTGGAGAGATCTTGTCTTTCTTTTAGAAAAATAATTGGAAATAGACAAGGATAGATTTCATGCGTGTATTGAAATCAGGTTAAAATAGATTACAATGATTACATAAATTGCTTACCAATTATGATGTGGTGGAGAGGTGTCGTCGTTTCTTTTGTGTTTGACACTTCGCGTTTCGTTTAAATAACAAATTACGACTCTACATTTTCTATGGAAAACCCGAGAGTGCGTTATGAGTATTTGTTTAATAATATTGAAAATGCAATTTCAATGTATTTGACTTAGTTAACTAACTCGTGATCAATTGTGTGTCGTGGGTTTTTATAGACACGATTCAGCCGGAGAAAGAGCTAAGGGCGCGGTGCTTTATCAAGAGGTAACATAAATTCTAGATGCACCTGCCATGTGGAGGGTGGATACAGGCCTATTGATTTTCATCGCAGTGCATTTCCTGGGTTTTACGACCATTTTCACATAGGTTTTCGAAGAAAAGTCGTAAAATCAGGAATGTAGGGGTACAGCGCGATGCGTGGCGATACACGTACATAGGTTTGCTTTTACTTTCTGATTGCATCAAGGCGTATGTTTTAACTTTTTATGGTATCTCCTTTTTAGAAGATTTGTGGGAAAATTTTGGTAGAATTTTGATAAGGTTTACGTGACACCTCCCCACTTAGATTCATCATCGTCCTCGATGATTTTGTTATTAGACAATTAAAAATTAATTTTGATTGTCTTAATTACATTATTCTAAATCTACCTTATTTGATTATGGCCTAGATTTTCCATGCAATCCACTCTCAACGTTCGTTCGTTCGCCAAACATGAGCTTGATTTGATAGGTAACGTCGTTAATTAATAATTTGTGACGTTGCTGAAAAGATTATGGTTTTGGCTAAACGTCGATGTCGAAAGTGAATTCCTGGGAATTCTTAACGTGGATGTTTACCTAGAATCTATATCTCATATTTGGAATTCGTCCATGGGTTTTTATAACTATATTGCTTTGATTTTATAGTGTTAGTGTGACATTGTAAAGTGTACCTAATGGTTTTACTGAAATTTTCAAATAGTTGAAATGCAATTATTCGGTGAAAGTTCCTTATATTGGTGTTTGAAGAAAAGACGAAGGAGCAGAAAAGGAAACAGGTAAGTATTGTTGCATTGATTATATCGGTTCCTCCAAAGGGGGCTCATATGGAGTGGCGATAGTGGCAGTTCCCTGGGTCCGAATTTGCTGGCGATCCTCGGTCGTACGTAGTGGGTAGTCCATTTACCCTTTTTTTTTTGCTTGATTTTTATACATTTTCCCCTTTTTCCTTTCTATGTTGATGGGTGGAGACGCTTTCCTGCGAACTATAGAAGCCGATGTTTCTTCTCGAGGATCATCATACAGTTTTCTGGAGTCTTCAACGCCACATCGCTTTCAATAAGAATGGATCTGCGTATTCCGGCTGCCACCTGGGTAGGATTGTTACCGGTGGGTGTTCCTGCGGTAATCCACTGTCCGGTAGTTGTTTGGTAATTATATATATCATGTTTTATTTGTTGTTACAGGTCCCGTGCTTCCAATACTGGTTGCACATGACCATATTTGTCGTGGGCGTACTTCGCCGGGTGATGGGGTACGACTCATGGAGTTTATGTGTGGGGATGTTTTCCCACGAGGAGGTAATCCACTTGGTGGATCACCTGAAGAACTTCCACTGGCTGGTCACGGGTAATTTGAATTATCACCATGTAAGTATACGCGTGGATAATTATTTATTTTGTAATTATTTATTGTTATTTCGTTTATTTATTGTCTCCTTCTTTTTCTTCTTTTTAGCCCGGAAACCGTGGTCTTGAGATAGGAGGTCACGTGCCGTTTTGGAGGGTCCGTGATCGGCGTCGGGAGAAGCGGGACCTCCGAGAGTCTAACGACCACCTCCAACACGAGATCGGGGTCCAGGATGGTGATGAGATTCATGGATTCGATTTCTTGGGGATACGGTGGCTCCAGGAAGGACGGTGGGGAGAGGATCACCCCGTGGAAGATTGGTGCCACCCAGTCCATCAAAATCCCATGGATATTTATAATTTTTACCATAGTCTTTAAAATAAAGTAAAAATTCTTTTGAATATATATATGTGTAATTTTTCCTTTTCTGATTCTATCATCTTTTCTTTTTGAAATAAAAAAAAACGAAAAAAAAAGAAATTTTATGATTTCAAAACGAATATGGCTGTTTTTGAATAATTAATTTTTATCCTTCCTTTCTCCTATTAGCTAATTTATATATAAAAGAAAATTTTATTATTTATTTTATCCTAAATTTCTTCTAGATATTCAAAATTTTACCATTAGTTATTAACTTTAGGATTGGATTCAAAAACTTTATCAATTATTAGTCTGAGGTTCCTACAATTATTAAGCGAAAGGGGAATAAAAGAAACAAGAATAAAGAAATTATTATTAGTTATTGACTTAAAATTAATGTTTAATCTAAGATTCTTATACTTATTGAGCTAACAAAAAAAAGAAAAAGAAAATTTACTATCATCGATTATTGAATAAAAATTACGATTAGGATATTTGTGATTCAAGCACGCGTCTGGCTGTTCTGGGCGTGTCGTAAATCTTCTCCGGTTGGATGGATCCCGTATTGTTTTGTTTCTCGTTTGCTGCAGTAGATGGTTGGTTTACTCCGTTGGTCTCGTTGTCGAAATGGAATGTTATTTCTCGTGGTTGGATGGTCCGTTCGTCGAAGATGGCTTCAGATCCTGGTCGATAGGTGTTCGATTCCACTGTGCGATCTGGGTCTTTATTAGATTTTTGGCAGAGACCACAAAGCATGAGCATGGCGATAGATATTTGGTTTTTCAAGGCGAGAATGATGAGTACTATGCCTAGAATGATTTCACCGAGAAATGCTCCGAAGAATAATGTTTGATGTTCCTGTTTGTCGCGGTGATGGCTGGCGATTTCGTTTAATTGCTGTTCCAATTCTTCTAGGGTGGAGTCATAAGCGAGAGCTCCAGGTATATTGGCTCCAGTCGTTATACGAAGGTTTTCTTTTATGGCCTCGGCATCCTGTAGTGGGTCATAATGTTCTATTTCAGGTAGCAGTTTGGAGATGTTTAGATTAAATGAAGGCGTATATTCATTATGTACACGAGTCTCGTATTCTTTATGGCCCGTAATGAGCGCATGTGAGGTGCGTATTGAACATCCAGATTTTATTGCTATTGTCCCAGCCTTTGATAGTTTTATGGAGTCGGTATAGCCGTTGTCGCAGAACAATTTCGCATTTTCTTCATTTGGTAATGAGTAGAGCCATTTTCTTTCATGCTCGAGTTGAGTCCAATAGGGAGTATGGCGAGTGCTGATTCGAATATCGCAATCTTGATGAGGATTTTGGGTGCTGCTTGTTATCAGTGAGATTTCACAAATCGGTTGCATGGCTGTTTCGAAGAGGGGAAGGCTCGCTGAACAAATATGGAAAGAATCGAGCGCGTGACATTTTGGAATATCTATTGCTTTGATGAGTGAATATCTCTCGTGATTTTTCGAGATTATGAGGAATTCTGCTCTTGGATCAATGTGGGCGGATCCAGAGGTATTTTTGCCTAGTATTTGAGGCGTAGGATAGGGGTGTAGTCTGTAGAGATCGAAGGTTCCTGGATCTAGTAGTGGTATATTAATTACCATTATCAATTTTCCTTGGACGTACCCAATGTCTACCTTTCCTATATGACGCAAATCACCAGATTTTAATTCGTCCATTGTTAATGGGAAGGTAAATTGTTTGTTGTCGTTCATAAAGGTTCTAACAGCACGTTCCAAGCTTCCTGGTCCAAGTATTTCGGGGTGCAGGTAGCCCAACCGTGCGAAATTTATGGTGTCGAGTAGGTATCTGAGTCCACTGATATATGAATCTTGCATAAATTCTATTCTATCGTGTAAGGCTTTTGCTGTTTCTTTTCTGTATCGCATATGTTCGGCAGTTTTGGATCTATTGTATGCGTTAAGGACATTGGTCATGAGTTTCCGTGTATACTTTTGTTCTTCGTGTAATATCCTCATTTCAGTATGAAGGTCACGCAGGTCAGATTTTGTTAAATGGGTTTGATTATTCAATACGGAGATCATTTTATTTTGATCACTAAAGACTTTATCTATTTGTTGATTATAATATTCGGCATCATCTTGGGTGAGTGTTCCAAATAAGCTTTTACTGAGAGATCCGGTGAATCCAAATGGAGCGCTGCGTTTTCTTGATAGTTCTCTTAGGTATTTACTACTCGAATAGGTGACAGAGTGTATCTGGTCTAATAATCCCTTGATCTGTCTCTCCCTGGCTCTATAGTCTTCTCCTCGGAACACGTGTCCGCAATCGTTGATTGACATGATGCGTACACATTCTATATTCACTTCTCTTATTATGGTGTCGATTTGTTCGAAAGTGGGCCGTAAACTTCCATATCCACTTATATTTAGATAGGTGACCAATTTCCAATCAGCGTGAGTGAGACGTACTTGATGCATTGGTTCATAGTATAGGCCTGCGTTGACTCCAAGTGGTTGAGATTGGTAATAAAGATTAGGATTGCTGCCAGAGGTCGTTGCGTATCCCATGAGTAGTATGATGGTGAGATGTATGAGGTTCCTCATTGTAAACAACTGACCAAAAGAATGGTAAAGGTTAGACTTGTATATACATCTTCTTGTTTTCTCTCTTTTGTTAAAAGGGTTTGCTTTGTATCCATTACTACCAGGTAGTACGTCGTTATTATAGAAATCTTCAAACTAAATGGGCATTAGTATAAGGCTAATAGCATGCGAGTTGTTCTATATAATACCTTGTTGAAGCGTTGCGTTTAACTTATTGAAAATGTCCATGCAATATGGTTTGTCTGAAAGAGTATCGTATTCACATGTGTTCCCAATAGCTGTGCGATTTATAATTATTAATTATGAACGATGGTTATTGTAATGAATAATTCTTTAATGAAGGCATAATTAAATGGTATTTGTAGTTAATCGGTGGAATATTCATAGCATGGTTTAAGTTTATCAAGGTGTTTTAGTATCCGTTCACCATCATTAGATTGTAAGATAGCATTATGGTTATCCAAAATTTCCATGATTGTATAAGGTCCTTTGTAATGTTTATCAAATTTTCCTTTACGGGCTTCTTTGATAACATATGCCTTGTCTCCTGGTTGTAGAGTGAGAGGTTTTAATTTCCTGTCATAATATTGTTTGGATCGGTGTTTTGACCCATTGAGGTTGGTCGCGGCTAGTTGTCGCATGTCATCCATACGGTTCATGAGATCATGCAGGTAGCTGCCGTAGGTCTCTGTTTCTTCAATAGGAGGGAAGGAACTAGGAATGCGGGCTGTCTTCCCATAAATAAGTTCGAATGGTGTAAACTTAGTGGATTCATGGGTAGAAGTATTGTATGAGAACATGGCAAAAGGAACTAATTTATCCCAATCGTCATACTTGTCGACATAATGTTTAATAAATTCTGTTAATACTATATGTGTTCTTTCGAGGGAGCCATTTGTTTGTGGGTGGTAACCTAAAGTGGTTACTTGTTTAATTTTGAAAATCTTGGCTAAATAATGTAAGACTTTTCCCACAAAAGTTTTATGTCGGTCACTGAGAATTATGCGAGGTGCCCCAAATTGAATGATAACATTTCGAGCAAGAGCGTCGGCGATGGTTTCTGCTTTTAAATCGGGAATAGGGACTGCTATACAATATTTCGTGAGGTTATCTTGGACTGTGAGCACGTGTCTGTTACCTGAGGGTGTTATATTAAAAGGTCCTACTGTGTCTATGGAGATTTTATCGAAAGGTTCCGACGGTGTGTCTGTTATTATCATGGGTTCTCGTGTCTTTATTCGGACTAGCTTTTGTTCTTGACAACTTTTACAGAAACGTATGTATTCAGCTACATCATTTTTCAAATTGGGCCAATAAAACCGTTCACGAATACGTCGGTATGTTTTCGTTATGCCTTGATGACCACCAATCAGACTATCGTGGTATTCGCTAATTATTTCGCGTCTGATATCTTCAGCAGGGATAATTACGTTACCTCGGCACATAGTAATGGTACATTCGCATTCGTCAAGACATTCGTGTAAGATTTCAGTGATTGTGGAGGAGTTGAATTGATCCAATAAGTCGCCGAATTTTGATATTCTCAATGATTTGATTTTATGAGTGTCAATGATATCTTTAACTGTTGATAAAACATTTTTGAGATCTTGAATGGAAAAGGTGTCGAAGTGTTTACGTTTTAAGACTGAGTGTTTTATATTTACCATTGGTAGTGATTAAAACTTGATTGGGTTTAGGTTTCTGAAATTTGAGATCGATTGGGTCGATTTTATCTGTTTCTATAAGTAGTCTAGATACGATTGACGTTAGTTCACAGTCAGCTCATATGAAGTGGAGATAATTGTCTCGATGATACGTTAGATTTTCATTAGTAATATGTATTTTCAAATGAGATCTACGATTTTCGATATTAGGGTAGTATAATTCTGAAGGTATGGTTTCTGAGGCTAACTGGTGTTGTCTTTGTCTTACTACTGGTGGTTCATCGTCTTCCGTCTCAGTATCTGTGTCATTGGGACTTTCAGGTATAGTGGAGAGCCCTTTTCTGTTTTGTGTTACGGAGTTCCGTTCGTCCTCGCTGCTATCTATTGACGTCAGAGGTGTTGATCGACCAACGGGGTGTTTAAAAGTAATGGATGATCTGTGGGGATGTGAAATTTCATCGTCAGCATCACTCTCTGAATTGACAATACTGTGTGATTGTGAAGATTGAGCGGGAGTTGGTGCGTTTATTTCCTCGTTTTCATTGTCCCACCAATATTCAGATTGATTAGTGCCCTGGTCATCGGGAGGATTTTTGGGTGGTATTTCGATTATGTTCTTATTAGTTTGATTTTCAGGATCTGCAAGAGGATATGAGGATGAGTCTGATGCAGTATCTACATCAAATGCAAATTGTAAAGCTTGTGTACGGCGTTTAGGGGGTAAAGATGGTGCTTCAGATATTTCTCGTTGTATGATACGTTTAGGTGCTATGCTTGGGAAGGCACTGTGTCTGGCACGTGCGACTGGAGGTTTATTGGTTGTCTTGTTTGTTGTGGGTCCGCGCGGCACTTCTCGTTTTCGTAATGAGATGGTTGCGCGCGGGGGTTCTTGAGGTTTAGGTGCCTCAAGTAGCGCCTTGTCGGGTGTAGGTTGCTTTCTCTCTCTTACACGTTGACCGATGGTAGACGTATCGAGGTTTACGTGTTTTGTAGGGACAGTTGCCTTACCTTTCCCTATTGCGTTGGAGGATGTGGCTTGTCTCGCAGCGGTAGACACAATGGGTTTTCTGGCCGCAGATGAAATGGGTAATGCTACTGCGTCTAATATGACCGGATTTCGTGATAATGCGTCGGCATTAGAGTTTAGACGACCTGGTTTATAGTGAAATGTATACTCGTACTCTCTTAAGCGCGTTCGCCAACGAACGAGTCGTTGTACGGGTGGCTTGACCGAATCGATCCATTTGAGAGGCTCATGGTCACTAACGAGTGTGAAATGACGACCGTATAAGTATGGTCTGAAATGTAATACTCCATATATAACTGCTAAACATTCTTTTTCTGTTGTACCATAATTTCTTTCAGCGGGTTTCATTATTCGTGACATGTAAGCTATAGGCCTATCTTCGCCAATTTTTCCTTGACTCAAAATTGCACCAATGGCTTGATCAGAGGCGTCTGTGGTCAATATAAATGATTCGTTGAAATTTGGATACTGTAATACAGGTGCTGTACAAAGAGCTGTTTTTAAATCATCAAAACTTTGTTGTTGTTCGGGTCCCCATATAAATTCTTTATTTTTCTTTAGTAATTCAGTGAGTGGTTTTGCTCGCACGGAAAAATTTTCGATAAACCGTCTATAATATCCGGCGAGTCCAAGAAATTGTCTGATATTTGTAGTGGTACGAGGGATGGGGAATTTATCTACTGCTTCGGTCTTTTTCGGGTCGGGTTTAACTCCGCCGTCGCCTATTATATGACCGAGATATATTACTTCGGTGTTTAAAAATTCACATTTATCTGGTTGTAATGACAATTTGGCATTCTGAAGTTTATTAAAAAGCCTACGGACTCTAATACCGTGTTCCTGTAGAGAAGATGCAAATAAGACGATATCATCTAAATAAACGAAAAGTTCTACATCTTGTAGACCTAAGAGAACGACATTCATTAAGCGTTGAAAACGTGCAGGTGCATTTTTCAGGCCAAATGGCATTCTGACAAATTCATAATGACCGGTTGGCGTACTAAATGCCATTTTCTGTCTATCACTTGGTTTGGTTTCTATTTGGTGAAAACCACTGGCTAAATCGAATGTAGAAAAGTATTTAGCTCCGCCTAATCTATCCAATATCTCGGTGATGTTAGGCAAGGGATAAGCATCGCTAATAGTTTTCTCGTTTAAAGATCTGAAATCAACTACCATTCTCCATCTTTTATTTCCTTTTGAATCTGGTTTCTTTGGTACTATCCACAAAGGTGAATTATATGGAGATGTAGAATCTGTTATTATTCCATCTTTGAGGAGTTTATTTACTTGTTTATTCATTTCGTCCTTATGAGCGGGCGGGTATCGGTACTGTTTGACTGTTATAGGTATATCATCTACCGTGTCTATTGTGTGTTACATGACTGGGGTCGCAGGTAAGGGATCTCCAGGTAGATGGAATATCTCGGGAAATTCTTCCACGATCTTTATGACATGGTCACGTTCCTCGGCGTTCAAATGTGTTAACCGCAGGCTTTCCACGATTCTTTCTATTCTATTTGAGCCTACCGGAGACACGTCGCTATCTGACTCCATATCAAAGAAATCTTCAGAGCTATCATAATCAAAGGGGATTAATTCTTGAGGTGGTATATCAATTTCCACGTCGTCTTCGTACGCATTTATGGCAAATACGTAACACATACCATTTCTATTTGTGACTGCTGCATTACCAATAAAAATGTGTTTAGGTGTTTCGAGTCGGGGTAGATAACCGGTTTTCAAATTAGTAGGTTGTAATGGAATTGGTACTTGGATGCGACTTCGGGCTTTTATAATGAATGTTGAATTATGTTGATTCGGAATTATTGTATTAATTTTAGTATTTTCTTCTAAGTTACATGTGGTTTGGAATGGTATTGGGCGAGTGGGCTGTGAATCAGCTACTATAGTATTATGATGAAAGGAGATTTCAACTCTTTCGTTTTCAAGGAAATCCATGCCAATAATACCGTCCGCGGGAATTGGCAAACTTTCTGTGAGTACTTGAAATGTTTCAGGGTTTTCGAAAAAGGTTAATTCTGTAGATCCTACAGTGGATATTTTCTCAGGTGTTATTCCGGATATGGACATAGATTCATGAGCGGCAATGATACAACGAGGCTTGAGTGCTTCTATTTTTATGAGATTCATGTCCGCGCCGGTGTCTACTAGAAAGGTAGCTCGGCCCATCTTTAACTCAGGTGCATAGAGAGTGACTATTGGGGATCGACCGCGCCCTTTTGTCTATCGAATATATTTTCGACCGTGAGAAATTTTACTGTTGGGGGACGCTGTGGGTGAGAGGAACTCGTCGTCGCGTCCATTTGACGAGTTTCGTGGGAGTTTAAAGACTCCGATTTATTTATTGCACGAAATGAATTCGGTCGTAACTCAGGCTCTTCATTATGGTTATTGCGAGGATTAAAATTTCTATAATGAGTTGATTGTGGATAGTATTGATAAGGGTTATAATATCCATATGGTGGCATTGGATATGGTGTAGGCATGTATGGCATAGGAGGAGGGTAATATCCTGGAGGTGGATAATTGTAGTTCATAGGGGAACGTGATCTAGGGGGATAATTATTTCTTGAGGTATTATTTCTTTGTTGATCTTGTGAGTAATGATTATCACGGGTAAATATTTTTTTAAAATTGTCTGGTTGCCATAGCCCTTCGTGTTTATTTGACCTGAAAGGGGACGGGCTACGTCTATCTTCGTCTCTAAAGGAAACCGCTTTTGGAATGGGGGACCGTGTCCGTGACGCGTGCTGGGTTTGGTCTAGCTCTGTGTATCTTATTGAGTTAGAATTGCGAGCTGTCGCGCCTTCCATATCTCTTTCGATGAGTTGTACAATTTTGAATGCATTTTCGAGGGTTTCGGGGTCTTGAACGCTTAGAGCATATAATAGATCATCCGATAAACCTCGTTTAAATGATTCTAAGGCTAATCCGTCGAGCATAGGCTGCATTGCCCGTGCTGCTTCTGCATTGAATTTATCCTTTAGTGCCATAGCGGCATTACCTTTTAATGTTTTGATTCTAGTATAATAATCCATAACTGATTCATTTTTGCGTAATCTTACGGCCTGTATTTCTGCACAATAATATGGATATGATTTCTTGGGAGCAAAATATTCTTTGAGAACACTTGTTAAATCTTCAATTGTTGCGATATTTTTATCTGTAACAGCTTCGCGAGCTGATTCTCGGAGTTTGGCAATTACTCCTTTTAGAAAAGCTTCTTCAAGAGCTGCTGGTATAAGAGTGTTACCACTTTCAACGTCTTGAATAAATGTTTTTGAAGGCATATTTTTGCCATCGTATGTCGAAACTTGATTAAGGGCTTGTTGTAAAACCATATTTTCGCCCATGGTATTAATCATAGCTTCTGTTATTACCTGATGGCGTGTTAGGTTGGCTATCGCGTCCGCCATTTCAATAAGAGAAGAATATTAAGGCAATATTATTTTGGAAATAATAAAACGAGAGTGAAAAATAAGAAAAACGTTTAGTGAATCCCACCGCTGGTACCAAATTTTCTGTGACGTCCGGGGTTGGACGCCTTTTATAGAGGAATCACGTACCGAGCGGTTTGTACGTAATGCTCGCCCCTTTTGTCGGTTGACACCCCGCGTGGCGATTAGGGATAAGGGATAGAAAAAGGAGCAGGTAGGTTTGTTCACTTTAAGATCTCGAGAGATCTTGTCTTTCTTTTAGAAAAATAATTGGAAATAGATAAGGATAGATTTCATGCGTGTATTGAAATCAGGTTAAAATAGATTACAATGATTACATAAATTGCTTACCAATTATGATGTGATGGAGAGGTGTCGTCGTTTCTTTTGTGTTTGACACTTCGCGTTTCGTTTAAATAACAAATTACGACTCTACACTTTTCTATGGAAAACCCGAGAGTGCGTTATGAGTATTTGTTTAATAATATTGAAAATGCAATTTCAATGTATTTGACTTAGTTAACTAACTCGTGATCAATTCGATACTACGAGTGCAGACCAATGTACTAGTATTAAACGCGGATCTAGACTCACTGACTTCCACCGAAGTTCCCGAGTAGAAACCTCCGCGGACCTCACTCGTTCGACTGAATTTTGGAAATGAGACGATTGTGATGTTGTGTCCTGGGTTTTTATAGACACGATTCAGCCGGAGAAAGAGCTAAGGGCGCGGTGCTTTATCAAGAGGTAACATAAATTCTAGATGCACCTGCCATGTGGAGGGTGGATACAGGCCTATTGATTTTCATCGCAGTGCATTTCCTGGGTTTTACGACCATTTTCACATAGGTTTTCGAAGAAAAGTCGTAAAATCAGGAATGTAGGGGTACAGCGCGATGCGTGGCGATACACGTACATAGGTTTGCTTTTACTTTCTGATTGCATCAAGGCGTATGTTTTAACTTTTTATGGTATCTCCTTTTTAGAAGATTTGTGGGAAAATTTTGGTAGAATTTTAATAAGGTTTACGTGACACGTATATTAATATCCTTTGTGAATAAATTAGGCCAATCCTAGACATCTTCCTGGTCTAGGCTCCAATCACATCCCTATGTAAATTCTAGATGATTGATAGCCCCAATCATCGCTATCTTTATCGATTCATCGATTTCCCATTGGTGGTTAGGTTACCGGAGTCGAGAGGCGCTGCGCGCTGCCTGTTGCCGAGCCGCCAATTCTTCCGAATGTTACGACGCATTTCCCACGTCTGCGCATTTTCTCGCGCACATGCCGGAAAATAGTACCCCTGAATCCAGACAGATGGCGACTCTGGTATCATTATCCGTCAATACCATACCATCAGAATAGTTTATTTGGATTCATCAACAACGGTGGCAGTCTATCATCAAAATAATCATTCACGGCATCCAGACGTCAATTAATCATAACCATAATTCCATAGCGACTAGGGCAATCCGGAGCTGCCAAGGCGAATCTGCATAGGAGCCTAATCATTCACCATTGATATACTGTCATTCCCAAACTGACGGTTCCAGGTTATCTCAGTTATTTTTATTTACATTTATCCCTTCTTTTATTCACTCATACCATATAACATTGTTCGTTCGCAGGTCCGGAAAAATATTAATTAATAAAGAAGGAAAGAAAAGAATTAATCGGGGAAACGATTACATACTAGCATTTTTTAATATTGCAATGAGTGGCAACGGCCACCTCATCACAAAAGATATAACTAGATATGTTTATATAAAATCAGATCTAGATTTATCTAATTAGATAGAGACAAATTGAAGGTCTAATATGATCTAAATAATGATATATAATAATATATAAATATATCTAGACTTTTTATCTTGGGCGGGGCGTGCTAACCAAGCCACGTCTCAAAATAATGCCAATAATCACCAACCAAACTCGGGAAACGAGTTGCCCCCTCATTATTTAGGCGCGGGGATGAGGGAAAACAAAACAAACTCGCGTTATCTTCCACCAATCCCTCATATGACAATCACGACACAATTGAAGAAGCCACACTCGAACCAATAACTGACCAAGGTCGAATAAATAAAATAACTCAAGAGACATTCAAAATACCAAAGACAGAATCTTCCACGAACAACATTTCAAATCAAAAAACAATAGGGATCACGACGAAAGAAAATCCGACTTCTAAACTAAAACAAACCACACTTATTCGAAGCGCAGAGTGCAAAATACTGATCACGCCTTCATATCAATCACCATCTATTTTTATTAAGACAGATCAATTGGAATTAAAACAAGGATGATCCCTCATCGACACAAGTTCACAATTGAACCTGATTAAAAGGTCTGAATTAGCGAACTCCACACACGTTGACGCTACTGTGACGTACGAGTTGAACGGAATTTCGAACGACGATAAACCCATGACCTTTGGAAGAGTATTTATGAATATCGACAATTTTCGCACTAATTCCATGTTGTTCCAGATGAATTCCCCCTAAATTGTGCAGACATAATTGGTACGGAATTCATGCAGAACAACAATGGAAAAATAGATTATAGCAATAAAGAAATCAAGGTCAACAACGTAAAATACCATTTTCAAGAGCAGGAACAGTTTGTTTTGCCAGCGAGAAAGAAAACCGCGATGTTCGTAAGAACGAACACCGACGAATTAAAGGAGGGATTCCTCCCCGCCCTTGATGTTCCGAAAGGCGTGTACGCAGGACAATCACTAGTGTCAAACCCGAACGGTATCGCTCACATATATGTAATAAACACATTAGAAAATGAAATTACTATCGATGTGCCAGTAGTTCCACTATACCTATTCGAAACAAGAGACGATGAAGACGAGACGAAATACAGAAATAGAACTACTACTCAATTCAACCGTAAGAACCGCACACAGAAAATATTTGATACATTGCATTTGGAACACTTAAACGACGAAGAACGCTGTGCTGTACAGGAATTAGTGAATTGTTACGCTGATTCATTTTATCTCCCTGAAGAACTATTACGGGCCACTGACGCAACTACTCACAGAATACACACGACAGACGACGTACCAGTATTTACCAGACAATATCGTTTCCCACAAGCACAGAAGTAGAGAAACAAATTCAAGACCTTATAAACATGAAAATTATACAACCATTTAGTTCGCCATATAATTCACCACTATGGATAGTTCCAAAGAAACCAGACGCACAAGGGAACAAGAAATGGTGACTTGTAATAGACTACCGCAAACTGAATGACAAAACGATAGGTGACGCATATCCCCTGTCTCTTATAAACGACATCCTTGATCAATTGGGTGGCGCTAAATATTTTTCAATATTTGATTTAGTTTCAGGTTTCCACCAGACCACAATGCATCCAATAAATGAATGTAGAACTGCTTTCACTACCCCTCATGGACATTGTGAATTCAATCGAATGCCGTTCGGGTTGAAAAACGCTCCCGCGACATTCTAACGCTTGATGGATTTAACTCTTAGTGGTCTACCAGGAGACGAATTACTCGTATATCTCGACGACGTTGTTACATATGCAACGTCTATCGGAGAACATAACATTAAATTCAAGAAATTCGCAGGAAGGCTAAGACAAGCCAACTTGACCTTGCAAACAGGAACGTGCGAGTTTTTCAGAACTAAAGTGGAATGTTTAGGACACGTCATTTGACGTGACGGTGTGAAGCCTGATCCAGAAAAAAATCAAAGCATTGAAATTATTTACGTTACCTAAGTCTAGGACCAATGTCAAAGAATTCTTAGGCTTAACAGGATATTACCGACGATTTATTAAAGATTTTGCATATCTAGCCAAACCATTGACGAACATACAAGTACAGAAACACCATTTGCATCGACTGAACGACATACTTTAGCATTCGATACATTACGTGATTTATTATGTGAATACCCAATACTTCGCTATCCCAATTTATCCGAACCTTTTATTGTAACGACAGATGCGTCTGGTTACGCTTTAGGTGCGGTTTTGTCTCAAGGCAAGATCGGGGGAGATTTACCTACCCATCGCATATGCATCACGAGTTCTGGGCAAAGCCGAAAAGAACTCTTCAACAACAGAGAAAGAAATGCTAGCGATTGTATTCGCGCTAAAAACGTTTAGGCCTTACTTATACGGTAGGAAATTTACGATGATCACAGATCATCGGCCACTCGTATGGGTACGCAGTTTCAATGACCCGACTTCACGCATTATGCGGTGGCGTGAAAAATTAGCAATTATGATTTCACCATCCAATATAAAGCGGGGAAAATAAACACCAATGCTGACGCATTATCACGCAACCCCGTTAACCCTATTTAATCTAGACAAGTATATGATATTTCCGTCTCATGGCGACAAGACGTTTCGCCTTTGCAAACTCCAGAGAAAAATCACACACAACTCGAATCGGAAAATCATGACCCATACAATACACCAGGGAACGAGACACATGAATGGGACTTCATAAAGAATATAAAGATGATAAACATTGGACATAATGACGAATCGACGTCTGGGGAACCCAATCATAACACAGCCAATGACCAAGGCCAAGACCAAGACCAAGACGTTCAATCCCCTATCGGAAATCTAACAATCGCATTTAATCAATCACCCATCGAGAATTTGACAATATCCTCTAATCAATCTCTCATAGAAAATCCCATAGTATCTATAAATCCACCAATCCCTAGTGATAATAATTCCCCAAGTCAATCAACCTCTAGTAATAATAATAATCAATCGAATCAATCGAATCAACCAATCCGTAGTGTTGATAATCAATCAAGTCAATCGGTTCAAGTGTCTTGAACATCTAAGACAGCATGGTTACTGCATGGGAGCATATGCGGATGCCTCCCACTGCAGTCCCATGTCCTACTCCTTGAAGTGGCCCTCGTAGTACTTGTATGGAATATATTCCGAAATTTGGGCGCCACTCCTCCTTTTATATACCTACTTGGCCCTATGTAGCGAAGTGGAGAAACACCACATAGGCCTAGGCTTCGCCACAGCTCCTCATGAGCATCCTTCGACTATCTCACGGCGTGTGTCCCGAGGGACTCATCCGCAGAAGCCATTGTTTATATTTTAGGTTCAAAGGTGACAGTTTTAAATGAGACGCGAGTCCAAAGCAGAATTACTAATGTTCGGCGAGCGATCTGCCCTTCGGCAAGCAGTCTTTGTGGGATTTAGTATCCAAAGTCAATAGTTTATAAATATAAAATAAAAATGAAATAAATATTTGGGTGAAGACATTTGTAATTAATTCCGTCGTAGATTCCAATGGGGATCCATCTTCGCGAGTCCTATTCTGCGGTGATCAGTCGAAGGGTCGGGCTCTAAGCCGGAAATGTCTCTGGCCGTTTTTATTGGTATTATTAATGGGAACATGCTATAATAAACCCTAGCTACCCAGAATAAGCTTATGCGGAGCAAGAAGCGAGAAAATGAATTTACCCGTGGTGTATTAATACTCACGAGTATGAAGAGCAAGCAGTAGAAAGCCAAATACTCCATGGTCCTATGAGCCTCGTGGTGTCCTCGAAGGTCTCTCAGGTTCGTTGTCTCGTCGTGGTCCTAGCAGTGCGGAGATGGAGAAGCAAGCCAAGCAGAAAGAGAAAGCAGCAAGGAGTAAGCGGTGCACAGGTGAAAGAATGTAGCGGCACTCACACAAGCAGTTTAGATAACAAAACACTTTAGAATTTATTTAATAGTTGTTCAATGAAAATAGTTAACAATTCAAGACTTGGTGTTCAATAAGCTCGCGGCGAAAATGATATCAATATAAATTTCTCAATAGAATTGATGCGAGTCTTATTTAATTTGACTTCTATAGGTGGATATCATAGATCCTAGTTTAATTTGGCCACGGGGTATTTATTCGCTTATACCACACGATTGTGATTTGGCGATGCGTCTATACCGTTCTTCATATAGCAACGCAACCGGTGTGGATTTATGTTTTACTCGTGGCTTTGGCTAGCCCAGAATAACGTCTTCGGTCAATTGCCCGTTGACCGAAAGAGCAACTAGTGGCTTGAGCAAACTTGTTGGATTTTGGTCCGGCGTGGCAAAGATTCGGCTCCTCCGAATATGGTGGCGAAACTCCCGTTTTAAATGTGCCTGCGAGGTGTCCCGAACCGAACGTCCTCGCTCGTAATTTCCGTCGTAGTCGTTTTTAGTGTTCGAGTGCCATAAGGCTCAATACCCCCGAGCTTTGGAAACTTCCACTGGAATATTACGAAATTGATATTTACCGATACGGATACTGTATGTTCCGGTTCTACTGTTCTTCATAGATTGATAGCCTAGTACTATGTAACGACTTCGTATCCCGGTACGGAGAGAATGGGAATGGCGACTGGCGAGTCTCGAATGAATCCTGTGTCGTTCAAATCTCCCCCTTATATTTGTTTGCGTCGTTGCGGCGGCGCCGGGTACCTGAAATCATAGGTGTCACTCGGGCGCGTGCCCGGGAATCAATAATAATTCAAATGTCTTTATGAATTCTTTCAAGGTATCCTAGCCCAACGAAGAACTTCCTCAGGATAACCAAATTGTACCCAATTTAAAAATCCTTCGTGGACAGTGGCCGGTCCATACTGTCACACATCTCAATAATAATAATACATCAATTGATCAATCAAGTCAAGAAAGTCTTGAACATCTTAGTGATAATAATTCATCCGATCAATCGAACCAAGCAACATTTGGAAATCTTAGGATCGATAACCTCGTACATATTGTGACGTTTGCCTTTTCTGTGGCGGTAGTCAGCGGGTCGAGATGCCACCTTATTTATTTTAACCTGAAAATAAGGAAAACAGGAGATTCGGAAAATTATGGGGAGGGAAAATAACGGGGTAACGCGAGGAATTTAATTGCAATAATGTCTCTCGATTTATTAAAGTTGATCGCACAATTAATCAGTTGGATTTGATAAATTACAATTATTCATTAACAGAATCTCGATGTTTGCGCTAATCAGCAGCAAAATTCATTATCTTCCAATTCTAATTAGCAATAATGTGACGTGCGTGTCTAGCGTTCGATAATAGAGATAGTATAATATGAAAGAAGTTGAAGATATAATATAAACTTATTGACAATGGTAGTAATGTTATTAATACGGCGATCGACAAAAGAAATATAATGAATTCTATATAAATCATACGCGCGAAAGGGGAAATAATAGAAAAGAAAGATTTCGGTACAATAGGGGTGACGCGCGGGGGGTAATAGGCGACGCGCGGCAGGACAATAGAAACGCTATTGTCCGCGCGGTACGAGAATGTGGGCTTCGGTACACGTGCACCTGTTGCACAGATGGGGACGCGTGGAAAATTCGAGAATCTATTGCGGCGTAATTCGCCGACAACGTGGGGAAGGATCGGGTATACGCTGTTTTGACCTAATTAACACAATGGAAAATATGAGGATCCGTTGTAGCTGCCGTTCTGCATTCGATAATTGGGCAAAGTATATAAAATTTAATCGACTACGCCGGCGAATGTGTGACCACGCGGGTCCGCATGCACAAATGAACCGATGAGCTACTTACTGCGTTCTGGTGTGGCACTTATTCATACACACCTACGATTCGCACAATTTCTTACTCCCGACTATCTAAATGGCTCAAATTCAATTCAATATCAATTACTGTAGTCCAAGTCGTCACAAATCAATTTCACAATGTACAATAGCCGAGTCGTTCCGTTCACAATCAAGATTTATGTTTTTTATTTCGCACGCTTGCAACCGTCCTCAGCACTATCCACCGGTGAAGTGCCGGAAAATGGCTGCTTTTCCCTCTTCGCCCTTTTGCTGTCACCCCTCGCCTATGTCATCGTCGTCTCTTCCGGGTTCATTGGCCGATAGCGCCGCCGGTGTCATTAATCCATATCGATTCTCATTATCGACCGCTTCCCTTATGGTAATTCGGCCGAGGGTAGTTACCGACGATCTTTACCGTGCTGACCACTGGGTGACATTTAGGGTTATGTCGCCCATGGTCCAGTGTTGTTCGGTACGGTCGTGCACGTGGTGCTTCGGTATTGTTGTTCTTTTCTTATTTTGTGTTCTTTCCCGATGGTATTAATTCATCACGGTACTTTTTCGGTAGTTTCTTGTGTCTCATCATTAATTCATTCGTTCGGGAAGCGTCGGTGATGATTGCTTCCGATACGTGGAGTGTGGTTTACTAGGCGAGGGTGACTTCGGGACCATCAGGGTTAATTCGGTAGCTGCGGGGTGCCAGGTAGGCCATCTTATGTCTTCTTCCATTCTCTTATTCATTCATGCACTCGTCATTCACTCTTCTTGATCTTATTTGCAGGCGGCAGCGGTTATCGAACGTGAATAATTGGCCATAAAGGGGTAAATTTATGCCCTGTTTTGGGCTGAGTCAAACGATTGCTCGTGGCAATCGTGACGTGGGTCGCCACCACGTCACAATATAAATTCAGTTAGTGATAAGATATGCCCGACTTCATATCAAAGACCCACTTACCCATCGGCAAATTCCGAATATAGTACCCATCCTACTCACTCAGTCCCCAAAACACATATCCCCATGGTATCTAAACCCAATGTAATAGAAATTCCGCTCCCAAACCAAAGACAGACACGATCCAGCGAGGAAAGAATCCACATGACCTCTTCCTCTTCCCCGACAGACAAGAATATAATTTTACCACCACACAAAAAGATTAAACCGTCACCTCTAACGCCCGATCCAACTGACAAGGACCGTAAAAAGGACTATGAACCAATAACTTCAGACTTCAAACAACCTTCATTCACCCAACGACGTGAGTCCGACATAATGACGATAAGTTCTGACGGCTCCACTTATTCAGATGAATTGGACATTAATCCACGCTCGCTCAGCTCTATATTAGACACAGACGACCAAATAACCAAAAGACTGACCCACTCCGACAAAAACAACAAAAGATAAATACTAGAAGCGAAAAAAATTTGTTGAGGGAGTGTTATGTCCGTTTGGAAAAAATCCAACACTCTCCAAATTTCCAACGGAATTCAGCCAAACTACAACTACAGCATACGCATACAGACATACTACAGGACGAGCCACAGTCACCGAGCGCTAAAGAACGATCAGAATCTCATACAGAAATAGACGATACTTCACCACAACCAGTATTAGTAACTGCAGACGTACATAACAACCCAGAACATGAGAGTGACGACGACATACCCTTGAGTCAATTGAGGACAAAATTAACAAGCAAGAGAACGGCTAAGGGTAAGAAAAAACGAACAGAAAGACAGAACGAGATTACAACTCAACCAGAGGTGGCAAGCAGTGTTTACCACTCCCCACAAATGTTAAACCCCGGACAATTTAGAAATGAGGAAGGACAACCTGATTTGCTTCATGCGAACTGACGGTGACCCCATAGATATAATAGGACAAAAATTTGCTATAGACGGACTGATTCCACTCACAAGGCCCACATCTGAATACGAAATGGGTCATATAATAGTTGAACGTTTGAGGAGTAAATTCATTTTCGCCATAGTCATAAAGAAAAAGGGGGCTGACACAGTTTACAAAGAACACGTAGAAGACGGTTTAAGAAAATGGTATCGAAAAATGAAAGAATTGAATTGAGAATCAGCCAGTATTTTGCAAGGCAGGAGTAACTTCGACAAGGACACTTGGAAACACATAAAAACAATATTTAGAATCATGCTATTAGACACCCAAATTAAAATCACTATTTGCCAAGAAAAAATAAAATATCCGACAAGAACAGAAATTCCAGACATAATCAAATCAAACCACCTTGTGCAGGGCACAAAGAAATAACGAAGACATACGACCGAATTAAAGCCCAATATTCTTGGGAATACATGAAACACGACATAGATAAATTCATAAAAAAATGTGTCAGTGGCCAAAAGAAGAAACTCATTAGAATCAAAACAAAATAACCCATGATTTTAACCGAAACATCGGTAAATCTTTTCGATAGGGTTGCATTAGATATAGTAGGGCCGTATAAAATTTCGAAAAAATGGAAACAAATACATCCTGACAATGCAGGATGACATATCGAAATATTGCTTAGGAGTACCTATACGTGATTACACTACTGGGACGGTAGTTTAAGCATTCATCGAACATTTCGTACTCAGATTTGGAGCACCATGAGCCATACTAACGGACCAATCGACTTACTTCTTAGGAAAACTGATGACTCTAATTACAAAGAAACTCGGCATAACTCAGTTCAAAACGACTTCCTTTCACCCACAATCAAACGGTTCCCTAGAACGCACTCACCAAGTGCTCAACAACTATTTGAAACATTACCGTGTAACACCTAACCGCGCGCTAGCCTCTATAAATGGGGAAGGCTAGAACGTGTAAGTGACAAAATGGGTGGTTTTCGAGTTAGATGTTATTAATTGATCTCGGAACAAATTAAGGTGGGATGCCACTCAGGTTTCCCTCTCAAACCTGAAAAAATAAGGAAACAAATAAATAATTCAATATTTATTTGCCTTGATCTGCTCGGCTGTATGAGACTTTATCCCGCGGGCCGGTGGTCTTAACCACGCTTGTTCCCAGCAAGCAATTTGTATTGAACCCAGCTACGCGTGTCTCCACTGATACTGATCAGTAATTAATATTTTTATTAATTCGGAAAATATTACTAAACCGGCGGTGTTCCGTATTGATGACGAAGAGGATTCAAACTCCGGGCTATATATCGGGTCACAGCCAACCTGTGTAATTTATTCCTATTGGGTAGATGATCAAAACCAACTTGATTCGGGACTTCCTCCAAATCATGAAATTTGCTGCCAATAAATACGGATCCAAGGTCCCAAAGTATTCAAGCTGAAAGATCAGTGAACTTTATATAATTTACCTTTTCTGCTGTTCACGTGGTAGGCAACAGGTCCTTTGCTTCTTCAGTCCGCTCGTACCCCGTTGTCGTGCTAACAAATTCTCACTGCACACCGTGTTATTGAATTGATTAAGGCGGGGTATTCAGTAATTGATCATTTAGGCCATCTGTGCACAGTGGCAGCATCTCCTGGACCAATCGTGCAGTCAGTCGAGCGACTATATTTGTGCACGGCCTAGGATGAGAATTGAGTCGCGCAGTAAATTGTATAGCGCAAGCGCGACGCCTTTGAGAACAACTGCTTATGCGTACACGGAAAGAAAATTCTATGAAAATTTACGATGTAACTATCGTAATGCTGGACTATACTTTTATTACTGGCAACTTTCAAATATTTTATATGAAAGTTTACTGTTTATAAAAGACTTTTACTATACACTATCATAGTTTTACAAAGATTTCGTTGTATTGAATTCAATTAGAAAAATCACAATGTTACTATCGTAAAAAGTAAAAGAATCAAAAATGAGATTGAAAAATATTATTTATTCTTATATATTTTTTTTTTAATCTCCAGTACTGCCTCTGTGTTTTTATGATGTAAGCTACAAAAATTACGATAGTTGAATTGTGAATGGGCTATGTCCTTTTGGGTTTGAAGCAATGCAAGAGGTGGTAAACTGATCTGCTCGCGTATGCGCAGTTGGCATTCCTTAGTTAACTTAACAAAGGCACCTTTATTCTGTGTGGATTATTTGTGGATGAACTATATGTGTATATCTCAGTGCAACATAGATCTACGCGACAGTGCATCACAAACAAACGAAAATGAATTCTGTGTGCTAACGGAAATATTGCTTGAGAATTAACTGGTGTAAGTATTATTATTAAATATTCATTGAAGGAAACATTCTGTTTGTATTTATTGTTCTTTTGAAAATGATTGTATCGTTGGGCATGAGGTCCACTGTTAGTAACGAATGATTCGTATCGCTAACCAGTATAGTTAACCATCAATCGGACAGGATGAAATATATTTACTAATAAATAAAATTCCACGGTTTTACAGAAAATCATTTGTAAGATGAATAATTTTACGCGACTGTGTGACGCGGTAAACATTTTATAACCTAAAATTCTGGATATGTCAGGTTCAGTTCATAGAATTTAGGAACATCTCGCAATGATTTTAATTTTTATAGTACCATAATTATTACGAAGAGGGTATCTCACCGGAAGTTACGGAGATTTCATCAGACATAGTTGAAAATGACGAAAATAATGGAACACCGTACACGAGCAATAATATTGATGGATCTCCATTAAAGAATTATAATAGCAGTGATTCGTCTTCGGTATTTTTCGGTAACATTCCTAATAATTATTTTCTACGCTGAGAAAAAACTTATTCTTTAATCTATTTATAGTATTTAAAACTGTTAGCATCTTGTAAATCGCTACTAAACCTAGTTATACTTTTTCAAAGTTTTTTCACAGTGTTCATGTCGAAGACAAAAGTTCATCATCGGTTTGAAATTTATGTTCGTTGTAGCGTAATTTTTGTACTCGAAGAAGAGAGCCCTTAACGGCTATTCCTCCGAAAGTTGAGAGGCAAGGAAACGCTGGTCGACGTGAAGATGATATAGTGACAAATGGAAAAAACACTCAAACTGAGGTACACATTTATATTCATTTTCTAGGTCTTGTGAAAGTAGCTCACGGACATAGAATGCTAAATGCACAGTCGAATCTTTAGCTAAATTCAATTATCCAAACAAATATGACAAGGGAGAAAATGTTTCAGTATCCTATTCTATTGTTTTTGACAAGCAATATACCGCTGTTATTATAAATGTTACATTGAAATTTTAGACATTGCGAGATTTACTCGGAAAAGATGCGAGCGCTCAAGCTATTGTAACTTATTATGACAAATACAATTATTTAAATAAGAAGTTTCGAAGTCGTTTAGCACGGTTTATTATCGGTCTGGAGAAAAAAGAGCATATGAAAGTATTACAACCGATCAGTTTATTTTTTATTCGAACGAGATTTGCAAAACATTCCCTCGTGAACACCCTCATACGTATTACTCACCTTATTGTTGCGAGAATGGTTTCGTAGTCCGAACGTCAGGTAAACTGTGATGGCACTACGATTATGCAAAGAAAGTACTTTTCGAAGATGGAATTCTGTGTAGCCGAGGAAAGAAAACAAATTTAGTTAAGAATGATGTTGAGGTACCAGGTGAGTGATGAGGAGTGTAACTTAATTCATGATTGGTTTTCGTGTCTTTTCGCAATAATTATTAAATAGACTCATACTCCAACGTTTTCTTTGGAATTGATGTATCAAATTTTCGATAATAAGCTTCATGTGCTGAAAAATTACAAGCTTTGACTTCGAAAGAAAGCCCAAGGACTGAGGTAATCCAGTTGTGGAATGAGACATTTAAAGTCCGTCGGAATGATTTAATGCAGAATAACACCAGTGTTCGGACTTATCTAGATAAATTTTTGTGTTTACGTATGAAAGACGCTGTTATATTGGTACAAACAATTGATTTACTTAATGAAAACATCTGTTTTTTTTTTTCACGAGACCATTTCTTTGATTTTTTTTATATCAATTTTGAGGGGATTTTGCTCGATTATATCCGGATTCTGTTGGGCGGCTTCAAAAATATTGGCGAGTTTCAGAAGATCATTTAATTGAAAAGATTAAGTCTCTAAACATAAAAAATGCGTCAGACAGCGAATTAATAAGACTTCTTCCTTTCAGCAATCTAAGTAAACTATCAAGATTTTTTCACCTTCGTTTCTTGATGAAAAACTTTACTCAATAAGTCAAAATTTTTTTGTTTTAGATCAAAGAACGGGCATTGTACTCAGATTACTGCCTTATTTGATCGCTCCTCGACGCCCTGGAAGAAAAAGGGAAAGTCTTGGTGACGCTGATAATGTGCCAGTACAATTGCCACCAAGACTGAGCCTCCAAGAACGAGAAGATTCATTTTTCGTCCATATTCCAGTGAGTTATGTTTTTCATTAATGCTCTAATGCTTCAACACTATAATTTGCAATCGTTATTCATTACATTGTTGAATTCGACTGTTTAATTCATTTTTTTTTAGGATGTCGTATATTTGGAAACAGTTTTAGAAACAGGAATCAATCATACAGCAAGGCTCTCACTGTAGCATCAACCTGTTCCTATTGTTACGACCTGGCTGTAAACCCTATTGCGTCCTAAGAGCGTTGGGTTTGGCAGATCTACCGAATGTGAGAGGTTGGGGTTGTGATAAGAGTTGATTCGTAGAATTGTAGATTAATTGCACTTGGTGAAGAAGATCCTCACGTTCCGGTGGATATAACAGTTAAATATAAAAATTAAATTTAGAATTAAGTCCGAATAGGTAGAAGGATCGTTGCTTGTCACTGCGACTCGCAGTTGAAGCGTCGGCGAAGGATTGGTGGTCAAGGTGAATCAGTGAATTGGGATGAAATAAAGATTGTAGAATGAGACACTTCACAGTTGTAGATATCGATGTCGATTCGTTTATTGTTTCCTTTGAGTTATATGATTTATAATCGTTTAGGTTGATTGTTCGATGAATACACAATATGCGTTGACACTGAAGAAATGTTATGATTGTTTAATGGGAAGTCACGAGTGCTTCAGCCATGTAGGATGATGTAATATAATGGATGAAAATGTTCTCTCGGAAACCAACTAATGTTGCTCAAGAACTACCGATAATTAAAGAAAGAATGATACTAAATTAATGCTCACTGCAGAATGCAACAACTGCTGAACTAATCGAAGTGCCCTCGAGAGCCGGGGGTTGTCTATATATTCGTGGTTCCTAGTCCGTGCGGACTGGTTCTGATTGGTCTTTTTTATTTATTAATGTTTCGATTTGTTGCTTGGAAGTTAGCTGGCCCGCCATTGGACAGAAGGTCCGATGGTGGGTGACTTCTTAGTTGACAAAATTTATTGCTGAGGGCTGAGTTGGCGATTTCAGGTTATTGACTCTAAAGTTTGGTTCTCGGTGCTTGATATTGTGAAATACCCTTGGCATGTTATTTTATACAATATAGTCTTACATGCTGAGTGGCAGTTCTTAAGTTTATGCAAATGGTTCTTATTATTAACTTAATTGTTTAATGGTCATATTCCGCAACGCAGCATATCGGTGGAGAATTTGAGTTGAATGTTCGCGGTTTGGCGATCGCGCTTGCGCGTGCGGCCATTGCGAAAGAAAAGGTTAATGAACGTTTCTAATGCGTCAGCATGTGTGATCGCGGTTGATGAGAATGGGTGACGTCGGTAACGCGAAAAAGTATAGCGGAGAGGTCGCTCAAGACCTAACACCTCCCCCGCTGAAAAGAATTCGAGCGTCCCGCTCGATTTTTATATCGATAAAAGATGGCGGTCTTAGAAAATTGGCGCGTCTTTCGAATTTAATTATTTGAAAGATTTTCTTGTGACCGTCTGTGTGGGGGAATATGCCTTTTCTTATTTAATAGTTTTTATTTTTATTTTAACATTGTGTGCTGAAGTTATTACATATATTTTTTGTTTTTATTTTGTTTTTTTTTTTTTATTACTTGATTGGTGACATTATGATAATTATTCTTAATTAATAATGTGAAAAGGGGTTAGGTGTGATATGGGAACTTGGAGTTTGTTCAAGGTCGTTGGTGTCGGTTGAAAATTGTTGAGTTGCAAAAAGATTTTATTATTATTTTCCTCTCTTGTGCTCAAGAGGAATTTCTGCCACATTAACTTTTGTATTCTTGTTCGTGTTAGTCGTCAGATTTTTCTTGTGAATTATGGATCAAGGTGTAAGTAAAAAATTTCTTATATTCCCCTTTTTTTTCTGTTTTTCGTAGTTTTTTTTTTTTTTTTTTTTTTTTATTTCTTGGTTTATTCTTGTTTAGTTAGATTGTAATTGTTATGTGTATTTTTTCCTCAGGTGGGACGTGGTCGGGGAGTGGCGGCTGGGGAGGAGATTTATGAGTTTATTCATTCTGAGCCGAGAGCTCCTGAACCTGGGGCTCCTATCCCGGTTCTTCGGGAGGCTGATTTGGTGGGCATCCCGGATGATGATAGTGTGAGTATATTGTATATTGGTGTTTTCCCTCCCCTTTTTTTTTTTTTTTTTTTTATTTGCCGTACTTTGTTTATTTCCTTTATTTATTTGTTAGTTAATTATATTAATTTATTCTTTTCTTCCTTTTTTTTTTTTTTTTTTTTTTTTTTCAGTGGGATGTTGTGTTGGTTGGTGAGTGGCGCGGGGTGGATCAGGCAGAGCCGTCGAGGGGTGGTGCGCTGCGGGTGAGGGCTCGGCGTATTGCCGTTCCCCGGAGACGTAGGCGGCGAGGGCCTGTTATTGAGGAGTAGGGCGGTTTTTTCTCTTCTTTTTCCTCATGAGTGTTTTCTTGTTGAGAGAGGGAGAAAAAAAAATAAAAAAAATTAATTAATTTATTTGTTTGTTTTCTCTCTTTCTTTTTCTATACCTTCCTCCGATTTTTCCTTAGTAAATGTTGAGTTTTTTAATTTTTTGTTTATTATATTTCTATCTTGTTTCTCTTTTTTTTTTTTTTTTTTGTAGGTTAGGGTTGAAATGTGGGTATGCGTGAATGTGGCGCGGTCGCGTATTTTTATTTGAATTTTTTTTTTTCTTTCTCGCGCCATTAGTTTTCTTCGTGTGCTCGTTGTCGCGTGCGCCTTGAGGTTGTGAGTGTTTGGGCGTGTGGTTTTAGGGAGACTTTGGCGGTTCAAGTAAGGTGCTGAGGTATGACGTTGTTTTTTGATTGGTGGGGTTTGGTGGTTCTCGGGGAAGTGGGAATGGAATTGGAGTGTGGCTTGGTTGTTGTTTATAGGTCGGCTCGGTTTTTTCGTGATTTATTAAGCTCGGGATTGGTTTCATGGTGGTGTATTCTCCTTTCTCTAGATCTGTGTTTTGGCTGTCCTGTTCCGCTTTGTTTGTTTTGTCTAAGTGTATGAATAGGTGTGTTAATGAGTCCCATAAGGCGCCAATTAATTTGAAACTCCAGCCGAAGATAGTGTATAAAGCGATTCCGTGGAAAATAGTGTCCATGATGAATTTAATGGTTTTGAATAAGATGAAAGCGCCGAAGAACATGTTTGACCAATGTCCTATTGTATAAAAGATTTTTCCCATTGTGCTTAGGGCTGCTTCGAATTTGTTTTGTAATTTCTCGATGGTAATCATATTTTCAAGTTCAATTCCTTGGCGAATGTTTTGTTGCCCTATTGCGCCTCGTGCAATTGCGTGTAGCACCGATGGTTCTTCCACAGGGAACATGATGTTTTCGCTTAGTTTGTGTAGGTCTTCGGTGGCGTGGACCCCTGATCCCATTAGGTTACTTGGGTCATTATATTTCCATGATTTTGTGGTGCGTGGGGTGATTTCTTCTGGTGGAGTAGCAGGTGCGATCTGTGGCATGGCTTGGATCCATTTGTTATCGATAGAGAACATAGGGACTAGATAGCTATTACATTCTATTTGTGTTCCCGTGTGTACTAGTATGTGTGTGGTTGGGCGTAGGAACATTGAATCATTTCCCCTGAGCACTGGTAGTTCTTGGAAACATTCGTTTACCTTTCGGATTCTGACGACTGCGGGGACGCATTTTGTTATTCTTATTACTTCGCCTGCGACGTGAGCGATATAACCTGGGGAGTTCATGAAATGATATGCGAAGTCTACTGGGGAAAGGTGAGCGGTAGCAATGGCATTACTTAGCATTTTCCGTTCTAGCGCGCATTGTTGCATAATTACGTCGTTGTATAGATTTACAAGTTGGTTTTTGAGATGGTGTGCAAGGTAAACGAATTTTGCATTTACGTATGTGAATAGGTCAATGTTTTTTGTGTTTGTCCCAGGTTTTTTGTCTATGGAAGTAGTGGAAGTTGTGTCGAAAATGAATAGTCTCGGATGTTCGGTTTTTACGAGTTTATAACCACAGACTTCTAGGATACCTTTTGTAGGTAGGGCGAAGGTGTAGTCATTTGAAGCTACTGAGTAAAATTCTTGGTCGTATGATTGTATAGATTTATCGCGCGTTTTTTCGGCTTGGCCTTGGTAAATGACTGAAAACCCGTCGAAGTTACATTTTGAGTATTCGATGACGTTCCAATATGTGTTGCCGTTATGGATGTCCATGCATTTGCCTTCGCTATATTGACACCTAGTCCCAGATCTGAGGATGAGTTCGTTTGACTCTACTTTTACTGTTGCATAATAGTTTTGGAGGGTGATAAATATTTGACCTATGACTATTACGCCATCCCATGATCCGTAGTTGTCAGAGTATGAGGTTCCCTTGCAATTTCCTGCACTGTCTACTTTTCCTGCGAATTGCACTGGCCTTGATGTGGTGGAGTTTGGAAGGATTTCGTTGTGATAATGTCCGTTAAGGGTGTATGCGTGTGAGTTGTGTAGTTCCTTGCATTGTTCTTGTGAAATTTCTTTGATATATTCTACATCGCTATTGGACACTACCGAGACGTGTGAGTGCATGCCACAGTAGTAGATGGATCTGTGTATTTCCACTTTGCATTGGTAAATGTGAATGGTGGAATATTCGGCGGTTTGGAGGAGTTGTATATTAGCTTGTGTTGTTATTGGATTGGGAATAGGGATGTTGCAGTCTTGTATTTTAT
Organism: Zele albiditarsus; assembly: GCA_958496275.1. Classification (NCBI taxonomy): domain Eukaryota; kingdom Metazoa; phylum Arthropoda; class Insecta; order Hymenoptera; family Braconidae; genus Zele; species Zele albiditarsus. The sequence continues at coordinate 113,777 of OY292416.1, forward strand.
TTAATGACAACGTCGTCATGTTTAAATTGGGGGCTCCACAGTCATACGCGATGATGCACAATCCTTGGTGTATGTTTGAGATGATTGCGATGGCTAGTATGAATAAATTGAGGGCGTCCATCGTGTACTGCCTGAAAGAGTGTAATATTTGTTGGTTGATAGTGTATGAATTTATAACGTGGTGTGAGGGAGGAGAAGGGGGTTTCTCTTTAAGAGTCAGAAGTCTGAGTGTCAGTCTCGGATGGGGGAATTATTTCGGCTTGGTCCATGTGGATTCTTCTTATTTGGTTGGGGCCCATGCGAATGTCAATGTTATTTTTTTCTGGAATGACCTTGATTATTATGTATTTCCCTATGTAATTGTCGTCGAATTTCATTTCGTTTCTGTCTCTTGCGTTTTTTCGTATGTTGACGTATTGTCCTACTTTGAAATTCTTTTGGTTGATTTTTTTGTCGTAATACTTTTTTGATTTTAATTTCGTCGTGTCGAGGTTCTGTCTGGCAGTATTTCGTGTCTCAATTAATTTGTTAGCCAAGTCGTGTAAGTAGTCATTGTACGTGGGGAGTTTATCGAAGGGTTCTTGGTCTGTGGGTAATCGTGCTGGTGTACCGAAAACAAGTTCGTGGGGTGTGTAATGAGTGGCTGCATGTTTGCTGGTGTTGTAAGCGAACATGGCGAAGGGTACCCATTGGTGCCAATCATCTTTATTTTTGTAATGTTTTAGATAATCGGTTAGAACTTGATGAGTTCGTTCTAAAGATCCATTGGATTGTGGGTGGAAGGAAGTCGTCTTGTATTGTTTTATTCCAAGTTTTTGTGTGATAGATTTCATTAATTTTCCTAGGAAGTAAGTGGCTTGGTCAGTTAGTATGGCTCTGGGTGCGCCAAATCGGAGTATAAAGTGTCCGATAAATGTTTGGGAGATGGTACTTGCGGTGTGGTCGGGTACTGGTATGGCTAGACAATATTTAGAGAGGTCATCTTGCATGGTTAAAATGTATTTATTTCCTTTTTCTGAACATTTAAGGGGGCCGACAATATCTAAAGCTACTCTGTCGAATACATTTGCGGATGTTTCCGTCAGTATCATTGGTTGTTTTGTTTTTATTCTAATCAATTTTTTCTTTTGGCAGCTGACACATCTTTTAACGAATTTTTCAATGTCGGATTTCATGTATTCCCAGAAATATTGGGCTCTAATGCGATCGTACGTCTTTGTTATGCCTTTATGTCCTGCACAGGGCGGTTCGTGATTTAATTTAATTATGTCGGGGATTTCGTCTCTGGATGGATAGATTATTTTTTCTAGACAAATAGTAATTTTAATTTTAGTCCCGAATAATAATGTTCTGAGCATAGATTTTATATGTATCCACGTGTCTTTATTGAATTTACTTTTTCCTTGTGAGATACTTGCTGTATTAATTTTGAGTTCGTTCATTTTTTCTTTTAAATTCCTTAAACCTTTCTCGACATCGTCTTGATAGATTGTGTTTACTTTTTTTTGTTTCACTACTATGGCGAGTATTATTTTACTTCTCAATTGATTAAATAGTATCTGTCCTATGGTATATTCTGGTAATTGTTTACTTGGTGGAATCCATCCTGAGTCGATAAAAGTCTGTCCGATATCGTCTAATGGTTTACCGTCGTTTTGTATAAAACAAATTAAGTTATCTTTCCTCATATCTAAGTTGTCGGGGGTTTCAGTAATATTTGTGGGGATTATTTCGATTTCTCGTATGGTTGGCCTTGAATTATCATTATTAATTGTTTTTGTTTTGGGGTGGTCTTTAGTTAAATCTTCGTCTGAAAGGGATGAATTGGAGTTGGATGGGGAATCGAAGTCGTCATTGGATTCATTAATATTCATAGTATTGTAAAATTGATTTATTGTGTTTGGATCGTCGTATTCGCTGTCTGAGCTCGAAAGAGTGGCTATAGCTATTGAGTCGTCGATCAGTGGGGGAAGTGGGAAGTGGACGGAGCGCGCGACTGAGTGTGGAAGCGGTTGAATGGTTGAGTGGGGATGCGAGCGTAAGGCCTGTACTGCGGACTCTACTGGCCCGAGAGGTGCTGCCGCTATATCGTCGAGGCTACTGAGTACGGTGGGAGTCTGACGTGAGCAGTTGTCTGTCCTTGTCTGTCTCGCTGTTCTCGTGCTGCGTGACGTATTGTTCGGTGCAGCTGACTCGGTTGTTGAACCGTTGCGCGCGGTATCGCGTTTTCTTTTCCATTTACCTTTCGATGCCGTTTGATTGTTTGCAGATTCGGGGTTTTTTTTAGGTTTTTTATGTATTTCAGCTTCTATGGTTAGTGGTACTGTATCAACGTCATCTGTTGAGTCCGGTGATGAATTTAATTTGGAGGGATTTTGTTGGAGTTCGGTGTCGGAGTTAATTTTCTCTAGTCGTTCATAACACTCTGTTAAATATTTCCTTATGTCCTCTGGTGATTTGGTGTTCGGCTCAGAATTGGTGTGAGGGATTTTTTGTTGCGTGTAACCCTTCGAGGAATTTCGTTCGCTTCTGGTTTTAAATCTTTTTGGTTTGTTATTATCTGCGGAGGATAATTCCATGGCTTGGTCGTAGGCTTCTAACATAAGGTCGATGATGCGTGCCTCATCATCTGTATTTTCTGAATGGGAACTATTGCTTGAACTTCTTACGTGTTGTTTGGATTCACGTCGTTGATTGAATGCTGGTGAATTGAAGGTAGGTTTGATCGTTTTCTGGGACGGAGTTCGACCTGTTTGTTTGCTCTTTTTTTCTTTTTGTTTAATGATCTCATCGTCGGTGTGGGAAGAAGATGTGGTACTGAGGATTCTTTTATTTCTAGGGCGTAACTCCATTTGGGTGTAATTATTGTTTTGTGGTTTCGTAGTCTCTTTTATTTTTTTTTGTATTGATTCTTGATTATTGGATTCTTGGGTTGCTGATTCTGGGTTTATTGATTCTTGATTATTAGATTGTTGATTATTGGATTCTTGATTATTGGATTCTTGGTTTACTGATTCTTTGTTTATTGATTCTTGATTACTAGATTGTTGATTATTGGATTCTTGATTATTGTTTCGAGTTTTCTTTGCTAGTTTAACGTTTCTAATAAAATTACTCAAGTGCTGGATTTCTTCGTTATTGGGTTCTTTCGGTTGGGGTTCCTGGGTGATTGTTCCTTGGTCGTTCCTTTTCTTGGTTTCGTGTGGTTTGGGTGGTCGTGAGGTGACGGAGATAATGTAAATTTCCTTGATTTTTGTGTCGGAAATGGGATTGCGTGATAATGCATCTGCGTTGGTATTTATTTTGCCTGCCTTGTATTGAATATTGAAGTCGAAGTCGCTAATCTTTTCTCTCCATCGCATTATGCGTGAAGTGGGGTCGTTAAAATTGTGGACCCACACGAGAGGTCGGTGGTCTGTGATCATGGTGAATTTCCTTCCGTATAGATAAGGTCTAAAAGTCTTTAATGCGAATACGATAGCCAACATTTCTTTTTCTGTGGTTGAATAATTTTTTTCGGCTTTACCTAAAACTCTTGAAGCATATGAAATGGGGAGGTCTTCTCCTATTTCGCCTTGGGACAGTATTGCACCTAAAGCGTAACCTGATGCGTCTGTCGTTACGATAAATGGCTTTGAAAAGTCTGGATAGCGGAGTATAGGAAATTCGCATAATAAATCGCGTATTGTATTAAAGGCGTCGGTATGTAACTCGGTCCATATGAATGATGTACCTGGGCTGGTGAGGTCTGTTAATGGTTTTGCCAAGTACGCAAAATCTTTAACAAATCTGCGGTAGTATCCTGCAAGCCCTAGGAATCCCTTGACTTCTGTTATGGTTTTTGGTCTATTATATTCCTTTACTGCTTTTATTTTGCCAGGATCAGGTTTCACACCATCACTGCCAATAATGTGTCCTAAATATTTGACTTCTGTTCTAAAGAATTCGCATTTTTCTGTTTGTAGTGTCAAGTTCGCTGTCCTCAATCTTTCTGCGAATTTCCTGAATTTAATATTATGTTCTTCGATAGACGTTGCATATATAACAACGTCGTCGAGGTATACTAGTAATTCGTCGCCTTGTAGTCCGCTAAGCGTTAGATCCATTAATCGTTGGAAAGTGGCAGGAGCGTTTTTTAATCCAAATGGCATTCTATTAAATTCGTAATGTCCGTGTGGTGTGGTAAAAGCTGTTTTTTCCTTATCGTTTTTATGCATTGTGATTTGATGGAACCCTGAGGCTAAATCAAATATTGAAAAGTATTTTGCGTCTCCTAATTGGTCCAAAATGTCGTTTATGAGGGGAAGAGGGTATGCGTCGCCTATGGTTTTTTCATTTAATCTTCGGTAATCGATGACAAGTCTCCATTTTTTGTTTCCTTGTGCGTCCGGTTTCTTGGGTACGATCCACAATGGAGAGTTATACGGGGAGGCAGATGGTTGGATGATGCCCATCTTCAACAAATCCTTTACTTGTTTTTCTACTTCTGCCTTTTGAGCTTGTGGAAAGCGGTATTGTTTCGTATATACTGGAACATCGTCCTTAGTGTGGATCCTGTGGGTGGTTGCGTCGGTGGCTCTTAATAATTCTCCCGGAAGGTGGAATAGGTCAGCGTAACTGGTTACTAGTGTATGCACTGCGTCACGTTCTTCGTCATTTAAATGGTCGAGGTGTAAGGTTTCGATAATCTTTTCTGTACGGTCTTTGCCTTTTAACTTGGATATTCTTTCTTCCTTTCTCTGTAATTCTTCTTCGTCTTCGCTCGTTTCAAATGGGTATAGGGGGACAACGGGGATATCTACGGTGACGTCATTTTCTGACGTGTTTAGTACGTAAACGTATGCAACGCTATTATTATTTGAAACTAAAGATTTGCCTGCGTAAATACCTTCTGGAAATTCTATGTTGGCGATGTATCCTTCTTTTAAATCATTATCTAATAATCTTATAAACATCGCGGTTTTCTGTCGGGCGGGTAGGATGAATCGTTCTTTTTCGTGAAATGGGTACTCAACGTTATCGAATGCAACAGATTTTTTGTTATAGTCTATTTTTCCTCTATTGGTGTGTAAGAATTCGGTACCGATAATGCCTGGGTATTTCAAGGGAAATTCGTCTGGGATTACATGAAATTCGTTGGTTGTATTATTTATTCTTATTTTTATTCTGCCTGAAGTTCTTGGTTTGTCATTCTTAGAGATACCATTCAATTCATACGTTATAGTGTCGTCGATATTTTTTATGGTTTTTAATTCTCCTAGTTTTATTAAATTTAGTTCGGACCCAGTGTCGATTAAGAATTGGCCTTGGTTTATTTTTAATTCGGTTGATTTGATAATGATAGAGGGGGATCGATAAGCAGGAGTGATTAAAAATTTGCACTCTGCACTGCGGGTGATTGTGTTTGTTTTTACTTCGGGGTTGGTTTTAGTTGAGTCGATTGGTTTTTTGTTGGGAACAGAAATTGAATTTGGGGTTTGACCATCGCTTTTGGTTTGTTCTAATTGTACATTAAGGTTTTCTTGTGTAATATTATTGGTTGTTTTTGAATTTATTTGTATTTCTGGGAGTTCGGGGGTTGTATATTTTAATGTATTTGAATTTATTTGTTCGATAGGGATTTCTTGTCTCGTTTTATTGTTGGTGGTTGATTCTGATGGTGTATTGGGGTTTCCTCGTGTTCTGTTGTTGTTCCAGATTATTGGGAGTTGGGTGTTTGGCGCGAGTTCATGTTGCCACCCCCTGCAGTCGTGCCTGTCTGTCGAGGGAGCAATTCGTTTCCCGGATTTGTTTGGTAGTTCCTATTTTCATTTTGCTCTAGGAATCTTTTTCGTGCTTGTAGTTTGCGACACTCGTCGACGGAATGGCCGAGATCTTTGCAATAGTTGCACATTATTTCTTCAGAGTTTTGTGGGCGATTTTGGTTTGGATAGTTATGTCGGTTTGGTGTGTAATAACGAGGTTGTGGGTTTGAATTGAATTGGTTTGAAGGGAAATGTTGGTCGCGTTGGTTCGACCTGAAATTTTGGTCGGGGTTGGTTCGTAAGGGGTGTCTTGGTTGATACCTTGTGTTTGAGTAATTATTAACGTGAGGGGAAAAGTTTGGTTGATTGAATGACGATCGCTGTTGGCGTTCGTTGTCGTAGGTCGTGTTTCGTCGGTCAGCAGTTCGTTTCGTATAACATTCGTCGATGTGATGTCCCATGCGTTTGCAAAAGTCGCATTGAACTCTAGGTCTCTGTTCTTTGGTCGGTTCGGGCGTAATGTCTTTCGTAGTTTCTACCACATGAACATTTTTTGAGGGTAAGCAGAGACGAATTTGTGGGTATTCAGTGAGCCATTGTTCGACTCGTCGTCCTTCTGTCACGGCGGATTGAAAGTCTGGGAGGTTATCAGTACGAAAAGATATTAAATAAGCTGGCTGGAGCCCGCGAGTGAATGCGTTGATTAAATCTTGGTCGAGTATCCGTCTGGTTGCTTCTTTGTCGGGTTGATTTGAGGTCCACAATAATTCTAAGGTTGCTGTCAATAGTTCTTCAGCTCGTGCTGCGTAGGAACTGATTTTTTCGTTTGGTCCTTGTTGTAATTTGAATATTTCGTAGCGTAAAGTGGCGTATGTTTTTGGTGTGTCAAAGAAGTCTCTAACGCAATTTATTAAGTCGTCTATTCTTCGTGGTCTGGCTTTACTTGCTCGTCTTAATGCTTCTCCCTTCAGTCTACCCATTAATAAAGCTAGTATTTCGTGTTCTCTGTATGGGGGAATGTATTCTTTTGCATTACGGCAGTGAACGATGAATTCGCTGGCGTCGTAACCGTCAGATGTGCCTTCAAAATATGGAATGGAATGTAAGTAATCTTTTGGGGCGAGTCGTGTTGCGTTGTCGAGTCGGTAGTGTTGTCGGGTATCATTTAGTTCGTGGTTATTGGTTGTCTCGAGGGGAATTGGATCGTCGCGTATTCTTGATTTTAGATTGAAATGTTGGGATTCTGTTGACGATGCTGATCCGCCAGCCAGAGAAGCGCTATTCGTTTCTATTTTCTGTGTCATTATTTTTAATTGTCTTTCTAATTCGGCTCTTTCTTTACTTTGTTCTATTTCCCGTAATCTGAGTACGCGTAATACGTCAGCTAATGTGGCATCTGCTCTGATTTCCATATTTTGTAAAATTGGGTCGTTTAAAGCGTCTTCGTGATTTCTTATATCGTCAACCATTTTCTGTTTGTGTATTTTATTGGATTGGGGAAGAGATTGTAATTGGTGTGTGAGATGAGAGATAGAAAAAGGTATGATAGGCCACTCAGTATGTAACACTTACGAATGGATGTCTATTTTTAATATGATTGTGAGTTGTTCGCTGACAGGTGTGGTGGTGTTGGCTCTGCGTTGAGAATTGAAGTAGGCTCGGGTGACGTTGATGGTTGTCTCGGGTTACTTAGGATGCTCGAACTAGTTGATTTTGGTTGTTGTTGCACGTTGATTGTACTGTCGCTGATTGTTGTCGTATTATCGATTAATAATTTTTTTTTTTGCACGATCGATATAGATTTATTTGATTATTTTTCTTCCTTCGTTTGTTTATGATTATTATTATTTTTGGAGACTGTTTTATTGGGCACCAGTCTCGTCGGTAATTATTCTGTTAGTTTTCTTTGTAAAATGTTATTAAATGTTTATATTTTTTATTTTCATCAATTTCTGTCACTTATATGATCACTTTTTCACTTCGCTTAACTTCCGGCAAGCGATCCCACCGCTGCCACCAAATTTATTATATTAACTGTTACGACCTGGCTGTAAACCCTATTGCGTCCTAAGAGCGTTGGGTTTGGCAGATCTACCGAATGTGAGAGGTTGGGGTTGTGATAAGAGTTGATTCGTAGAATTGTAGATTAATTGCACTTGGTGAAGAAGATCCTCACGTTCCGGTGGATATAACAGTTAAATATAAAAATTAAATTTAGAATTAAGTCCGAATAGGTAGAAGGATCGTTGCTTGTCACTGCGACTCGCAGTTGAAGCGTCGGCGAAGGATTGGTGGTCAAGGTGAATCAGTGAATTGGGATGAAATAAAGATTGTAGAATGAGACACTTCACAGTTGTAGATATCGATGTCGATTCGTTTATTGTTTCCTTTGAGTTATATGATTTATAATCGTTTAGGTTGATTGTTCGATGAATACACAATATGCGTTGACACTGAAGAAATGTTATGATTGTTTAATAGGAAGTCACGAGTGCTTCAGCCATGTAGGATGATGTAATATAATGGATGAAAATGTTCTCTCGGAAACCAACTAATGTTGCTCAAGAACTACCGATAATTAAAGAAAGAATGATACTGAATTAATGCTCACTGCAGAATGCAACAACTGCTGAACTAATCGAAGTGCCCTCGAGAGCCGGGGGTTGTCTATATATTCGTGGTTCCTAGTCCGTGCGGACTGGTTCTGATTGGTCTTTTTTATTTATTAATGTTTCGATTTGTTGCTTGGAAGTTAGCTGGCCCGCCATTGGACAGAAGGTCCGATGGTGGGTGACTTCTCAGTTGACAAAATTTATTGCTGAGGGCTGAGTTGGCGATTTCAGGTTATTGACTCTAAAGTTTGGTTCTCGGTGCTTGATATTGTGAAATACCCTTGGCATGTTATTTTATACAATATAGTCTTACATGCTGAGTGGCAGTTCTTAAGTTTATGCAAATGGTTCTTAATATTAACTTAATTGTTTAATGGTCATATTCCGCAACGCAGCATATCGGTGGAGAATTTGAGTTGAATGTTCGCGGTTTGGCGATCGCGCTTGCGCGTGCGGCCATTGCGAAAGAAAAGGTTAATGAACGTTTCTAATGCGTCAGCATGTGTGATCGCGGTTGATGAGAATGGGTGACGTCGGTAACGCGAAAAAGTATAGCGGAGAGGTCGCTCAAGACCTAACACTATGATCGTTGGTCCCTTCGAAAATATTGCTGCCTGTTACGTGATTCTGGAAAATATTATTTACAAAGCAGAATCAGTACGACAGGCTTTCGAGAGTATGATCCAGATTAGTTTCGCTGTTAACTGTGAGTATCCACAAAATGCCCGTACTTTGTGGATTTTTCTACAAAAAGCTTATTTGAATATTACTCACGCGAATAATAAGCCATCTGTGGATGCAACTACAGTAATTGGAGAAATTCAAGGGATCATTTATGACAGTGATCAGCAAAGTAATGTTCCATAATATTTAAAAGCAGTACTGCAATTCTCATTTCCAAAGTAATTTCCTTAATATTATCCTAAAATGACAAAAAAAATTATAATATTCGTTGAATTGCTATAGATTTCAAACAGTTTAATTTTCATATCTATTGTATTAGTTTGAAGTTATTTATTAATTATAATAATGATTTCTTGTTTTTTGTGCAACTTTTATTTTATAAGTAATGATTTACTTTTAGAACATATCGAAGATATTCATAGTGGAATAAATATATTTAGATGTAATGAGGAAAATTGCAAACGCAGTTTTTCTATATACCGTTCATTTATCCGACATCGATTTCAGTGCCACCAAGAAGAAAATAAATCTGACAGTGTGGTAAATATTATTCCCAAATTAAGTCAGTCTCATTTTTCCGATGATATGGATGAACATTTTGACGATACTTCCGTGTCATTTGGATCTTTATCTTCGTCAGATTCCGATTCGGAAGATGGACCCGTCCGAGAAAATTATTATAATTTTCAATCTTTTTTTGTCGATCCTAAAACTTCAACTTCTAATGATACCGATAATGTTTTCAGGTAAGAATTGTTTAAGCCCTATGCAAAATTATACAGTTTTATCACAATTCCTAGAAAAAGTATTGATGAAATAATCGGCATCTTTGGTAGATTATCTAAATTAATGATACAAAACTTCAAAGAACGGGTCGATAATAAATTTAAATCACATGCACAATTTTTTGAACTTAGTCAATTCACAGCAAAAGTAGTTGTTGATTACACATTTATTTAAGATGAAATGGAAAGTGAGCATCTCCGATTTAATGCATTTGAAAAACATGGAACTTATGTGCCACCGGAGACGCTGAAAATAGGTGAAAGACAAGAATTTCAAACAAAGAACGATAATGTTATTTATAAAATAGTGCCCATAACTGTAGATTTTATTCGATTACGTAAAGTTTTAAAAACATTTTTTGAGATAGAAGGAATATTAGATGATACATTAACATTTATGAGTAATATAAAAAATAATAGCTCTGGTATTATACAAAATTTCATTCAAGGCGAATCGTGAGAGGAAAAAGAAAAATTATTTGACGGCAAATTAGTTCTCCCACTGTTTTCATATTTTGACGAGTATGAGCCTAACAACCCTCTTGGAAGTCATGAAGGATTAAATAGATGTGCAGCAGTTTATATAAGCATCGGATCGCTACCTGATAAATATAGTTCTAAATTAGAAAATATATTTCTTTTCCAATTATTCACCCCGTTAGACAGAAAAATAGTCTCCAAAGAATTAATCTTCAATAAGCTTATCACAGAACTTCAATTTTTAGAACAACACGGATTGACGATCACCCATCATTCAGGTCCAAAACAAATTTATTGTTCTCTTAGTTTAATCGAGGGTGATAACTTAGGAATTAATTGGATGTTAGGTTTTCGAGAAAATTTTTCTTCTAATTTTTCTTGTAGATTTTGTATGACACATCATAATGATATTAACAAAGTTTTTCATGAGCACGATTGCACTTTAAGAAATATAAGTAACTCCAATGAACATATTGATATGAAAAATTTTAGTTCAACAGGAATTAATGAAGAGTGTGTTTTTCATAAACGGCCGGGATTTCATACTGTGAATAATTTATACGTTGATGTATGTCACGATTTATTAGAAGGCATCCATAGATATGACATGGCTTACATTCTCGATAACTTTATCAAACACAAAATATTTTCGCTTATGCAGTTCAATACTATTCTTAAAGCATTCCGTTATGATCCGAATACAAAAAATAAGCCAGTCGAAATTTCTACATCTCATCTAAAAAATAAATACATTATTATGACCGCATCAGAAATGTTAGCTTTAGTAAATAATTTTTCTTTAATGATTGGACACTTGATTCCTCCGGAAAATAATGTTTGGCAGTTTTTTCTGTCATTAAAAAAAATAACAGATATATGTACAAGTCATAAAATAACTAGACACCAGCAATATTAGAACTTGAAATCCATGAGTTTTTTATGTCAACGCAATGAATTATTTCCAAACCTTTTTTAATTTAAACATCATATTCCCATCCACTACGCTTGAGTTATGAAGTGTATCGGGCCTTTAGGTAATGTTTCAGCTATTCGAAAGGAAGGTAAACATCAAGAAGGGAAGCAAGCTGCTCATGCTTCTCTTAGTCGTAAAAATGCAAACCACACTGTTGTTGTTCGACATCAGTTAAAACTAAATTTCAGCTTCTTTTTGGAAAACCATGACCAATCGGAATTCAAAATTGGGCCATATTCGTCAGAAGCATTTGATATTACATTGACAATGTTAACAAATGATTTCACAATAGGAAATTAAAAATTTTTGAATTGGATAAAGATACATGAGTTACTAATTGAAAAAGAAACAATAATAATACTTTTTGAACCGGATGGGCCTAGATTTTATGAAGGTTAATTTTGTTGCCACTATCAGCAAAGTGTAAATATTATGATAGTTGCTTAAAAATTGAATAATGTTCATTTTGATAATCACTTTGATGCGTTCGAAGTACTAAATAATGATACTTCAGATTGGTATATTTTTACAACATCTAAAATCGGTGCTGGACTGGCAACCATAACTTATAAAGTTAAGTTGAATGACAAATGTTATATTCCTAAGAAATATATATAAAAAAATGTTGAATAAAGGACTAATTAAGACTATTTTACTTTGTTTTTTTTTGATACGATTTTGAAACCATCATCTAGGTTCAAGTATAAACAAAATGCAGTAATCAATATATTTATTTGAATTTCACATTTTACTTTTTATAAAAATGAATTGTACTCTGTCGACCAATATATTGTACTTTACTGTTTGTGGAAATTCTACTTTACCGACTTGTTCATTTTACGATAGTTGTATTGTAATTCATGTTAACACGACTTGTATTATTTCCTCTATAATATGGGCCTTTTTATTGTTTGTGGTAGTATTATTAATTGCATCAAATTCACGATGCTATATCGTAAAAATTATTAATTGAAATTTAAAGTCCACCGTTACGATACTATTCAATAAAAATTACGATAGTAAGATCGTGAAAAGTCCGTGAATTTTCTTTCTGTGTAGGCGCACCTGTTGCGTGCGCTTACCACTTTGAGCAAGTCTGACCATGTGCACGCGCATGCTGAGATGTGCGGGCAATCAGAAAATTCACGATCAGGGTCAAACCACATCCGCTCAAACACCACGAGGCCGGAAAGAAAATTGCCGGTATCACTTCTGCTCAGAGTCTCAGTATACACACACGTGCATTTCAGTGACTCTCAGTTTATATCAGCGTTCAGTACAACTCAAATTCAGTTCAGCTCAGACAATTGGGTTCTTCAGAACTTCAGTGCATCTTCATTAGAACCGCAATTTACTCGTAAACTCATTGCCCACGTTATTAGTGATTGTGCGACCCGGCAAATTAAGTCGGTGTCTCATAAAGTCTAGTGTTAGATTCATCGATTGTGCAATTTGTGACCGCGTGGTATTTAGTGATTAAATTCAGTTATATGCATTCAGCCAAGCTCTAAGTGCATCTTCTTATCATATAATTGAGTGTATTAATCAAACACTAGTAACTAATTCTCAGTGCCAGTATTCAGACATTCAGAACAATTAAACTCAGTGCAATTAATACCAATGAGTATTGTGTGACCATATATATTTGATTCTTGTTATTCAATATTAATAAATAGCCTTGTTAAACGCATTCACATTTTTATCCGTCACCAAAATTCCAACTTAGATTTCAGCTCATTACATTGTGTAATATAATAGCCAACTTTCAGTCATTGCTCTCTACTTTTTCAGTACTTTTCAGACAGGGGGGGTATGGTCTTGAAATTTTTTTTTTGCATTTCTTTTTTATTATGAATGCACAACATCTCAAGAATGTTGTGTCAAATTTTTAGAGCGATTGGATCAAAACTAACGGAGATATGGAAGTTTAACCATTCGAGGATCTGAGTCGCTCCGCTCTGATTTTGTATACCTGCTCGAACTTTAAAGCGATTTCCCCACACTTCGCGTTTTCAAAGTCGGTGAGGTCTGTAGTTCGGAGTCTATTGCACCGATCCTTTTGAAACTTGGTACACACTTCCTCAGTATAATTCATGAGGTAACGCTGTTGAGTTTTTTTAAAGTTTGTTGTAATTTTTTCTTACAGTAACAAATATGACGATTTTTTAAACGAAAATCGCGTTTTTGACTTCCCAGTTACCAAAAATCTAAAAGTCGGTTTGGTTTTTTCGTTTCGGATGATCGAGGTATGAATTACAGCCTCCACCGCAAAACCACTTTTTTTGGATACGTCTCGGGAGATTTGCTGCGTGCGGATTAGTTTTCAATATTTGTCACTGAAATTTCCACAAATCATTCTTACAATATTCTATAATATCGTAATACTTTCATTCCATATATCTTGTAAAAAAATGTTTGAAAAAGTGTCATTTTTCCGTCGTACAGACCGTACCCCCCCCCCCCCCCCCCCCCCCCCCCCCAACGGAAATTGAATTGAGCTATTGGACATTGAATATTGAATTGTGGAGAAACGGCTATTTTAAACGGATTGTGAATCTGATATCGAGGTTAATTAGTCGCGAGTATTGTGCGTAAATAGAGTGTGTGAATAAGTGCCACCCTAAACGCCGTGAGTAACTTACAATTTCATTTGTGCACCGGACCGCGTGATCACACATTTAGCGGCGCTTAGTCAATCAATATTATATTATTCATCATTATATTTTTACCGAACAGCAGTGCGGCAGCAACAACGGCTAATCATTTCATATTATTCAGTTCACTTTGGACAGTGTAGATCCGATCCCTACCCACGTTTTTGGCTGATAACGCCATCGAATTTTCTGAACATTCATAGCGTCCCTATTATTGCACCAAGAGCACGCGTACTGGAGTACGCATTTTAGTACAGCGCGAACAATAGGAATTTTATTGCCCGGCCGCGTGCTATTGTCCCCCCGCGTATTTCCCATTCCGTCCCGAATTATATTATTTCTTTTGTGCGATCATTATCGCGGCGAAATTCCTTTACCATTATATTATTTTTCTTGTCTATCGCCTAGTTATTATATTAAATTCATTATTGCCAAGTCTCATGTAAAATACGTCGTCTATTATTCTATTCAACTTTACATTGTTCAATATTTATTAATTGTGTATTAAATGAATATTGCTGCTGATTAACGCAACAACATTAAATTACTGAACGAGAAATCAGTTTTTGTCGAATCATCTTTACAGCGCTGAATTATTACTGTTTTTTAATCAAATAAATTGAGACTTATTGTTATAAATAATGTTAGGTCCTGAGCGACCTCTCTGTTTATTTATAATAACCCCTTCGCTGAAAATCAAGATTATTAGGTTTTTATTACATCAAAGTTCCCATTCATGATTTAGCCACGCAGCATATTTTTTTTTCTCTTTTCTTTTCACTGTTGCCGCGCTCGCGCGCAGTGCAACAATCGTGGGAAACGAGTTGACTTATAAATATCATAGAGTTGCGGAATATGAACCTGTTGAGATAATCGATTAAGGAGAAGGAATGTTTGAACAATAAGAATAAAATATTATACCTTCAAATTAACCGTTGAAACTGGGAATATCAATATGCCTTCATAACTACATATCTTTTATAAAATGTAACATGACACGTATGAGATACTTCTCAGATGCACTCACATTAGCGTGAGAAAAACTAAATTGCTGATTCAGCTTTTCAGACTAGAGTTGAGACTCAACCCCACCATTGGACCTTCTGTCCAATGATGGACAATTTAGATAATTAACGGCGAATCAAAACGGCTAGAATAAATTCAGCCAATTAGAATAAGTCCGCACGGACCCAAATTGCTGACGCGAATTTTCCGCAGCTCTTAAATACCGAGCTCTCGCTCTTCCATCTTCACTTCTATGCCGACGAGCAGACTATAAACGTCTTCCACGCATAATTAAAATCTACATAAAACATTCAAAGCATTTTTCAAAGCTGCTCTAGAAGTCAGTTAATAACGATTAAAATCTATATCGAACGTCCTCGTACGCGTTGAGCGTGAGTTAAAATATTAGTGAATAATTAATTTCTGTTGTAATAATCTTCGAGTGATCTCCGACGAATTTATAAAACCATTAACCAATCATAGTGAAACCATTAACCAATCATTGTGAAACCGTGCTATAAATATTTGCATTGTGATTTCTAGTGTATAATCAATAAATTAGCGATAATTGTGACTTTTAGTGAATAATTTAATAAACGAGTGATAATCTTAACTAAAAGAACCTTCCGTATCGTTAAAATCATTAATCAAATTCTTACTTGCTTCAACCGCGGCATTAATCCAATACCAATTCGGACTATTCTCTAAATTCAATTAAAATAAATAGCTGTTTCCATCATTTCCCGAGTAACATTTGGCAATTCAGCCGAATAAGTAACATCGACACTCAGGACGTAACAATAAATTCACCGCGTAAGCCCCCTTTATTTTCTCCCCTCATTACTTTCCGAATTCCCCTGTTTTCCTTATTTTTCAGATAACAATGAATAAGGTGGCATCCCGACTCGCTGACTGCCGCAATGGAAAAAGCGAGCGTCACAATATATAATGAATCGAGGAATCCGAAATACTCAGAGCTGTGAGTCAGCCTTGAGTTGTTCCACTCATATGATGTGGATCAGCCTTGATTTGTCCCATTCATATGATTATTGTGTCGAAAAATCTGGAACAACTTATTTTTGTGGAAAAGGGGTGTGGCCTAAACATTTTTATTTAGTATCTCGGCAAATAATGCATGAAATCACTGATTTTCAGGTTCAAATTATGGAGAGTCATCGGTATTATACATACATAGGTGGATATTTTTATAGAATTCGCTGTAATTTGGGAGTAATATGCTATTCAATTTTCCGTGGTGGGGGGAATCCCGATCTGTCCTGTATAGATAGCGGTAGGCCTCAAGTTCTGTGAGTGACGTCATATATTGTGACGTGGTGGCGACCCACGTCACGATTGCCACGAGCAATCGCTTGGCTCAGCCTGAAACAGGGCATAAATTTACCCCCTTACCGCCAATTACCTCTACCAATTAAGAATGTTTATTAATAGTCGCTGCCGCCTGCAAAATAGAAATAAGAAAACGTAAAGAAAGAAAGCAAGTATGAATGAGTGAAAATAAGAGAAGAGATGATGGCCTACCTGGCACCCTGCAGCTACCAGATCATCCACGAGGATCCTGAAGTCACCCTCGCCTAGTGAACCAATCTCAACGTACCGAAATAACAACGAAAGACGCTTCCCGAACAAATTAATTAATGATGAGACACAAGAAACTACCGAATGAATACCGTGGTGAATTAATACCATCGGGAAAGCACATAAAACAATAAAAGAACAGCAATACCGAAGCACCTTGTGCACGACCGTACCGAACAACACTCGACCATGGGCGACATAACCCTAAATGTCACCCAGTGGTCAGCACGGTAAAGATCGTCGATAACTACCCTCGGCCGAATTACCATAAGGGAAGCGGTCGATAATGGAAATCGATATGGATTAATGACACCGCCGGCGCTATCGGCCAGTGAACCCGGAAGAGATGGAGACAACATAGGCGAGGGGTGACAGCTAAAGGGCGAAGAGGGTAACGCAGCCATTTT
The DNA here is from genome assembly GCA_958496275.1 of Zele albiditarsus. Lineage (NCBI taxonomy): Eukaryota > Metazoa > Arthropoda > Insecta > Hymenoptera > Braconidae > Zele > Zele albiditarsus. Next base: position 130,717 of record OY292416.1, read on the forward strand.
CCGGCACTTCGCCAGTGGCTAACGTACTGAACGGACGCATGTGTGACTTGAGAAAAGCAAAATTGATATTGAAACGGAACGACCAGGCTATTGTTTATGTAAAATTGATTTGTGACGACTCGGCTAAATTGTAAACGATTTGTGAATTGGGTCTGTGCGAATTTAGATAGTCGGGAGTATTCTTTGTGTGAATTGTAGGTGTGTGTGAGAAAGTGCCACACCAGAACGCAGTAAGTAGCTCATCGTTTCATTCGTGCATGCGGACCGCGTGGTCACACATTCGCCGGCGTAGTCGATTACATTTTATTTACTTTGCCCAATTATCGAATGCAGAGCGGCAGCTACAGCGGATCCCCATATTTTCCATTATTGTAATGAATTCGAAACAGTGTATACCCAATCCTTTCCCACGTTGTCGGCGTATTACGCCGCAAAATATTCTCGAATCTTCCACGCATCCCCATACGTGCAACAAGTGCACGTGTACCGAAGCCTACATTCTTGTACCGCGCGGACAATAGCGTTTCTATTGTCCTGCCGCGCGTTGCCTATTACCCCCCGCGCATCACCCCTATTGTTCCGAAATCTTTCTTATCTATTATTTCCCCTTTCGCGCGTATGATTTACATGGAATTCATTTTATTTCTTTTGTCGATCGCCGTATTAATAACTTTACTACCATTGTCAATCTATTTATATTATATCTTCAAATACTTTCATGTTATATTATCGAACGCTAGACACGCTAATTAATATTATTGAGATCGATCTATTATTTGAAGAGAATAAACTTTGCTGCTGATTAGCGCAACCAACGAGATTCCAATAGCGAATAATTATAATTCATTGAACTAAGTTGATTAATTGTGCGATCTTACTGAATAAATCGAGACCAATTGTTATAATTAAATTCTTCGCGTTACCCCGTTATTTTCCCTTCCCATAATTTTCCGAATCCCCTGTTTTCCTTAATTTCAGGTTAAAATAAATAAGGTGGCATCCCGACCCGCTGACTACCGCCACAGAAAAGGCAAGCGTCACAATATATAGTAGAGCTTATTATTGGGCTTATACTTGGGTCGAGACGCTACCGCGTCTCTTAATGCGGTCGGAATGCGGCGGATTGCGGTGCACGTGCTCGTAGTTGTGCTCCACTACGCCCGCATGATGCATGGGGAGCGGTCACACATGCATAGGGTCACATAGGCGCGCTACCTTTTTTATTGTAATTTAACTTTTCTTGAATTGTCGGTTTTTTTGTTCGCAATAATGATGTAATTGGGTCTTATTATGTAATGCTTATTTTGTTGGGGTGATTTTTGCGGTTTTTGTTGCCTGTAAAGGGAAAAAAAGGTATTGAATATTTATTTATTTATGCGTAATTTTCGTGAGTCCTCCGCCTTTTGGTTCGGCTAATCAAGTCTGGAGATGACATGTTGTTGCACGTGCAGTAGCAGTGATGAATTTCATTGTTGCGTGTGTGTATGTGTGGGATGAGTTGTGCACCGACGTACGGACTAATTAGTGTTGGTTTCCGTGCATCCATTGGAGCGCAAGGAAGGGGTTATAAGTTTATCGACCATCCGACCGTGAAGATGAATAGACAGTTGAATTACGTGAGTATTTGTCGCTCGCGTTGTGCTCGTTTTAGTGCTAATGAAAGTGCCTGGATTAATTGTGGGTGTTTTTCTTTTTGTTCATTAGGAAGATTCTCGTGGGCAACCCAGGTACAAAGAGTGGAGGGAGCACCTCTCCGAAGTTGACGTGATCGAAGGAGTGGTCGTGAGGACCATCCCCAGATTTAATGACGTTGGGGCTGATCACGCCATAGAATATTCCCGAACATTCATAGCGTCCCTGCAAGTGCAACAAGTGCACGCGTACCGAAACACGCATTCCTACGCTGAGCGGACAATAGCATTTCCATTGCCAGACCCCCCCCCCCCCCCCCCCACGCGCTTCACCCCGATTGTACCGAATAATACTATTTCTATTATTTTATTACTTTCACGCATAGTTTATATTGGATTTATATTATTTTTCGAGTCGGTCGCCGTAGCTCTTAGATTACCAATTATGTCATCGATAACTATGTCAACTATTCAGTTAATCGTATTATTTATTTCCATTAACAATATTCGAGACTAATTATCCGCGTTATACGAAATATCAACCTCGTACAACAATTCGAAATCGAGATCCGCGGAGCAGTTTGTTGTGTGCGAAATAATTGTGTACTAATTGAGTTTAGCTGCTAATTAGCGCTACTGTAGTAAATAGTCGCCGAAGAAATCATATATATTGTCGCACCATTTTCAAGACGCCGTATTATTGCGGTGCTATTAAATCGAATAAATTGGTACACATTAATACGAATAAATTCATCGCATTAACCCCTTTATCCCCCCCCCCCCCCCCCCCCCCATTATTTTCCGAATTCCCCTGTTTTCCTTGTTTTTCAGGTACTAAAAAATAAGGTGGCATCCCGACCCGCTGACAGCCGTCATAGAAAGGCGACCGTCACAAGGTCCAACCGAAAATTGAATATAGGGCGATACCATGGGAGATGGTATCCAAGACGAATTTAATGGTTTTGAAGAGAATGTATGCGCCGAAAAATATATTGGACCAATGTCCGATGGTGTAGAAACCCTTAGAAAAGGCTCCTAATGCTGATTGGAATCTGCTTTGAATTTTCTCAAAAGTTATTATGCTCTCTAAGTTTACACCTTGATAGATGTTTTCTTGAACTGTTGCTCCACGAGCGATTGAGTGTAATACAGCAGGTTCTTCGACGGGGTACATGATACTCTCGCTTAGTTTGTTCAAAATCTCTGTGGCGTGAACACCTGCATCCATTAAATTTCCGGGTTCGATATAATTGCATGATTGGGATCTTCACGGGGTCAATTCTACGGGTGATATCGCTGGGGCTATTTGTGGCATTGCTTGTATCTACGCGTTATTGATGGAAAACATGGGTATTAAGCAGCTGTTGCATTCGATTTGCGTCCCTGTGTGGACTAGGATGTGTGTCGTGGGTCGCAAAAACATTGACTCGTTCCTCGCATCACTGGTAGTTCTTGAAAGTATTGTTCTACTCTTCTGATTTTTACATCTACTGGTACAAATTGACCTATTCTGTCTACTTCACCAGCGACGTGGGCAATATAACCTGGGCCATTCATAATGTGATAAGCAAAATCAACCAGGGATCAATGAGCCGTAGTAAGCGTATTGCTCAACATTTTCCTCTCTATAGCGCATTGTTGTATTATTACATCATTATACAGATTAACGAGTTGGTTTTTGAAACGATGGGCTAGATAAACGAACTTTGAATTTACGTAAGTGAAGATGTCAATGTTTTTGGTGTCTGTTCCTCTTTTTTTTGTTGAGAGGTGTAGCGTTAGTTGTGTCGGCGTGTCCCTGGTAGATAACGGAAAATCCGTCCAGATTGCATATGGAGGTCTCTATTAGATCCCAAAATGTATTTCCGTTATTAAGGTCCATGCATTTCCCTTCGTTGTATCGGCATCTGGTTCCTAATTGGAGGATTAAATCGATCGACTCTACCTTTACAGTCGCGTAATAGTCCTGAATGGAGATGAATATTTGACCAATTACTACCATGTCTTCCCATGACCCATATCGATCGGAAAATGACCCGTTCTTGCAGCTTCCGGAACTGTCTACATTGCCTGTTAATTGGATTGTCTTGTAGTGGTAGAATTATTAAATATTTCTGAGTGATAGTGATCGTTGAGCCGGAAGGTGTGAGTGTCATGCATGTCTTTACATTTTGATTGTGAAATTTCGGTTGAGTATTCTATATCGCCATTACATACTATCGATATGTGGGAATGCATTCCGCAGTGGTAAATTGATGTATGGATCTCAACTATACACTGATAAACGTGCACTGTAGAGTACTCGGCAGTCTGAAGGAGTTGGATGCTGGCTAATGTCGTTATTGGGTTCGGTATCCGTATATTGCATTCCCGAATTTTTTTCAATGAGTACGTGGTCATGTTCATGCCGGGCACCGCGGAGTCGTATGCAATAATGCATGTTCCTTGACGCACACATGAGATGAGTATGATAGATAGTATGAATAGCGTGAAATTGCCCATCGTGTAACACCTGAAAGCGTAATGCTTGGCTCTAATGATTTGCAGTAATATTATGGTTTTAGTGACGTTAGCAAGGGAGTGGTTATGACGAGAATGGAATAGTCGTAGAAATACTAATTGTCTATGCTCTAAGAATCGGATTGGTCAGTACTCGCGTCGGATGGCACAACTAATTCGGCCTGGTCCATATGTATTCTTACAATTTGGCCAGGGGCTATTCTAATATCGATATTATTTCTCTCATCAATTACTTTCACGACTTTGTATTTCCCTAGATAATTGTCGTTTTATTGAGAAATCACGTACCGAGCGGGTTGTACGCAATACTCGACCCTTTGTCGGTTGACACCCCGCATGGCGATTAGGGATATGAGATAGAAAAGGAGCAGGTAGGTTCGTTTCACTTTAAGATCTCGAGAGATCTTGTTTTTCTTTTAGAAAAATAATTAGAAATCGACAGGGATAGATTCCATGCTTGTATTGAAAACACCTTAAAGTTGGGTACAACGTTTACATAAATTGCTTACCCATTACGATGTTTGGAGAGGTCTCGTCACTTCTCGGAGTTGACACTTCGCGTTTTCTTTAAATAGCAAATTACGATTCTACACTTTTCTATGGAAAACTCGAGAGTGCGTTATAAGTATTTCTTTAATAATATTGAAAATGCAATTTCAATGTATTTGACTTAGTTAACTAACTCGTGATCAATTCGATACTACGAGTGCAGATCAATGTACTAGTATTAAACGCGGATCTAGGCTCACTGACTTCCACCGAAGTTCTCGAATAGATACTTCCGCGGACCTCACTCGTTCAACTGAATTTGAGAAATGAGACGATTGTGATATCGTGTCGAGGGTTTTTATAGACACGATTCAATCAGAAAAAGAGGTGAGAGCACGGCGGTTTTATCAAGAGGTGACATAAATTTTGATGCATTTCACATGTGAAAGGCGAGTGAGGGCCCCTTGATTTTCATCGCGGTGCATTTCCTAGGTCTTACGACCGTTTTCACATAGGCTTTCGTAGAAAAGTCGTAAAACTTGGAATGTAGGGGTACAGCGCGATGCATGTTAATACATGTACATAGGTTTGCTTTTAATTTTTGGTTGCATCGAGGCGTATGTTTTAACTTCTATGGTATTTTCTTTCTAGAAGATTCGTGGGAAAATTTTGGTAAGAATTTTAATAAGATTTACGTGACAATACTGTTCCGATTTTACTTTCGCTGGGTCTTGGGTGTGTCGTACAACGTTTCTTGTCTCAGTTAACTTGATCATTAAGTCATGTAGATAGTCGTTGTACGTAGGGAGTTTATCAAACGGTTCCGAGTCAGATAGTAATCGCGCTTTTTTGCCGAACACCAATTCCTGTGGAGTGTAATGGGTTACTGAATGTTTGCTCATATTATAATTGAACATGGCGAAAGGTACCCATTGGTCCCAATCGTCTCTATCTCTGTAATGTTTTTAAATAGTCGTTAAGCACCTGACGGGTGCGCTCTAGGGAGCCGTATGATTGTGGGTGAAAGGAAGTTGTTTTGAATTGGGTTATGCCCAATGTTTTCGTAATTAATGTCATCAGTTTTCCTAAGAATTACGTCGCTTGGTTTGTCAGTATGGCTCTTGGTGCTCCGGATCTGAGTGCGAAGTGTTGAATAAAAGCTTGAGCTACCATCCCAGCGGTATAATCTGGTATTGGGACTCCTAAACGATATTTCGACAGATCGTCTCGCGTTGTTAAAATCTATTTATTCCCGCTTTTTGAAATTTTGTATGGGCCGACTACGTCTAAAGCTACTCTATCGAAAACGTTTACTGATGTTTCGGTCAAAATCATGGGTTGTTTAGTTCTAATTCTAATAAGTTTCTTCTTTTGACAACTGACACATTTTTTTATGAATTTTTCAATGTCGTGTTGCCTATATTCCCAAAAATATTGGCTTCTAATGCGATCATATGTTTTCGTTATGCCCTTGTGTCCTGCACAGGGTGGTTCATGGTTTAATTTGATTATGTTGTGAATTTCGTTTCGGGATGGATAAATGATTTTCCCTAAACAAATAGTGATTTCAATTTGGGTGTCTAATAACAGGATTCTAAATGTTGATTTCATGTATTTCCAAGTATCTTTATTGAAATTACTTTTACCTTGTGAAACGCTAGCAGATTCTAAATTTAATTCTTTCATTTTCAAATACCATTTTCAGCCCGTTTTCGACATCTTCATAAACGGTGTCGGTTTTTTACTTCTCAACCGTTTAACTATAATATGGCCTATTTCGTAATCGGATATCGGTTTCTTGGGCGGGATCAATTCGTCCGTAATGAATTTTCGTCCTATTGAGTCCATTGGGTCGCCATCGTCTTGTATAGAGCAGACTAAGTTGTCTTTCCGCATTTCTAGATTGTCGGGGGTATCGATAACGTTCGTGGGGAGTGCTATGTCTTCTGTTATGATTGGTATTCGATCTTGTTCATCAACGTCAGGGTCTGGTGGGTTGAGAGCGACAGGTGGCACCTGTGGGTTTCCTATGATTACGGAATTATCGTCAATCGTAGTCTTTTAAGAGGCGTCATTAGGGGAATTTAACAGGTCGGGATGGTTTGGATCGGTTTCAGTACTAGATGTTGTGATGAGGTGGCCGTTGCCACTCATTGCAATACAATAATGACAATATATAATCGTTTCCCCGATTGATTCTTTTCTTATCTTGGTTATTATTTAATATTTTGCGTTTTCCGGACCTGCGAACAATGTTATATGGTATGAGTGAATGAGAGAATGAGTAAATGTAATTAAAAATATAAGATAACCTGGAACTGTCAGTATGGAATACGTCAGTAAGTCGATAGTGAATAATTAGGCTCCTATGCAAATTCACTTTGGCAGCTCCGGATTGCCATTGCCGCTATGGAATTGTGGATGTATTTGGTTGACGTCCGGATGCCGTGGATAATTATGTTAATAATGGACCGCCAATGTTGTCTAACAATTCAAATAGACTGTGTGGATAGTATGGTATTGGCGAATAATGATACTAAAGTCGCCATCTGTCAGAACTCATGAGTACTATTCTCAGGCATGTGCGCCAGGCGATGCGCAGACGTGGGAAATGCGTCGTAACATGCGGATGAATTGGCTGCTCGGCAACAGGCAGCGTGCAGCGCCTCTCGACTCCGGCAACCCAACCACCAATAAGAAATCGATTAATCGATGAAGATAGCGATGATTGGGGTTGTCAATCATCGAGAATTTGCATAGGGATGTGATTAGATCCTAGACCAGGAAGATGTCTAGGATTGGCCCAATTTATTCACAAAGAATATTAATATACGGAAGTGAAGGCGCTGAGGCCTCACTTCCACCGGGATCGCTCAACAAGCAGGTTGTTCTTGAATGTGTGTGTTCTATGATATTGTAGTATAGTGAATAACCACATTGTGCGGAAAGTCATTATTAAAACATTGTTGTTGGTTTCAGATTAGTTATATTGAATTGAAGTAATTTACAGTAAAATAGAATCAGTTTGTGTGTGTGATCTACATTTATCCGTAAGTGTTGAGCCACAAGTTTCATTACCAATTATAAATTGGAAAGTAGCCATTTTTATTCTATTTATTGATAACGAGTATTTGTTCGGGCGTATTTGAATTAATCGAAAGCATTGTTCATTGTAGACCTGTTCATCCCGCGCACGTTTTATCCGGAAGGTAAAACATTGTTAAATTAATGAAAAGGGACACATAGTCATTTTATAAAACATATTATAGAATTAATCGGGGAATTAGTCTCCATTGTTGCGGAGGATATTGCGAAGGTGCGAGAGAGATAAGAACTGACGCCGCCGTAAGGGTCAAAATAGCAATAAAGGTCAAAATTGATCATACGTTGTATTGCATCATTGTTGTCCGCATTATTGGTTGAATTATTATCTTTTCTTTTTCAAATACGCAAGCAAATAAGTTCCGAAAATTTATTAATACTTTATTTAATATTTGAGTTATTTAATTATTGCATTCTTTTATATTACGGAATCTATTATATTCCTAATAATAATTATTATTGTGTTCATTGTTCTAATAATTATTTCGTTCTTTTTGTAAAACTAAATTAATTTATATTACGGATTATTATATCCATTTGGGTGATAATTCAAATAAATAATTAATTGTGATTAGTACAATTTAATTAAATTTGAAATTATTGATATTGTTCATTTATTTTAGTAATAATAGGAACTATTGAGGTCTCTCAATTATTTTCCACTTTTTTATAGATTCAGTCAGAGTGGCATCCCGTAGACTGACGGCCCTTTTAACCCTTAGAAAGGCGTATATAAAAGAGTGTAGCGTCACAATGTAGAGTCTACGTAGATGTATCCGTCCAATACTGGGTGAGGTGTAATGTGTGAAGCATCTGGGATAGGGGAATATGATTCTTGTGTGAGGTCGATCGAGTCTAGGGGTTTGGTCATTATTTCGTCCAAGTCTATTGGCAAAGCAAGAGTTGTATGAGGTATCGTCGCTGGTTCTCCCGTTCTCCGGAGTTTCGTTGCAATGGAATTGTATGATACGCTATTCGCCACCTTGGATTGAATTGTAGATCCGTTTTGTCTCTCTATTTGTGTATTTCTACCTTTAATCGTTCTCTTGGTAGTTAATTTGGATTTTATTTTACTCAAGGGTGGCTCATCGTTGTTATCAAGTTGTGGGTCATTATGTACCTCTGCCGTTACTAATATTGATCGTGGTGGAGTGTCGTCTATTTCTGACTGAATTTCGGCTTGTTTTTGGGCGTTAAGAGAACGTGGGTCGTCGGTTGGTGTGTCCGTATGCGTCTATTGTAGTTGTAATTTAGCTTGTGATGAGGTGGCTGTTGCCACTCATTGCAATGTATAATTTATAAAATAAAAATCGTTCCCCGATTGATTCTTTTCTTTTCTTAGGCGTTATTAAATCATTTGCGTTTTCCGGATCTGCAAACAATGGTATATGGTGTGAATAGATGTGAGAATGAGTAAATGTAAATAGAATAATAGAGTCGACCTAGAACTGTCAGTAGGGAATGACAGTAATTTGACGGTGAATGATTGGGCTCCTATGCGAATTCACTTTGGCAGCTCCGGATTGCCATCGTCGCTACGGAATGGTGAATGTATTGGGTTGACGTCCGGAGGTCGTGGATAATGAGGTTATCAATGGACCGCCAATGTTGTCGAATTATTCAAATATATTGCGTGGATAATATGGTATGGATGGATAACGATACCAGAGTCGCCATCTGTTTGGATTCAGAAGTACTACTTTCCGGCATGAGCGCGAGAAGATGCGAAGACGTGAGAAATGCGTCGTATCATGCGGAAGAATTGGCGGCTCTGCAACAGGCAACGCGCAGCGCCTCTCGACTCCGGCAATTCAACCGCCAATGAAAAATCGATTAATCGATAAGGATAGCGATGATTGGGGCTGTCAATCATCGAGAATTTGCATAGGGATGTGATTGGATCCTAGACACGGAAGATGTCTAGGATTGGCCTAATTTATTCACAAAGAGGATGATATACGGAAGCGAAGGCACTGAGGCCTCACTTCCACCGTGATCGCCGAGAGTGAAAGAGTATTCTTGAATGTGTGTATTATATGATAGAATTGTATTGAGTGAAACCATGTTGTGCGGAATGTCTTTTTAAATCTTGTATTATTTGTTTCAGATTATTTATATTGTTAACTTGTGATAAAGTATATATATATTGCGGTAGAATCAGTTTGTGTGTGCGATCTACATTCCTCCGTAAGTGTTGAACTACACCTTTTTTTTTTTCGTTGCCAATGATATATTGGATAATAGCCATTTTTATTCTTACTAATGATAACGAGTAGTTGTTCGGTTGTATTCTAAATCATTTAATTATTGTTCGTTATATACCTGTCCATCCCGCGCTCGTTTTATCCGGAAAATAAAACGGTAGTAAATTAATATAATACGAGAAAAAGAACTTAGTTATTTTTGTATATAATATTTGAGAATTAATCGGGGAATTAGTCTCCATTGTCGCGGAGGACTGAGCAAAGGTGCGAGCGAGATAAAATTGACGCCACCATAAGGGTCAAAATTGCAATAAGGGTCAAAATTGATCCAGCGAAGCGTCGCATCATTGTTGTCAGAGATTATCAGTTGAATATTCTCATTTTCTTTTTTGTGAATACGGAAGCAAGTAACTTCCGATTGTTTATTAATATTTTGTTTAATCTTGGAATTGTTTAATTGATATATTCTTTTATATTACGGAATTTATTATATTCCGAATAATATTATCGTTTGTGTTCATTGTTTAAATATTCTCTTCTTTTGATTTATGTTACGGATTATTATATCCATTTATTTGATTATTTCAATAAATAATTAATTATTGAAAGCAATAATTAATTGAAAATTATAATTTTTGGATATTGATTATTTTTCAATAAAGCAGATAATAAAGTAATTGGGGACTCTGACCCTCAATTATTTTCCATTCACTATTAAGTATAGTCAGAGTGGCATCCCGAAGCCTGACGGCCCCCTTTTGCCCCTAGAAAGGCGATTGAAGGGGTGAAGTGTCACAAGCTGGATTCAATTTAAAATTTGGCGACTGTTGGATTTTTTCTAACCGGACATAACATTCTTTTAGCAAATTTCTCTCACCCCTAGTTTTCAGTTTTTTCGAACTAATTCTGTCGGGATGATTTGGTATTCCCGCCGCTTGGTCATCAGTATCTAACATGAAGCTAAGTGTGCGCGGATTAACGTCCATTTCTTCAGAATACGAAGGACCGTCGGAGCTTATTACAATTATATTTGATCCACGACGTTGGGGGAATGACGGTTGATTGAAATCGGAATTTAACGTTTCGCGATTATCATTGTTGTCTTTATCGGTTGGGGCTGGAGTAAGGGGTGATGGTTTAATCTTTTTTAATACTGGTTTAGTATTTTTTCTGTCTGTAGGGGATGAAGAGGAAGTTATGTGTACTCTTTTTCCGTGGGCACGCGTTTGTTCGCGTTCGTCACGTTGAGGACTGTCTATTTTGGTTTTTGAACTTGATTCTATTGGAATATGTGCCCTTAATATAATTATTAATTGTTTATTAGGAGACGCGATAACCGACCGGCTTGAGTATTGTTCAACCGATCGGAATTGCGTGCTAAGTTGTGTGATATTGTGTGTGCGTGAGGCGTGAGCCAAGCAGAATAGAAGGTAAACGATGTACTTTATTCAATCGCTGTTGCTTATTTTTGCTTTCCCACATTCGTTGCATGACTTAGTTGCTGAACCTCTAGGGAGCCGGAGTTCAGGTAAATTGGGTACTTGATTATTTTTTTTCCATTATAATTAGAAATATTCATAATTCGAAGTATAAGAACTTTGCATGGACTGGTTCTTTGGTTATTACATCCCCGTCTTGAAACTATTATTGAAATAACTATTCTTCGGATAATAATGATTATTCGTGCTACGAGGGTTGTTGCGCGTAACGTAAATAAATTCGATAGCAGCATCGTGATCGTGTTATATTCAATTCAAGTGTTTGTCTAGGTTGACTAACCCGTGCTGGGATCGGGAACGGTGAACTTAACGACCTTGAGGAGTCTCATTAGGCCGGTCATATACGATATAAGGGTGACTTTGTCGATAAATCGCGTGGCGATATATGCCCTGAATAGTTCCTTGAAATTACTCAAGAGATCCCAAGAACTTGTCTTGGGTGGCACTCAACAAATAGGTCTCGATAGCCTATTTCCAACCTGTTGTCCCTAGTCCGTTGGATCTGCATCCCGGTCTAACCCTTTAGGCAGATCTGGCGCGGCAAGGTGTTACAATTGATTGAATTGAATAGGTTGATCTCCGGATTTTTTTCGCGTTTCCATTTGATTGGGTGTCTCTTCCCCATTAATATCTCATGGATTAGCTTTGATCTCGTGAGTCACCTGATTTTCGGACGGACCGAGATTTAATTGATTATTAATACTAAGATTTTCTTGATTATTACTACTAAGAGATTCTAGATCTACTGGATTTGATTGATTCTTATTACTAAGATGGTCAAGATTTACTTGACTCGATTGATTTCTATTACTAGGGGTAGATTGACTTGTAGAATTATTATCACTAGAGGTAGATGGATTAATGGATACTATTGGATATCCAATGGGGGATTGATTGAAGGATAACATCAGATTCTCAATGAGTGATTGGTTAAGAGCGATAGTTAAATTTTTGATAGGTGATTGGGCCTCTTGGTCTTGTTCCACGTTGGAATTAGATTCGCCCGATGTCGAATCGTCATTTCTTCCTACGTTGATCATTCTTACGTTTTTCATAAACTTATCCCATTCGCGTGTCTCTCTATCTGGTACATTGCGTGGGTTATGGTTTTCTAATTCGAGTCGTTTGTGATAGTTCTCCGGAGGTTGTGAAGGCGAAACAGGTTGTCGCCATGAAACGGAAATTCGATAGACTTGCCTAGGTTCAGTGTGACTAACAAGATTTCGAGATAATGCGTCAGCATTGGTATTTATTTTCCCCGCTTTATATTGAATAGTGAAATTGAAGTCACTAATTTTTTCGCGCCACCGCATGATGCGTGAAGTTAGGTCATTGAAGCTATGGACCCATACGAGAGGCCGATGATCAGTGATCATTGTAAATTTTCTACCGTATAAATATGGTCTGAACGTTTTTAACGCGAATACTATAGCTAGCATTTCTTTCTCCGTCGTGGAATAATTTTCCTCGGCTTTACCCACAACTCGTGATACAAATAAAATGGGTAAATCTTCACCGATTTTGCCTTGGAACAGAACCGCGCCTAAGGCGTAACCAGATGCGTCTGTCGTTACAATGAAAGGTTCAGTAAAGTCGGGATAACGAAGGATTGGATATTTGCATAAAATATCACATAATGTATCGAATGCTAGAGTGTCCGTTCAGTCCATGTAAATGGTGTCTCTGTACTCGTCAAGTCCGTTAGTGGTTTGGCTAAGTATGCAAAGTCTTGAATGAATCGTCGATAATATCCCGCTAGGCCTAGAAATTTTTCAACATTGGTCCAAGATTTGGGTCGCGTGAATTGTTTGAGTGCTTTTATTTTTGCCGGGTCCGGGTTCACGCCGCCACGTCCAATGATATGTCCTAAATATTTTACTGCGGTTCTCAAAAACTCGCATTTCTCAGTTTATGAAGTTAAATTGGCTTGTCTTAGTCTTTGCGCAAATTTTCTGAACTTCGTATTGTGTTCTTCGATAGATCTGGCGTAGATAACGACGTCGTCGAGATACACGAGCAATTCGTCGCCTTGTCATCCGCTGAGAGTTGAGTCCATTAATCGTTGAAATGTCGCGGGGGCGTTTTTCAGTCCGAAAAGCATCCTATTAAACTCATAGTGACTGTGAAGAGTTGTGGAAGCTGTTTTACATTTGTCTATTGGGTGCATAGTGATTTGATGAAAACCGGAAGCTAAATTGAAGATCGAAAAATATTTGGCACCACCTAATTGACCGAGAATGTCATTAATGAGGGGTAAAGGGTGAGCGTCACCTATTGTTTTCTCGTTTAATTTACAATAGTCTATTACGAGTCACCATTTCTTATTTCCTTGGGCGTGAGGTTTCTTTGGCACTATCTATAATGTTGAATTATATGGTGAACTAGATGGTTGAATAATTTCCATATTTATAAGGTCTTGGATTTGTTTTTCTACTTCTGTTTTTTGTGCCTGTGGAAAACGGTATTGTCTTATGAATACTGGGTTGTCGTCAGTCGTATGTATCCTGTGAGTATTCGCGTCAGTAGCTCGTAATAATTCTCCGGGGAGCATGGAACAAGTCAGCGTAGCTAATCACTAATTCATGTACTGCGTTGCGCTCTTCGTTGTTTAAATGTTCGGAATGCGAAATTTCCATTATTTTCTGTGTACGATCTTTACCCGTTAATATTGATATTATTTCTTTCCTACGCTTTAACTCACCTTCGTCCTCGCTTGTTTCAAATGGGTATAATGGGACGACCGGGACGTCTACGGCGATATCGTGTTCTGATGCATTTATAACGTACATATGAGCGATACCGTTACGATTAGACACTAATGATTTACCGGCATAGACACCTTTTGGAAATTCGATTGCGGGGAGGTATCCTTTTACGTCGTTAGTAGTAATTCGTACAAACATCACGGTTCTTTGTCTCGCTGGTAAAACAAACTGTTCTCGTGTTTGAAACTTGTATATTATATCATTGAAGCTAACCTCCTTCTCACTATAATCTATTTTCCCATTGTTGTTCTGCATGAACTCCGTGCCAATTATTCCCGCACAATTAGGGGGAATTCATCAGGAACAACGTGGAATTCGTTGTAAAAATTGTCTGTCTATAATTACTCTTCCTAGAGTCTTTGGTTTATCGTCTTTTGAAATTCCGTTCAGTTCGTAGGTTATGGTTGCGTCTATGTTCGTGGGATTCGCTAATTCAGACTTTTTAATCAGGTTCTATTCTGAACCTGTGTCGATTAGCAGTCGTCCGTGTTTTAATTTTAACTGATCTGTCATGATGAGAATTGGGAGTGATTGGTAAGAAGGAGTGACAAGTATTTTGCACTCCGCGCGTCGAATTCGCGTAATAGGTTTGATTTTGAGGATCGGATCTTCTTTCTCCGTTGACTCTATTGATGCTTGATTCGCGATATTTCCGACACGACATTCGATTTTCGGTAATTTGAACATTTCTCGGACTAATTTATTTATTTCATTTTGATCAATTTGAAGGCTAGGCGTGGTTCTGCGGTGTGGTTCCGGTTTGTTAGTTAACGGAGTGGGTGAGGTTGGCGCAAATTTTTATTTTCCCCCATCGACGCGCCCGTGGGATGAGGGGGCCGGTCGTTCCCCGGATTCAATTGTTGGTTGCTGGCATTATTTTGAAGGGAGTCCTGATGTCGCGCCTCCCGTTTGAGGCATTCTTGAATCACATGTCCCACTTCCTTGCAATATTTGCAAGATTTGATAGGGAATGGTGGATTAGAATTTGGGATATTATTGGATTCGTGACTTGGGTAGTTATTAGAAAAATTGAAACCCGCATAACTAAGAGGGAAGCCTTGATTGGAATAATTAAATGGGAAATATTGGTACCCATTAGGGTGAAGTGGATAGGTTGTGGGGAAATTTATTGGGAAGTTCGGGTTGTTATTCGGAAAGCCCTGGGTTGGGAAACTCTTCCGAAGTTCACCTGATGGAAAGAATTGGCCTTGATTATTTTCGTTTTGCTTGTTCCCGTTCGCCTCTTCGGCTGCCTTTTTCCTCTAGCAGATTTCAACGCTGTGTCCTATACGTCCACAAAAAGCGCATTGTGGCTTCGGTGCTTCCACTTTGACCGGTTCTTTCGCTGGTTCCTTGTGAGCTTGTGCTACAAGAACTTCCCTTGGAGGAGGTACGGGTTGAAACGGGAAGAATTCATTAAGCTCCCTTTCCGCGTATCTCCTTTCAGCTATCGCGTCTTGGAGATTATCAAATTCTCTGGTTCTAAAAAGCCTAAGGTATTCTCTGCGGAGGCCTCGCACGAACCCGTTAGTTAAGTCTTGGGTTACGATTCTCCTGTTTGAGCCTTTGTCTGTCAAATTCATCAATTGTAGTTGTTCCAATACTTTGGTTAACAACTCTTCAGCTCGTCCAGCGTAAGCGTTGATTTTTTCGTGGGGTAGTTAGCTAAAATTAATTATTTCCTGGCGTAATGTATTATAGGATTTGGGTGTGTCAAAATAGTCTTTTATACAATTGATTAAGGCGTCGATTGTCCGTGTTTCCAATTTACTTACGCGTTTTAATGCGTCACTCTTGAGTCTGCCCATTAATAAAACTAAAATTTCATGTTCTCTATAAGGTGGAACGTATTCTTTTGCATTTCTACAATGCATGATGAACTCACTCGCGTCGTAGCCTTCGTCTGTGCCGTCGAAATTTGGGATTGAATGTAAATAGTCTTTTGGTCCTAGTTGAAATGAATTGTCTCGTCTGTGTGTGTGTCATATGTGTGAGGGGGATTGTGGTCGTATCGTGTGTTCGGGGGTTATTTCGGGTGATTCAGTTCTGATTTTTTGTATGTATTGTAGGATACCGTTGGGTTCTTGGCTAGTTCTTCGTCGGGGAGGTGTAGGAGGTGTCACATTAGCTCGAATTGTCGGGTTCAATCATTCGTGTGATTCTGTAATGGATTGGATAGATGTGCTGCCCATTTTTTGTTCGTTTCATTCTACTTTCTTGCTCGCGGATTTTGATAACGGTTAATAAATCGACTAGTGAACTACCGGAGTCGATTTGCAATTCCTGCATGATTGGGTCGTTCAGTAGATCTTCCGGTATTATCATAGGGTTAGCCATTTTAAGTTATAGGATAGAGTATGAACAGATATAGAGAAACGCAGATTATTAGGAGGATATGACTTACAGAAAGACGACTACTTTTAACGCAACGATATTACAATGTTGGAAGTGGTAAGTCTCACGCTGAGATTGGACGCAGGCTCGGATGTCGTTGATAGTTGTCTCGGAATGCTGAGGCTTCTCAAAGCTCCGTTGATGATGGTTATTGATGATGGATTGAGTGCGTAGTGGCACTCTGTTGATCTCGATGTTATTGGTTTCTTGTTTGGTCGGATCGATACATCTTGTATCGATCGATTTTGTGGAAGGACGGTTTGTATAGCTGGATTGTTGGACACCAGTCTTTTCGGCTGATAGCGTATAAATAGCTCACTATTTCTCAATGTTTCTGCACAGACCTCACTAAATATCCACTTTACACTTATCACTTCAACCTTCAAACAAGCGATCCCACTGTTGCCACCAAATTAAATATTATAACTGTTACGTCTTGAGTGTAGATGTTGCTATTCTGTTGAGCTACCAAATGTTACCCGAGAAATGACGAACACCGTTAATTATATTTATTGAAATTTAGAGAATTGTCCAAAATGGTATTGGGATCGTTGCTTGCTATGCCGCGACCCGCGGTTGAAGCAAGAAGGAATCAAATTAATTATGTTAACGAGACTGAAGGTTCTTTAGTTGAATTTATCACTGATTTATTAATTATTCACTGAAAATGACAATATAAACATTTATGGCACGAATTCACAATGATTGGTTGACGTTTTATGAGTTTGTAAAAAATCACTCGATGATTATAACAACAGAAATTGATATTGGTCATTTATGCAATGATGTTTATCGTTGTGTTTGGTCACTCATGGTGTAAGGTGGCAGCACCTCTCACACACTCAACCAACTTGACTCACAAGTTGCATCACATTAACCAATTGGGCAGTCTATTGAGTTACGTAGTGTCATGATAAACCAATCAATCACTTTTGTACACTTATGGGCACTTATGAGCATGCGCTTGCGCACATCCTGCGCCTGCGCTTGCGCTGAAGTGCAGCATAAGCGTCGCCGCTCTCGTCGGCACCTTGACCATCATCACCGCGTGCATACTAATTATCTTCGTTCTGAACACCAAATCTAGCGCACGTGTTGTACTCGATTCGCTCGTCCAGATCATCATTTAAATTCCGTTTTCTCAACTTAGTGCAAAATTGTGTATTGTGTGTACTCATAGTGATCAACTCAGTGTCGTTATAACTCAGTCACCAACTCAATCGTATGACTAAGGAAATTAATTGATTGTTCAAATTAATTTCCGCTGTGCATCACCACGTAGCGTCGAACCAGTGGTGATAAGTGTGTGAGTCGTGTGTTAATATTGGATGCATTGTATGATTATCTTGAATGCTCAATTTGATATTGTTCATTGTAAAACTCCACCATATTTATACACATCGATCGCTCACTTGATTCATTGATATTGCTCTACACGCGGTCAATTCTCATTGTTACGACCTGGCTGTAAACCCGATTGCATGCTGAGAGCGTCGGGTTTGGCAAGTCTACCGAACGGGAGGAATGAGATTTATTTGTGAGATTTGATTTGTAGAGTTGTAAATTGATTGTACTTGATGAAGAAAGTCCTCACGTTCAGGTGGATATAATAATTAAATATAAAAATTAGATTTTGAATTAAGTCTGAATAGGTAGAGGGATCGTTGCTTGTCACTGCGACTCGCAGTTGAAGCGTTCGGTGAAGGATTGGTGATCAGGGTGAATGGGAGAGTTGAAGTAGTTAAATGTTTGTAGAACGAGACACTTCACAATTATTGAAATCGATGTCGATTTGTTTATTGATTTCTTCGATTCGTAATTATTTGTATGATTTATAATTATTCAGATTGATTATTCGATGCGTAAAGAATATGCGTTGACACTAAAGTGATATCATAAATGCTTAATGAAGAGATGTATTATGAAGTTGTATTAAGAAAAAGTACTGTATAATCACGCTATCGAGCAATATACTGAAGTGGTGTATAAGAAGTGTAACAATAAGGAGTAATATAAGAGTGAACATGAGTGAACTCGGAGAGAGTTTATATATTCGT
Organism: Zele albiditarsus; assembly: GCA_958496275.1. Classification (NCBI taxonomy): domain Eukaryota; kingdom Metazoa; phylum Arthropoda; class Insecta; order Hymenoptera; family Braconidae; genus Zele; species Zele albiditarsus. The sequence goes on from OY292416.1 coordinate 149,378, forward strand.
GGTTCCTAGTCCTAGTGGACTGATTTTGATTGGCTTTGATTATTGGTTAATGTTTTTGATTTGTTGATGGAGATTTTGATGCCCGCCATTGGACAGAAGGTCCGATGGTGGGTGACTTCTTAGTTGACAAAATTTATTGCTGAGAGCTGAGTTGGCGGTTACAAGTTATTGACTCCAAAATTTGGTTATTAATGCTCGATAATGCAAATGTATTTGAAATATTATATTATAACAATATAGTCTTACATGCTGAGTGGCAGTTCTAAAGTTTATGAAAATAGTTCTTAATATTAACTTAATTGTTTAATGGTCATATTCCGCAACGCAACATCGAGGTGGAGAATTCGAGTTGAATGTTCGCGGTTTGGCGATCGTGCTTGCGCGTGCCATTGCGAAAGGAAAAGGTTAATGAACGTCTTTTATGCGTCAGCATGTGTGATCGCGGTTGATGAGAATGAATGACGTCAGTAACGCGAAAAAGTATAGCGGAGAGGTCGCTCAAGACCTAACGTCATATACACCTTGATTGCTCATTCGAGACCGCGTGGCTCATTGTTCAACTCAACAATTGCATTCACTCATCTCATATCATTCGTTCATTTACACTTTGTCCAATTCAGCACTCATTCAACTCATTGAACCATTGTTAATTATTCATTCATTCACTTTTGTTTGATATATTTATATTTTTCCATTTACGTATTCGCATTTATCATTTTTTGTCTAACAACCAATTATTTTCACGGCTGCTATTTGGTTGTCAACATCCTCAACATTTTTTGGTCCTTCGAGCGGGATTTAATTGGTTATCACGTATATCATTTTGACTCAACCGCGAACACTGTTCAATTCATTATAAACTCTGCGATCCTCATTACAAATTTTGTGCGACTCATCATCAATATTTGTGCGACTCATTGGAACGTTTGTGTGATTCATTGTACTTGTATGAAACTCATTGTACTGGTGTGCAAATAATTGTAAACTGTGTGCTACTCATTATATTGCGGTGTTCTACTCATTGTACTAGAGTTTGTAACTCATTGTGAATTATAGTGATACCCAACCGTGATATTTAGTGCTCAGTGTAACGAGCTACTCATTGTAAACAGTGCCACGCAGTTTGTGCAATCAACATAGTGCTCAAGTGCGCGTTCGCGGTCGGTTTCGGTTATCAATCAGAACACGTGCGCTACAGCAAATCAAACTCATTCAGTCAGATATTAAATCGGTTGCATGACAATATATTCCGGGGAAAAATATCCCGGGACGAAATATCCTTGAGTAAAAATATCCTGTATACACAATTTCCTGGGGTCAAATAATTTCATGTACTGTGATGAGGTGGCCGTAGCCACTCATTGCAAGATTAAAAAATGATAATATGTAATCGTTTCCCCGATTAAGTCTTTTCTTTCCTTCTTTGGTAATTAATATTTTTCCGGACCTGCGAACGAACAATGTTATACGGTATGAGTGAATGAGAGAGTGAGTAGATGAAATTAATATTACTAAGATAACCTGGAACTGTCAGTATGGGGAATGACAGCAAATCAACGGTGAATGATTAGGCTCCTATGCAAGTTCGCTTTGGCAGCTCCGGATTGCCCTAGTCGCTATGGGGTTATGGTTATAATTGATTGACGTCCGGATGCCGTGGATGATTATTTTGATGATAGACCGCCAATGTTGTTGACGAATCCAAATAGACTATTTTGATGGTATGGTATTGACGGATAATGATACCAGAGTCGCCATCTGTCTGGATTCAGGGGTACTATTTTCCGGCATGTGCGCGAGAAAATGCGCAGACGTGGGAAATGCGTCGTGACATGCGGAGAAATTGGCGGCTCGGCAACAGGCAGCGCGCAACGCCTCTCGACTCCGGTAACCCAACCACCAATGGGAAATCGATTAATCGATAAAGATAACGATGATTGGGGCTGTCAATCATCGAGAATTTGCATAGGGATGTGATTGGATCCTAGACCAGGAAGATGTCTAGGATTGGCCTAATTCATTCACAAAGGATGTTAATATACGGAAGCGAAGGCACTGAGGACTCACTTCCACCAGGATCACCGAGCGTGCAAGAGTGATTTGTATGTGTGTGTTTATCATTATAATAATGTATTGTTAATCAGTAACAAGTTGTGCGGACAGTCCATTTTAAATGTGTTTGTTTGTTTCCGATAATTTATATCAAGTCTTTAGTTTAGTAATAAACTTAAAATCAGTTTGTGTGTGTGGTCTGCAATTACCCGTAAGTATTGAGCCACGAATTTTCATTACCAATTTTAAATTGGAAAAGTCGCCATCTTTATTCAGAATGGTGATAACGAGTAGTTAATAGGTCGTATTTGAATTAATCAAAAGCATTGTTCGTTGTATACCTGTCCATTCTACGCATGTTTTATCCGGACGATAAAACATTTGTATATTGAAATTGAGGAAAAAAGGGACATTTTCATTTTTATAAAGCGTAATAAAGAATTAATCGGGGAATTGTTCCACATTGTTGCGGAATACACAGTGAAGGTGCGAGAGAGATGTAAACTGACGCCGCCTTAAGGGTCATTATCGCTATAAGGGTTAGAATCGACCGGATTCTCAATCGCATCATTCTTGACCGCATTGTTATTAATCAATCTTTCTGTTAACATTTAAATTATTTACTTATTATATTCATTCATAATACGGAATCTGTTATATTCCGAGTAATAATTCTAATTGTGTTCATTATTCAAATATCCATTTCCTTCTTTTGATAAAACGGAATTAAATAATATTCCGGATAATTATATCTATTTTGTTTATTATATAAATAAATAATTGACTATTCATGATAAGAATTAATCAACAAATTATACTTTTGCGATACCATTTATTTTTCTTTAGAGAAAAAAGTAAAAGTAATTGGGGACTCTGACCCTCAATTACTTTCCTTTCTTTAATAGGTAAAGTCAGAGTGGCATCCCGAAGCCTGACGGCCCCCTTTTGCCCCTAGAAAGGCGATTAAAGGGGTGCAGCATCACATAGTATAAGTAAACCCTTTTGAAACCGACATGGGCTTCCCTTTTTGCGTTACCTAAAGGCTCAACGGCATGTTTAACAAATTTTCAAATTCAACTAGATACTAATGCTATTATTTAGCACACAATCACTTATCTGATTCCAATCTGCTACAATATAGGAGATTAAATTCACATTATTGAGCTGTGCTGATCACATTGCCATCCTATACAATACTGAAGACGAAATTAGTGAGACCACTCAACATTTCTCTACATACATAAACATGAAAACGTAAACACATTCATGTTCATTTAATATTTATATTTTTGTCTGAAAGATACTGAAAATACTGAGAGAGCAATGAGTGAAGTGAAGATTATATTAGAAAATATAATGCGCAGGAAGATACGTTGGAATTTTGGTAGCGGAGAGAATCTTGGATGCGTTTAACAAGCGTATTTATTTTTAATCAATAATAACAAGAATCACAGATATGTTCAACACCAATTACTGAATTAAATTGCACTGAGGTATGTTTCTGAAGTGTTAATTGTTCACTGAAAAGTAGCTAATAGTTAAACACTGATTACCACGCGGTTGCAAGATGCACGCTCGATGAGTCTAAGGAACTGTATGAGACACTGAATTTAATGCCGATACACACACTTGCTTACAACGTGGGCAATGAGCTGATCTGAATAATTGCGCTTCTGATGAAGATGCACTAATTGCTGAAGAAACACAATTTTATGAGCTGAACTGAAGATGAGTTGAACTGATTACTGAATTGTAACTGAACGTAGCTGAAAACACTTGCTCTTGCACTGGTGCTCGTGGCTGAAGTGATGCCGGCAATTTTCTTTCCGGCCTCGTGGTGGTTGAGCGGATGTGGTCTGACCATGACCGTGAATTTTCTGATTGGCCGCGCATCTCAGCATGCGCGTGCACATGGTCAGACTGGCTCAAAGTAGTTAGCGCACGCAACAGGTACGCCTACGCATGAGCAGTTCATCAAGAATGAGTCGCGCGTGCGCCATGCAAGTTACTGCGCGACTCACTCATCCTCCTGGATTGGGCAGCGCACGCAACAGGTGCGCCTACGCATGAGCAGTTCTTCAAGAATGAGACGTGCGTGCGCTATGCAAGTTACGGCGCGACTCACTCATCCTCCTGGACAGTGCATAATTATGGTCACTCGACTGACTGCATGAGTGACCCAGGAGGTGCTGCCGCCATGCTCGTGTGGCATCAGTATCAATTACTGAACAATTTTCGTAATCTCATATAGGTTTTATTATAGATATACAATTTATTTTGACACGTTTTCATATTCGTTTGTACAACGCTTCGTAACGATAACTTTACTTATAATACATTCTTTTAATATTATATTTTTAAATATATTGCGTCCCAGGATGTTAAGAGAAATAATATTTTTTCCCTAGATATTTTGTTCTGAAATATTTTGTCTCAGAACATTTTGTCTCGAGATATTCTGTCCGGGATATTTTATTAGAGGATATTTTGTCTCGGGATATTTAGACCGTACACCTATTAAATCATGTCTGACCAAGAATACAAGTCTCATTGCAAGTCAGATGTCGAGACTCAAAGTATTGACTCAACTCATGGACAACTCAACCAACTTTGAACATGACAAAATTGGATCTTTAGCGCGCCGCTCATCGTTCACTCATCCATACATGACTGACGACGTGTATGCTCAAACATTCAAGATATATAGTGATGCTCACACTGTCGCTAATCGACAACTCGCCATGCTCACCGCTCAAGTCAACTCATCATCAATCACTCAAGGGCCTACTCAACAAGCCAACAAGTTTCCTAACATTATTGTTAGGTCCTGAGCGACCTCTCTGTTTATTTATAATAACCCCTTCCTTAAAACCAAGATCATTAGGTTTTTATTACATCCAAGTCCCCATTACAATTTAGCCACGCAGCATATTTTTTTCCCCTCTTTTCCCCCCACTGTTGCCGCGCTCGCGCACAGTGTAACAATCGTGAGAAACGAGTCAATAAATAAATACCATTAAGTTGCAGAATATGAACCTGATGAGATAATCATTTAAAGAGAAGAAATGTTTAAACAATAGAAATAAAATATGATATCGTTAATTTAACCGTCGAAACTAGAAACATCATTGCTCCATCATAATTTCATATCTTTTATAAAATGTAACATGACACGTATCAGACACTTCTAAGATTCACTCACAGTAGCGTGAGAAAAACTAAATTGCTGATTCAGCTTTTCAGACTAGAGTTGAGACTCAACCCCACCATTGGACCTTCTGTCCAATGATGGACAGTTTAGATAATTAACGACGAATTAAAACGGCTAGAATAAATTCAGCCAATTAGAATAAGTCCGCACGGACCCAAATTGCTGACGCGATTTTTCCGCAGCTCTTAAATACCTAGCTCTCGCTCTTTCAACTCACTTCTATGCCAACGAGCAGACTATGAACGTCTTCCACGCATAAATAAAATCTACATAAACCATTCAAAGCATTTTTCTTTTTAAAGCTGCTCTAGAAGTCAGTTAATAACGATTAAATTATATATCGAACGCTCTCGTACGCGTCGAGCGCGAGTTAAAATATTAGTAGCCATAATCTTCGAGTGATCTTCGACGAATATTATAAAACCATTAACCAATCAATGTGAAACCATTAACCAATCATTGTGAAACAGTGTCATAAATGATTACATTGTGATTTCAAGCGATTGATCAATAAATCAACGATAATTGTGAAGTTTAGTGAATAATTAATGAACGAGTGATAATCTTAACTGAAAGAACCTACCATATCATTAAATCATTAATCCAAATCCTTCTTGCTTCAACCGCGGGTCGCGGCATAGCAAGCAACGATCCCAATACCAATTCGGACTAATCTCAAAATTCAATTGAAATATATAACCGTTTTCATCATTCCCCGAATAAAATTTGGCCATTCAGGCTGAATATCAACATCGACACTCAGGACGTAACATTATATTGCCATCATTTTCGGGCAATTATGTGGATTGGCCAGCCTTTCGAGATTTATTCAAATCATTAGTGATAAACAATACTACTATCACTGATGTTCAACGAATGCACTATCTCAGATCTTCATTGAAAGGCAGTGCAGCTCAACTCATCACATCAATGCCAATTGATGGAAATTCGTTCAACTCAGCATGGGAAATTCTCACTCAACGGTTCGACAACAAGAGATGATTGATTTCTGCTCATCTTGCACGACTCACAGGAAGTGACTCAATAATCAAGAACTCATCAAAGGATCTCAATGAATTGACCAACTCAATGACTGAATCACTCAATGCACTGTCAGCATTGGGTATTCAGGTCATTCATAGAAATCCATTATTAGTCCATCTCATCACTCAGCGATTAAGTCGACCGCTCATGGAATCGTGGGAGAACAAACTTGGTTCTTCAACAGAATTTCCCACATTGGAACAACTCAAGGCATTCTTAATTGACAAGGCGAGTGTTACGTCCCCGTATCATCTTTACAGCTGTTCTATCAACTGATACCTACCTTACCATAAGCGGAAGTACGACGATAAAATAGATTCATGTACAACCTACCTCACACACATTTTTTCCATAAACTAATAAACTTATGTAGAAATACGAAATATACACATATATAGATATACACTACATCTCAGAAAACACTACCAAGACCAAACTAGCAAACGAAGTTATAAATTCAAGTATATATGTAATTAACAGAAACTAAGAAGGAATACATATATAATTAACACGAACTAGTAAATATATTACAACCATCATTAATATAGTGTAGACCCATTAATTAATACATGAGTAACAATTGTAATAAATTACCAATATCATAAATCACCAACCAATACCAACATAATTAATTCATAGGAAATTTATGCATAAATGACATCATTAACCAGTAACGTAAACTACTCATTTACGCATAAATTACATTAACAAAATAATACAAATTAAGCATAAGTAATCTACACATAAACTAAAACGATAAGCGATAAACAATATACTATAAAACAAGGGTGGAAATGAATCAACCCATGATAATAACGCTACCCATGCAGCTGAATCAATAAGTTCCCCTCGGAACGCATAGATTAATATAAGAAATAAGATAACAACACGCTTCTCGTGAGAACGCATAGATTAATATAGAAACTAAGATAACAATAAGTCTTCGGGAATGCATGTTTTATTAGAGAAAATAAGATAGCCAAGATTCCCAAGAGCCATTATCAAATTCTGAGAAACCGTGGGCCCACAAACAAAATCATGCTATTTGCGATTGGGGACTCATACCCAATCACGTAGCACCGATAAAAACTCGCGGGACCAGCGCAAAGACGCCTAACTCTATCACCCCCTTTTTCCTATCAAATACGCGTCAATGAATACTATATAAGGTATTGCGCATAGGAAAACGCTCTCATTACTTTTTACTATTTCAATTCAAATTCGTCAAGACGCACTACTCTTTCGAGTCGACAAGATTCTGTGTCTCACTCCATTCAATCCATCCAGAATTAACTGATTAAAATTGAAGAACATCGGACTCGCGTTTCTTACTAAGAACATCCAAACTAAATCAGAAACTTCAGAAGAAACCAGTTATTAATATTTCAAATATAATCGCTCTTGAGAATTTTAGGCATAAGCCTACAGTATAAAATCAGAACATAAACTGAGAATAACACCAGTGTAAAACCAGTAAAACGAATAAAATACTAATTATAAATTACAACGTCGTCTTTGAGAATCTTCTTCAAATTCACCCGCGCATAGCGGGCTTGATCATCCGAACATATACCTATATATGTTAGAGTTGTGAGGGACAGTCGGTAAGTGAAGAGAGTGACTAACTAAGACTCGCACCGACTAGTGGCATCCTGGTCAACATCGCCTCTATATTCACTTACAACTTGGAAAATACTCACGACCTGTCCCCGGGACGTAACACGAGAGCCCAAGAAAGACTAGAAGCTACTCACCCGAGCACCAGTGCATCGACTCAACCACAACGAAGCTCAACTCACTCTCAACAACAATCATCTTGGGCTACTCAGCGCACTCAACGGCCGAGCACATCTCATACAGTGTCGGCAAGAGCAACAACTCAACAACAAGCACCACAATATTCATGTGATATGTGTGGTGCAGATCATTATATTGTGATGTGCACAAAGTTTTCAGCACTATCGCCAATTCAACGGCACCGCGGCGCTGTCGCAAATAGATTGTGTTTCAACTGTCTGGGCGATCACAATATAACTCAATGCAATTCAACAAAATCGTGTAAGACATGTGGGCAGAAACATCACACCATGCTACATCTTACTCGAGAGGAGGCTCAACAGTCAGCTCAACAGCCAACTCAATCTACTCATTGACATGCTCAAGCTATGCATAGTTCAACTCATCGCAACTCAACTCAACATAGACCTACTCATCACGATCCAACTCAACAAGCACGACCAGCTGTTTTGCTCGGCACAGGTCTTGCATTGCTCATCACCACATTAGGCTCACACAAAATATGTCTGCTCGTGGACCTGGGGTCTGAATTATCATTCATTCCAAACCACGTGGTCACTCATCATAAACTCAAGAGGCATCACTCATCCATATCAATCTGCGGGATTGGAGGCAACTACTCAGACAAAACGAAAGGTGTGACAACAGTCACTCTTCAATCCATGTACTCATCGCAGAGTGTCACTATCAACGCTCAGATACTCAATCTGTTAACAACAACGTTGCCTTCAATCACATCGTATATCAATTATTGGCCACATCTAGACTCCATACAACTGGCTGATCCGGATTACATGACACCAAGACCAGTCGATGTAATCATTGGTGCAGATTCATATGGGCAGATCATTCAAAACAACATCGTAAAATCATCTCCAGATTTACCCATTGCTCAACTCACCATATTTGGATGGATATTACTTTGGCCCGTGAATCAATGCACATTGTCAAATCATCAAGCATACCACTCAACAGCCAGTAAATCAACTCAAGATCTTCAACAGTTGCTCACACAATTCTGAGTACAGGAAGAAATTCCAACATAACTCAAATCATATCTCACACCAGAAGAGCAAGCATGCGAGGATCATTTTGTAGCTACTCATTCACGAGATCACTCTGGCCAATATATTGTTTGTCTACTACTCACCGCATCTCCATCAGTATTCGGCAATTCAAAAGTAACAGCTCATGTTGTTTGAACCGTCTCATCACAAGACTCAACAAAGACTCAAACTATCAGCAACTGTACTCATCATTCTTGTCTGAATATGAACTCTCTCACATGACAAGAGTGAAGTCCGACTCTCATATGGACTCATCTGGTGAACAGAGACCTGGAAGTGACATTGTTAACAGTGAGATGACCTTGGCACATAATGTTTCGGCATCAGGAGGGTTGAGGGTCTCATCTGGACTGCTATCACCATTCACTGTCCGCTCAAAGATACTCATGCAAGAGTTATGGCTTGAAAAACTCACCTGGGATGAACCAGTGCCATCTCACACTGCCAAGAAGTGGATTCAACTCAAAACTGATCTACTTAATGTATCATCCATAGCAGTAACAAGGTGGTATCACATGAATCAATCATCAAAAATTGAACTTCATGGATTCTCGAACGCATCTTAATTGGCAATGGCTGCTGTTGTCTACCTCAAAGTAATTGATCCAAGTCCAAATAGTCACATATCAATTGTGTGTGCAAAAACAAAAGGTTGCACCGCTCAAACGACTCACCATACCTCGACTCGAACTCACTGCCGCATTGATCTTAGCAAAACTTGTCAGGTATGTTCAAATAACGTTGGAACTGACTCATACTCGCATTGTTCTATGGACAGACTCATCAGTTGCACTCACTTGGATCAATTCTCATCCTTCACGGTGGGAGAAATTTGTCCGAAACAGAGTGTCACCAATCCAAGATCTTGTTCCAACCAGCGTAAGGGAGTTTGTTCCGGGCAAAGAACATCCAGCCGATTATGCTCCACGCGGGCTAAGCATCTCCCAGCTTGAGAAGCATCAACTGTGGTGGACAGGCCCACCATGGCTACTCGAACAGGCAAACTCATGGCCTGCATTTCAGTATGCTCATGACTCAAAGGCGCACTTCGAAGAGCAACCAGGACTCTCACTCATCGTGACATCTACTGGGCCACAATATCATTGGGAGATGATACTCAGGTATTCGTCCCTCACTCGATTGCTCAGAGTGACGTCAATCTGCTTTCGAGTAGGGCGAATTATTAAGAAAATGTCACACTCATCATTACGGTATCCACTCACGCCACAAGATATTAATGACTCACGTTTGTTTTGGATACAGTCTACTCAAGCAGCGTATTTTGCAACACAACTCAAGTTGCTCCGCTGAGGCTCACCACTACCAACAACTCATCCATTCAACCGATTGACTGCCTATATTGACACTCCAGGCATCATTCGTGTTGGTGGCAGGCTCAATAATGCAAATTTGGATCCTGAAGCTACTCATCTAATAACATTGCCAACACACTCACATCTGACTCAATTACTCATACAAGATGCACATTGGATAACTCTACACGGTGGCACTCAATTGACATTAACTCATCTAAGGAAATCTTACTGGATTCTTGGTGGTAGAAATCCAGTCAGATCATCCATCCTGCGCTGCATAAAGTGTGCTCGTCAACGTGGTGAACGAGCACATCAACTCATGGGTCAACTCCCATCCTCACGGGTCACTCCAGCCAGACCATTTTCCATAGCAGGAGTGGATTACGCTGGTTCACCCACAATCAAGACATGGCGTGGCAGAGGCGCCAAACACGTAAAAGGATGGCTTTGCATCTTTGTGTGCTTCACCACTTCCGCACTGCATCTGGAAGTGGTCACAGAGTACACTGCTGACTCATTCATCTCAGCATTCAGAAGATTCACAGAGCGACGCGGAATCTGTCACACACTTCACAGTGATTGCGGCAAAAACTTTGAAGGTGCAGACCCGAAGCTCAAACAGATGTTTACTCAATGCACTCAAGAAAACACTCATCTGTTCTGCTCATTCACCAACAGTGGAACCACATGGAAATTTAATCCTCCAGGAGCTCCTTACATGGGTGGAAAATGGAAGCCTGCTGTTAAATCAGTAAAATATCATTTGGCTCGCACCATCGGTGACAACGTACTCACTCTTGAGGAACTCAATACTTTACTGATTCAAATAGAAGCAGTACTCAACTCAAGACTACTCGAACCACTCAGCAATGATCCAGATGATGTGTCAGCACTCACACCAGCTTATTTTTTGATTGGAGATACACTCACAACCATACCAGAACCAACATTGGAATTCGTCAATCAATCACGACTCAACCGGTGGCAATTAATTCAGCAACGTCTTCAACACTTTTGGAAACGCTGGTGAACTCAATATCTACAGACTCAACTAGCAAGAACAAAATGGCATCATCCGTCAAATTCAATTAAAATTGGATCACTCGTCCTACTCACAGATGAGCGCTTTCCACCATCAAAGTGGCCACTAGCTCGAGTCATCGACACTGATCCTGGACAAGATGGATTGATCAGAGTTGTCACAATCAAAACTGCGACACTACACTCAAAAGACCAATAGCAAAACTCGGCGTCCTGCCAATACCTGTGGATCAAGACTTATAATCAGCAACGCCGTTGCTGATGGCGGGCGGAATGTTTGGTCACTCATGGTGTGAGGTGGCAGCACCTCTCACGCACTCAACCAACTTGACTCACAAGTTGGATCAAGTTGGAAATGATATCATTCAAAAAATGAACGATATCATTTCCTTTTTGCATGAGAGATTATTTTTGTACAGTCGCAGGTTCACTGATTTTTTAACCCGATAAACATGAGATACCGTTGATTTTAGCTGGGTATTTCAATGTAAATTTTGCGAAAGATGAGCCAATGCCATAATGTTATGTTCAACACTTTTGTAACATACTTTAGTTATCATCTACCAATTGTCACAGTAATACCGTCAGAGGTAACAGCGAATATCATTATTACAGAAGTCACTGATTAAGAAAATTAAGTTGTCTCAATTTAAGCAAAATTTTTGAATTTTTAATTTTTTTATTAAATTAATATGAATGTGTATTGAATAAACAGTCATCTATTTCTTTAAAAAAATCTGAATATTTTATTTTTGATTATGCCATATTTATTCCTTTTCGTAAACTATCATTTTATGCATGTTATCCATACAGAATAATTTCGATTCTTCACATCTGCCAGGCGTCCCGCGACGGCTCACTTTTGTTTATTTTTATTGGTACAGCCCAAGCAAATAACGAGAAGATGTCTATTACAGGTAACAAGTACTTATTGCCATTATTTTTAGTTCTATAGGCTAACATATCAACAAGATCTGCTTGCCAAGTTTCACCCAATCCTCTCATGTCAACATGACGTCGCGTATAATTTACACGCGCAGGTCTATGTAACTCACTAACCAATGCTGCCTTTCTATTCATATCTACGAATTGATTCGTTGTCCTGCTTCCTGTCGAGCGGTCAAAGGTTGTAGTAAGGTAATGATTTGTAGGATCTTGTCTTTTTCTTATTCACATGTGATGATACCGATGTGTATGGCAATGCATGGTTTGCAATATAATTTTAATATTTGACACTTTTATCTGATATGAAACTTTCATTCGGATCATAATGTTTATGCAGTGTATGAGTTGATTTAATTATGTTGTAACGTGGTGGCGACCCACGTGATGACAGCGGCGAGCAATCGTTGGATCAGCCCGAGAAAGGGCCTAAATTAACCCTTCTCAGCATATCAATTACATATATTTTAGTAGCCGCTGCCGCCTGCAAATAAACATAATAATATAAATAAAGAGGCACGTATGAATGAGTGGAAGAGAGAATGAATGTGATGGCTTACTTGGCACTCCGCAACTACCGAATTGACCAGAAAGATCCCAAAGTCACCCTTGCCACATTGACCTGTCCTCCACGTACCGAAACACCAACTATTACCGACGCTTCCCGAACCAATTAATTAACCTAAATGGAATGGACCACTGCGTGTAACTGCCGAACAATAATTGGTGAAGAAATACTAAACAACGTTGTCCATTATATAAATTATTCACTGTTATATTTTTCGAACATAAGATACGCATAATATATTATTGCACGCTGATTATTATTGAATTAAATGAACTTTGCTGCTAATTAGCGGAACCACATTAAGACAACGAACAATAAATTATGAAGTATCAAACCAATTGCTATCTCCGTGTTATTTAAGTGAATAAATTGAGACATATTATTATAATTAAATCCACCGCGTTATCCCTCCTCCTCCCCCCCCCCCCCCATAACTTTCCAAATTCCCCTGTTTTCCTTATTTTCCAGATAACAACAAATAATGTGGCATCCCGACCCGCTGACTGCCGCCATAGAAAAATCGAGTGTCACAATGTTTGAGAAATCCCTCTTCTTACTATCATTTATAATTGAATCATTTGGCGTTTTATTGAATAACAGTTCGAGTAATCCTGGAGTCTCATCATAATGTTTATTTACTACACTTATGGTATTATTTGAGGTCTATGGGTAAATTCCCCATCATCAAAATACCATCAGCCATTTTGCGAACACTGGACCTATTCGCTGTTTTATGCTACAAGTGTGTCTTTATGTATGTTTTTACCGGATCATTCTCCTGTTGCTGTTTCAGTGGTGAACTTATACAAATTGCATCTCATCAGAATGAAACTGTTCAATAGTTTCATTCAATTCCATCTTATCCCTCTCCTCATCATGATCATCATCGTCATCATCTTCCTGAGCTGTTGTATAAAGTTGATTCTCCCTCTTCTTTTTTCACACGGATAGCAGTCAATTCATTCTTTATTTCTTGTTTCATTTCCTCATATGTTGACACTAATTTCTCTTGAGGTGTCACTATAGGTTGCAAAAATTCGTTCTTTGCCCGTTTTGAAGTGTCTCTACCAGATTTCATAATTCTATGCTTTTGTCGAATTACTTCACTTGTTCTTACTATTTGACGCAATACGTCCTGTTTTCTGAGATCTTTCCCTTTCGCACTCTTCATGTTGATGCTTTCGAGTTCACTATGAAACTGAAGTTATCATTTCAACATGCTTAACATAAATCTCTGAATTGTTCATATGTCATGTCTGTGTTGACAAAATTATCGTAGAAGTATTTGAGATTCATTTCATCTTGCCGAAATAGAACCATTGAATTGGGATTATCACGTACTCGATGTTTTGGAATACGTGTATAAGTTTGACAAAGATAAAATGAGTCCACATCACTATGTCGCCCAATGCAGATGAAAGCTCTGATGTTGTTTTATTTCTCACACGCAACATCATCGAAAATCATGATGGAATTTGCTTGAGTATCTTCTGTTCCAATAGTCCCTCAAGATATTTATACTTCAGTTGATTGAATGACTTTGAATAGACATTTTTGTTTACCATTTACACTGTGTAAATTTTCTATTAATTTTTACTTTGCATGCGAATCACTTTTCACTTCATCACATATGACCGGCGGACTTTATTCACCTCCTACTGAATTCTATAATAGCCCATAGTGATTCCAATTGCAACCGAAGTTATCTACAGTACATGAAATAAAGTAAAATGCACCATAGTAAAATGAATTGGGGTACAAATTCCAAAATTAACCTGCACTTGGGTAAAAAAAGTAAGGATGCCATTTCAAAGATAGAAAGTTTCATGGTGAAAAAAGTTTGTGTATTATGACAAAAAGTATAACCTCGCATTCTCAAATAATAGTAAAAATAATTTAATTCAAAAAATTTATTCTTGTAATAGTCACAATAATTTATATTTTTTTAAATACTGTGTCTTAGATTGTAATTAACTTATTAGAAGCTGTAACTGTAAATAAACAATTTTTTTCGATAATTTTCTTATTATAACTTAGACTTTATTTTGAACGAATTTTATAATCCGCGAAAGATGCGCGAGAATTTATTGTATTGAAAATAAATCTGAAACTGCAAGTTGTCTGATCGAATACGTAAATTTTGTTCAGAATCAATTCGGTAAAAGAGTAAACAAAATACAATGTGACAATGATAAAAAATATATAAATAAAGAAATATTTACTTTTCGTGAAAAAGAAAGGTATACAATTGAATGTATGTCCACCGTACGTACACGAATTAAACGGCGTAGCGGAAAGTTACAATAGATCAGCAATGGACATAGGTAGATGTTTAATGAGAGACGCGAATATACATAGACGGTATTGGCCTGAAGTAATAAATACTGTTGCGTATTTAAAGAATAGAACAATTGTGAACACGGTAGAAAACAAAAGTCCGTATGAGATATTCTTTGGAAAAAAAACCAAACGTAAAAAATTCAGAAGTCTTTGTAAGTGTTCCAGAAGTTCGAAGACAAAGTTAATGGGACAATAAATCGGAATTGGGGACCTTAGTCGGATATAATACAAACGGTTATGGAGTATTGGTAAATAACAGAGTACTGAACGCAAGACATGTACAAGTCACAGAAAAAAGAACAAAGTTAATTTGTCTAGAGAAAAATGATGATCAGAACGAGAATGAAGATTATGAAAGCGAGATGAACGATAGTGTTGAACATGAATAAAGTAACGATGGAGTAGATGAAATAAATGTGAATAGCGAATTAAATGAAAAAGAAAGTGATGATAGCGGTGATGGTGACTCGTATCACAGCTAGTACAAAGAAAATCTAGCAGTACGAAGAAAGTCGAATAGAAAGAAAAGTCCGGTGCACCTTTACGGAAATCCGGTCTCACAGTTTATTCATATGAATTACGTAGATGCAAACGTACCAAACACGTTCGACGAGGCGATAAATTGTGATGAAAGGAACGAATGGCAAAAGGCAATGAACGTGGAAATGCAAAGTTTAAAGAGAAATGATACATGGCAAATGGTAGAAAGGCCAACAAACAAAAAAATTATAGACGTCAAATGGGTGTATAAAAAAAAGGCGATGGTACGTATAAAGCCAGATTAGTAGCGAGAGGGTTCCAACAGAGGAAACACCGCGAAAATTTTTATTCACCAGTTGGAAAAATGCAAACACTGAAGATAGTATTGTCATTTTGTTGCAAAAAGAGTTTGTTCATAAATCAGATGGATGTCGAAACAGCATTTTCGAACGGGTATGTAAAATCAGAAGTGTATGGGAATGAACCGAAAGGATATGCAACTGGAGAAAATAAAATTTATAAATTGGGAAGAGCGTTGTATGGGCTGCGAGAAAGTCCAAGAGCATGGTACAAGTGTTTACATAAACATCTCGAGAAATTACACTGGTTTATTACTTATTCACTAAGAATAACAATATAAACATTTATCGCACGAGTTCACAATGATTGGTTAACGTTTCATGAGTTCGTAGAATATCACTCGATGATTATAACTGAAATTGACATTCATTGTTTATGCAATAGTGTTTATCGTTAAATGAATGCACTGATATTTAACTCACGCTCAACGCGTACGAGAACGTTCGATATCGAGTTTATTTATCATTGATGAAGTTACTGCGATAAAAAGAGATAGGCATTGTGATGATGTGGCCGTTGCCACTCATTGCAATTAAATAATGATATTGTTTAATCGTTTCCCCGATTAATTCTTTCTTTTATTTATTATTTGGTATTTTTTATGTAGTATGAGTAAATGAAATAGTGAGTGAATGTAATTGAAATAATCACCGTAACCTGTACCTATCAGTTTGGAACATGACAGAAAATCAATGATGAATAATTAGGGTCCTATGCAGATTCACTTTGACAGTTCCGGATTGCCATTGTCGCTGTGGAGTTGTTGAGATAATTAATTGAAGCCTGGATG
The DNA here is from genome assembly GCA_958496275.1 of Zele albiditarsus. Classification (NCBI taxonomy): domain Eukaryota; kingdom Metazoa; phylum Arthropoda; class Insecta; order Hymenoptera; family Braconidae; genus Zele; species Zele albiditarsus. Next base: position 166,386 of record OY292416.1, read on the forward strand.
TCGTGGACGGTTATTTTAATGATGGACCGCCAATGTAGTTTAGGAATTCAAATAGACTGTTTTGATGGTATGGTATTGACGAATAATGATACCAAAGTCGCCATCTGTTTGAATTCATTGGTACTATTTTCCGGCATGTGCGCGAGGAGATGCGCAGACGTCGGAAATGCGTCTTAACATGCGAATAAATTGGCGGCACTGCAACAGGCAGCGTGTAGCGCCTCTCGACTCCGGTAACTTAATTACCAATAGGAAATCGATTAAACGATGGAGATAGGGACGATTGGGGCTGTCAATCATCGAGAATTTGCATAGGGATGTGATTGGATCCTAGACCAGGAAGATGTCTAGGATTGGCCTAATTTATCCACAACGGACATGATATACGGAAGCGAAGGCACTGAGGCCTCACTTCCACCGGGATCGCTTTACGAGCTAGTTATCAATAGTATGTGTGTGCATAGTATGAAATACGAGTATTGCGTTCAACCACGTTGTGCGTGAATGTGCGGAAAGTCAATGTTAAACTTTAAATTGTTTGTTTCAGATTATTTGTATTGTTAAGTTGTCATAATATATATTACGGTAGAATCAGTTTGTGTGTGTGATCTACATTCATCCGTAAGTGTTGAGCCACAAATTTTCATTGCCAATGATAAATTGGACGATAGCCATTTTGATTTAATTTATTGATAACGAGTATTTGTTCGGTCGCGTTTAAATCCATAGAAGATATTGTTCGTTGTAGACTTGTCCATCCCGCGCACGTTTTATCTGGAAGATAAAACGTTTGCAAATTAATATAACACTGAAAAAGGGACATAGTCGTTTTGTAATATATTAAAGAATTAATCGGGAGAATAGTCTCCATTGTTGCGGAATATATAGCGAAGGTGCGAGAGAGATAGGGATTGACGCCGCCGTACGGGTCAGAATTGCGATAAAGGTCAAAATCGACCAGGCGTATTCTCGCATCATTATTACCGCATTATAATTTTTTCTCTTTAGCGAATACGGAATCAAATGTGTTCCGAATATTTATTATTATTTTGTTTAATATTTGAATTGTTCAATTAATCATTTCTTTTTTTTTTATAAAACAGAATCTATTAAGTTCCAAATAATAATTTCAATTTGGTTCATTGTTCAAATAATCATTTCATTCTTTTTGTATAACGAAATTAAATTATATTCCGGATTATTATGTCCATTTTGTTCATAGATAAATAAATAGTTAATTACTCGTTATAATAATTAATTAAAGTTATAATTTCTTGATATCGTTTACTTTTCTTCATATCAATTAATAGAAGTAATTGGGGACTCTGACCCTCAATTATTCTCCGTTTTTCAATAGGAATAGTCAGAGTGGCATCCCGAAGCCTGACGGCCCCCTTTTGCCCCTAGAAAGGCGAAGTAAAGGGTGCAGCGTCAAAGCATGAACGCCTAGCGAAAAAGATAATATTATTATTTTGTGAATAGATTAAAGAATTAACTTCGGATTAGTTATTGTCAAGATTGTTTATAATTTATTTTGTATTTGTAAATAGGAGCTATTAAATTCCGGATAATTATATCCGATTCATTTGAATTATTAATAAATAATTAATTATTGACCAAAATAATTATATCAAAGGTAAAATTCATGCTTTGGTTCATGTATTAATGAAATAATAGAGATCAATGAGGTCTCTGACCCTTAATAATATTCCTCGTTTCTTTTGTAATAGTCAGACTGGCATCCCGTAGCCTGGCATCCCTTTTAGCCCTCAGAAAGGCAAAAATAAAAGGGTGCAGCGTCACAGGGGATAAGGATTAGGGTGGATTGAAAAAATAAACTATTTTTTTCTTACTAGTGACACTGAAAAATTGGTTGCTAGTCCCCTCTAGAAAATTCTCACCAAAAATGAGCTCTTGATTTCAATAGAAAGGTCCTCCGCATTACAGTTGTCGATTTTTTCCTGAGTCCAATAGAAAAAAATTCATATCTCATTCATTAATTGATCGTACAGCAAAGCTTTATATACCATTTTGTAGGAAATTGAATGTTCTACAAAAATGGTCTCCTATGCTTAGTCGATTAAATTCAGAGTTTAAAAGATATTCAAGCGTTAAAATCGGTATGCATTAAAGTTTGATGATGAATATCTTTTAAACGCTTAATTCAATCGACTAAGCATAGGAGACCATTTTTGTAGTGCATTTAATTTCCTACAAAAATATGCGATTGCACATTTCATAATCCTTATTTGTTCATGAGTTATAAAATTCATAAGCAAAAAACAAATTTGTCTTGAAATAATCTAACTTCAACCTTCAATATTTTTTAAATGGTGATATTCACAATAAAAATGTAGGGAACCTTTTTTGTAGAGCGTTCAATTTCCTACAAAATGGTATATAGAGCTTTGCTGTACGATCAATTAATGAGTGAGATATGAATTTTTTTTCTATTGGACTGAGGAAAAAATCGAAAACTGTAATGCGGAGGACCTTCCTATTGAAATAAAGAGCTCATTTTTCTAGAGAATTTTCTAGAGGTATCTAGCAACCAATTTTTCAGTGTCACTAGTAAAAAAAAATAGTCGATTTTTTTTACCCATCCTAATAAGGATGGTCAATATAATGGAAAAAGATAAAGAGTAAAGAGAGGAAATATGAAAAAAAAGATACAAGAGGCAGGAAGATGGGAGAGAATAATTGAATCTAAATATAATGTATGGTACAAGTGGATAAGGGATGGAAGCTTACCGAAGTACTTAGAGAGAGGGAAAAAAAAAGACATGGGTAACAGTAGCAAGGTACAGGCTGGGAAATGAAATGAAGAGCAACACGTACTGGGAGGAAAAAGGGAAAAGGCTGTGTGGTGTATGTGGATGGGGGATAGAGGACTGGGGACATGGACTAGAAGAGTGCATTGAACAAGAAATAATAGTTGAAGATGTCGGGGGGAGGGTGTGCGAGATACTGAAAGGTGATGGAAGGGGAGTAAATTGGATGAAAGGTCTGGATAAAAAGAGAAAAAGTAAAAAAATTATAATTTGAGACGTATGGAGAGCAGCGAAAGCGGAGGTCAGGTTGTGTGTGTATATTTGGTTAGAATGTATGCGCTCTCTCTCTCTCTCTTTCGGGCGATGTATATAAATGCATGAAATAGTTGATAAGATCATCGTATATAACTTATATGATGTTGATGTTGTGACGTGGTGGCGACCCACGCCACGACCGCCACGAGCAATCGTTTGGCTCAGCCATACAAGGCTTAAATTCACCCCTCTCGTCGCCCATTAATTAATTATTTAGATCTTGAACAGCTGCCGCCTGCAAATAAATGTAAGAAGAGTGAATGAGAAGAATGTATGAATGAATGGGAGAATGTAAAAAAGTAGATGATGACCTACCTGGCACCCCTGTAAGTACCGAACCAATCACGATGATACCGAAGTCACCCTCGCCTATGGACCTACACACCACGTACCGAAAACAACTGTCACCGACGCTTACCGAATGAATGAATAATGGAAAACGGCCTGAAATGGCCGAGAAACAATGGGTGAACAAATACCTATTAAACAACGAATGGAATAACACCGTACCGAATAATAGAAGTGCCGCACAATTCACGCACCCCGTGCATAACAATACCGAATGATACTGGACCATGGGCGACATAACCCTAAATGTCACCCAGTGGTCAGCGCGGTAAGGACTCGTCGGTAATCGAGCGAGATTACCATACGGGGATGCGGTCGATCATGAGAATCGATATGAATTAATGACACCGGCGGCGCTATCGGCCAATGAACCCGGAAGAGACGACGATGACATAGGCGAGGGGTGACAGCAAAAGGGCGAAGAGGGAAAAGCAGCCATTTTCCGGCACTTCGCCAGGGGCTACCGTGCTTAACGGACGCATGTGCTAAAAGAAATACTGAGTGAGAAATAAATAAAAGAGAATTGATAAAAGATAACGGAACGGAACGGGCTATTGAATATTGTGGACCTTGAATTGTGATTATTGACGACTTGGCTATTGAAAATTGGGCTACTGAATATTGTGGGATTGAATTGTGATAGTCGAACGGATTCTGAGTTGAAACAGCGAGTTGTAGATAGTCGGGAGTCAAATATTGTGCGTTACTAGGGTGTGATAAGTGCCACTCTATTCGCAGTGAGTAGCCTATCTTTCCATTTGTGCATGCGGACCGCGTGATCACACATTTGCCGGCGTAGTCAATTAATTATTACATACATTGTCCAAAATATCGAATGCAGGGCGGCAGCAACAACAGATCCTCATATTTTCTATTGTTTTAATTAGATCGAAACAGTGTATACCCGATCCTTCCCCACGTTGTCGGCGTATTACGCCGCCATAGATTCCCGAATTTTCCACGCGTCCCCATCCGTGCACTAAGTGCATGTGTACCGAATCCTACATTCTTGTACCGCGCGGACAATAGCGTTTCTATTGTCCAGCCGCGTGTTACCTATTACCCCCCGCGCATCTCCCTTATTGTGCCGAATTCTATTATTTCGCTCATTTTGTTGTTCTCAAGCGCTTACTATATTGTTATTTCATTTACCAAGTTAAATTCTCGCGCTCATTACATTATTGTACTAATTGACGCTCGCTGATCGCTAAATTTATCATATCTTTTGTATTGTCTACTGGTTCTATCTCGCAACAATTATATTAAAGCATTTCGTATACAGTATCCAATCATCATTATATTGTTTTCGCGTGGATTCTATAAATACCGAAGGCACATTGTAGCCATTATTTAAAACATCGTTAAAGGAAAGTTGCAGCTGATTAGCGCAACGAACTTGATTTATATTCCGAGAATAAACTGCATACCGAATCATCTGCTGTCTATGTATCGCGTGCTTGAATAAATCGAGACCTATTGTTATCATCAAACTCTTCGCGTTACCCCGTTAATTTCTCCCCCCATTATTTTCCGAATCCCCTGTTTTCCTTATTTTCAGGTTGAAACAAATAAGGTGGCATCCCGACCCGCTGACAACCGCCATAGAAAAGGCAAACGTCACAATGTATAAATAAAAAAAATAATAAAATAAAATAAAATAAGCCTTTATCACTGTTACTTTCTACAATCTTATTCATGCCTGTTATACTAATCACTATTTACATGAATACTTGTTACACCTAATTGTGGTCTCTATAGTATATCGGTAATCGGTTTAATTATCTGTAGCAGCTTGTCTCTCGACAAAGGCCTTCTCCAAGGACTTCCATGCAGCTCGATCTCTGGCTATTCGGGTCCACTTAGGGTCCGCCATTTGTCTGAAGTCGTCTTCCCAACGTTTACACTGTCTCCCTTTATTTCTTTTGTCGCCTCTAGGGTACTGTTACGTCCCCGCATCGTCTTCACAGCTGTTCTACCAACTGATACCTACCTTACCATAAGTAGAAGTAAGGTAATAAAATAGATTCATGTACAACCTACCTCATACACATTTTTTCCATAAACCAACAAACTTATGTAGAAATATGAAATATACATATATATAGATATACGCTACATCTCAGAAACACTACAAAGACCAAATCAGCAAACGAAAATATGAATTCAATTATATATGTAATCGACAGAAAATAAGACTGAGTACATATATAATTAACACGAACTAGTAAATAAATAACAACCATCATTAATATAGTAAAGACCCATTAAGTAATTAATACTGTGACGTGGTGGCGACCCACGTCACGATTGCCACGAGCAATCGCTTGGCTCAGCCTGAAACAGGGCATAAATTTACCCCCTTACCGCCAATTACCTCTACCAATTAAGAATAGTTATTAATAGCCGCTGCCGCCTGCAAAATAGAGATAAGAAAATGTAAAGAAAGGATGCAAGTATGATTGAGAGAAAATAAGAGGAGAGATGATGACCTACCTGGCACCCTGCAGCTACCGAATTAACCCTGATGGTCCTGAAGTCACCCTCGCCCAGTAAACCACACTCCACATATCGAAAACAATGATCACCGACGCTTCCCGAACGAATGAATTAATGAGGAGAGCCAGAAACTACCGAATAAGTACCGTGGTGAATTAATACCATCGGGAAAGAACGCAAACTAATTAAAAAACAGCAATACCGAAGAACTTTGTGCACGACCGTACCGAACAACACTGGACCATGGGCGACATAACCCTAAATGTCACCCAGTGGTCAGCACGGTAAAGATCGTCGGTAACTACCCTCGGCCGAATTGCCATAAGGGAAGCGGTCGATAATGGAAATCGATATGGATTAATGACACCGGCGGCGCTATCGGCCAGTGAACCCGGAAGAGATGGAGACAACATAGGCGAGGGGTGACAGCTAAAGGGCGAAGAGGGTAACGCAGCCATTTTCCGGCACTTCGCCAGTGGCTAACGTGTTGAACGGACGCATGTGTGTAAGAAGAGTGAATTGTGAGCAGACTAAAAATTATTATTGAAACGGAACGACTCGGCTATTGTATATTGTGGAATTGATTTGTGACGACTCGGCTAATTGTAAACGGTTTCTGAATTGGATCCGTGTGGATTTAGATAGTCGGGAGTAATCTGTGCGAATCGTAGGTGTGTGTGAATAAGTGCCACACCAGAACGCAGTAAGTAGCTTATCGTTTCATTAGTGCATGCGGACCGCGTGGTCACACATTCGCCGGCGTAGTCGATTACATTTTAATTACTTTGCCCAATTATCGAATGCAGAGCGGCAGCTACAACGGATCCCCATATTTTCCATTATTGTAATAAATTCGAAACAGTGTATACCCAATCCTTTCCCACGTTGTCGGCGTATTACGCCGCAAAATCTTCTCGAATTTTCCACGCATCCCCTTACGTGCAACAAGTGCACGTGTACCGAAGCCTACATTCTTGTACCGCGCGGACAATAGCGTTTCTATTGTCCTGCCGCGCGTTGCCTATTACCCCCCGCGCATCACCCCTATTGTTCCGAAATCTTTCTTATCTATTATTTCCCCTTTCGCGCGTATGATTTACATGGAATTCATTTTATTTCTTTTGTCGATCGCCGTATTAATAACTTTACTACCATTGTCAATCAATTTATATTATATCTTCAACTACTTTCATGTTATATTATCGAACGCTAGACACGCAAATTAATATGATTGAAATCGATCTATTATTTGAAGAGAATAAACTTTGCTGCTGATTAGCGCAACCAGCGAAATTCCAATAGCGAATAATTATAATTCATTGAACTAAGTTGATTAATTGTGCGATCTTATTGAATAAATCGAGACCAATTGTTATAATTAAATTCTTCGCGTTACCCCGTTATTTTCCCTCCCCATAATTTTCCGAATCCCCTGTTTTCCTTAATTTCAGGCTAAAATAAATAAGGTGGCATCCCGACCCGCTGACTACCGCCACAGAAAAGGCGAGCGTCACAATACATAAGTAACAATTGTAATAAATTACCAAAATTATAAATCACCAATCAATGCCAACGTAATTAATTCATAGGCAATTTATGCATAAATGGCATCACTAACCAATAATACAAATTACTTATTTATGCTAAAATTACATCAACGAAATAATACGAATTAAGCATAGGTAATCTACACATAAACTAAAACGATAAGCAATAAACAATATACTATAACACAAGAGTGGAAATGACTCAACCCACGATAATAACGCAACCCATGCAGCTGAACCAATAAGTTCCCCTCGGAACGCGTAGATTAATATAGGAAATAAGATAACAATACGCTTCTCGTAGGAATGTATAGATTAATATAGAAACTAAGACAATAATAAGTTCCTCAGGAATGCATATTTTATTAGAGAAAACACGATAGCTAAGATTCTCAAGAGCCATTATCTAATCCTGAGAAACCGCCGACCCACAAACAAGATCACGCTATTTGCGATTGGGGACTCACGTTGTTCAGTAATTGATACAGATGCCACACGAGCATGGTGGCAGCACCTCCTGGGTCACTCGTGCAGTCAGTCGAGTGACGATAATTATGCATTGTCCAGGAGGATGAGTGAGTCGCGCAGTAATTTGCATAGCGCACGCGCGACTCATTCGTGTAGAACTGCCCATGCGTAGGCGCACCTATTACGTGCGCTAACCAATCCAGGATAATGAGTGAGTCGCGCAGTAACTTGCATAGCGCACGTGCGACTCATTCTTGAAAAACTGCTCATGCGTAGGCGCACCTGTTGCGTGCGCTAAACAGTGAGGATGAGTGAGTCGCGCAGTAACTTGCATAGCGTACGCGCGACTCACTCTTGATGAACTGCTCATGCGTAGGCGCACCTGTTGCGTGCGCTAACCACTTTGAGCCGGTCTGACCATGTGCACGCGCATGCCGGGATGCGCGGCCAATCAGAAAATTCACAGTCATGGTCAGACCACATCCGCTCAACAACATGAGGCCGGAAAGAAAATTGCCCGCATCACTTCGACCACGAGCATCAGTGCAAGCACACGTGTTTTTCAGCTACGCTCAGTTATTATTCAATATTCAGTTCAACTCATCTTCAATTCAGCGCAGAAAATTGTGTTTCTTCAGCAGTTAGTGCATCTTCATCAGAAGCGCAATAATTCAGATCAACTCATTGCCCACGTTGTTAGCAAGTGTGTGTATCGGCATCAAATTCAGTGTCTCATACAGTTCATTAGACTCATCGAGCGTGCATCGTGCAACCGCGTGGTAATCAGTGTTTAAATATTAGCTACATTTCAGTGACTACTCGAACACTTAGAACAATTTGACTCAGTGCAATTAATATCAGTAATAATTTGTGAACATATCTGTGATCTTTCTTGTGTTGAATTTATAATAAATAGATTTGTTAAACGCATTCAAACTTGATCCGTCACCAAAATTCCATCTTAGCTTCCGGCGAATTATATTTAATAATATAACATTCAATTTCAGTCACTGCTCTCTCATTTTCAGTAATATCTCAAACACACGTCCAATCGCATAGCACCGATAAAAACTTGCGGGTTCAGCGCAAAGACGCCTGAATCAATCACCCCCTCTTCGTTGGAAAACACGCGTCAACGAATACTATATAAAGTATCGCGCACAGGTAAACTCTCTCACTATTCTTATTTAAAATCGTCAAGACGCACTACTCATTCGATTCGACAAGATTCAGTCTCTCATTAATTCAATCCATCAAGAATTACTCAAACCAACTAACTTAATCGGAGAACATCAGACTCGCATTTCTTCCTAAGAACATTCAAACTTAAATCAGAACCTTCAGAAGAAACCAGTTATTAACACTTCAAACGTAATCGCTCTTGAGAATTCGAGGCATAAGCCTATAATATAAAAGCAGTGTATAAACTAAGTGTAACATCAGTGTAAAACCAGTAACACTAATAAATATATTAATTATAAATTACAACATCGTCTCTGAGAATCTTCTTCAAATTCATCCGCGCATAGCGGGCTTGATTACCCGAACATATACCTTGTGACGCTGCACCCTTTTATTCACCTTTCTAGGGGCAAAAGGGAGCCGTCAGGCCTCGGGATACCACTCTGACTTTACCTATAAATGAACGAAAAGTAATTGAAGGTCAGAGTCCCCAATTACTTTTATTCATTGCTTTAAAGAAGAATAATCAATATCTATAAATTATTGTATTAGTTAATTATTTTAACCAATAATTAATAATTTATTTAAATAATTAAACAGATGGATATAATAATCCGTAATATAAACAGTAAGAAAAGAATATTTAAACAATGAACACAATTGAAATTATTACTCGGAGTATAATAGATTCCGTAATATAAATGATTACAATAATTGAATAAGTCTGTTTAGGAATTTGCTGAATTTAAAGTTCTGAAGTGATTCCAATATGATGTGTGTTTATTTAATGTCACGATATGTGTTGTGATGATGAAGTTATATAAATTGATGATGACTATTTTTCCAGGTGGATGATATACTTTGTCTCGAATATGAAATGAATGCAGTGTGGGTGTAAATCCACACTGCTTAATACAATTATTATTTTCACAGATAGTTCGCAGGCACAATGGTTACATATGGTAGTATTAGGTATTGTAGTTACTTCCTTAAGCAATGTGATGCACGTGGATGCGCGCAGTGGCAATGTATGCACCGTGGGTTGTAAGGCCACGTGTGCCCAGTATTTTAACAAGTAGTGTATTATTACACGAATTAGCGTTGGCAGAAACAGAACAGTAAATTAATACTTGAAATCAAATGCAAGCTTGCAGAAAGCGAAAGCAAAGCGAAATACAATGAAGCGGCAATTTCACAGAGAAAACAGAATTAGCGGGTTCACTACATTGAGGTCGAGTATACAGAGAGTGCCCAGTAGCGGCATATACCTATGTATACTTTGTCGCAAAGAGCGGATAAGTGTTGCGCCCTGGTGGTCACTCATTGGCACCTTGTTGCCAATAGTGAGGCTTGACTTCGTCTCGAGAATTCTCGAAGATTCTCGAACAAAGTCAAATATTAAACAAAATAATAAATACTAATCGGAATATATTTGATTCCGTATTCGATAAAGAAAAAATAATGATTCAAATAATAATGCGGTCAACAATGATACGAGAATACGCCTGGTCGATTTTGACCCTTATTGCTATTTTGACCCTTACGGCGGCGTCTATTTATATCTTTCTCGCACCTTCGCAATGTCCTCTGCAACAATGGAGACTAATTCCCCTATTAATTCTCTAATGTGTTTTACAAAAATGAATATGTCCCTTTTTACCTTAATTTCAATATATAAATGTTTTATCTACCGGATAAAACATGCGCGGAATGGACAGGTGAACAACGAATAAGATTTCCTCAATTTTAATACAGCCTATCAACTACTCGTTATCACTACTTTGAATAAAAATGGCGACTTTTCCGATTTTAATATTGGTAATGAAAATTTGTGGCTCAACACTTACGGATAAATGCAGATCACACACACAAACTGCTTTTATATTTATTTAAACAAAAGACTCAATATAAACTATCTGAACCAAACAACACAATATTTAATACAGACTTTCCGCACAACCCTGTGATTCTTCACAGTACATTACTAGAATACAACACACACATTCAATACACTCTATCACGCTTGGCGATCCCGGTGGAAGTGAGGCCTCAGTGCCTCCGCTTCCGTATATCAATATCCTTTGTGAATAAATTAGGCCAATCCTAGACATCTTCCTGGTCTAGGATCCAATCACATCCCTATGCAAATTCTAGAGAGCTGGTGTTATGATGAATAGGGTATTGTCATATGTTGGCGGCAGTTGCAGATGTTTTGTACATTGTGCAACACCACCAACAATATTGCTCTCAATAAAATCATCTGATTTTTTTGATTGAAATATAGTTATCACTCAGAATCAAAGTTGTGGCCCTCCCAGTGATATTCATATTGGTCTGCAATCAGTTTTGTGTGTGATTAGAGAAGATCGGCGTCATATATATAGTAGTTTTATAGTAATTTGATTTTGCAATTATTCTATAACTTCCTCTTTCAATTTTTCTTATTGCTTTTTTTTGTGCTGTTCGCTTTTTTCCAAACTTTTTAATTCTACCTCTGTTAGTCTGCTTTCTGTATTCTTATATATTGTGCTGGATCTTGACATCTTTTCCTTAATGATTGCTTGCTTCTTTGTTTTGCATTGTTTTTCTTGCTTTGTGCTTTCGTCCCAACTGCTGTGAAAGGCAGTAGGACGCCGTTGCGCTTTTTTCAGGATGGTTAAAGTTTGTGCTGTGCGGATTGTGAAAGAGGAGGGCATGTTCATCGCGATCAGTGCAAAAGATCAGGATTGCGACAGCCTTCATTATTCCGGGTGCCACAGGTGAATACATGTTTTCCAATGTCTTTCGCATTATTCACCGGTTTGTCTTCTCATTCTGCTGGAAAATCCAAAATCTATAATCGGATAGTACCAAATCTTGGGCTTAGTTATTGTGGATACAAAAAATAGAGTGTACAAAGAGACTACAAAGAAAAAAATACACTATATTATGAATCTTGTGCAGTGATAAGTCGCTGTGATGATGTCTAGCTAACTAAAAAGCCACAGATACCGAAATTTTACTAGTAATAGACTGAAATTTGATAACGATTGAGGATATTCATGGTAATACAGAAAATTATACAAACATCGTGGAAATTTGTTTTCCAATGACTATATGTGAATGAAGAGTAACAAAAAATTTCGTTTGCTTCTCCAATTTTTTGTATTCGCACAATTATAGCAAATGATCTAAAAATTGACATACTTCTGTTTATTCATACTGATATATATATATATTAGGGTGGCCCTTAGCAGGGTCTCTTTCAAATTTTCATGCTCCCAGGGGCTCGAACGTTTCCAAATTGATAAAAAAAAATTCCCTGAAAAGTTGAGCTCTTAATACTAACTTTAAGATATTCTTCTTTTCTATCAAAGTTTCTTATGGAAATAACCTGTGGAATATTTTTTTCGATTTTTGGAATTTTATAACTCGTTGATGAATTTACTTACAATCGTGAAATACTCTCGAAATTCTTGAAGTGTTACGCGCCGATTGTAATTACGAGTATTTGATGACATCGCGTCTTAATCAAGATGCATTAGAAGTACGTTGATTATTTGTAGAAACATTATAAATTTGCACGAAAACTTACTCTCTCACATTCTATCTACACTTTCTCATGTACAATACAGAGATTTTTTGGAATGATGCGTGGGGCATGCGGTAGTAATGATCATCCCGATCCAAAACTATTCATTCAAGTTTTCCGCCTTTTATGCTGCTATTCTCTTGTGAGGCCACCAAAGGGTTCCAATGTTTCCGGTACTGAATTATTGGAACCTTTAATGAAGACAACGGAAACCATCATCGCTGCCAAATTTCCAAAAGCAGAATGGTGTGAGAGAATTGATCGTCTTTTGGATGGAGATAATGGAAACCAGACGAATGATGTAGACAATCGCGAACAAGATCATGATTACGAGGGATGTGCAGGACATAGCTCGCTAGTTGGCGAAGACCGCCTTCATGATCACAATTATGACGTCAATCATACTGGCGAGGAGGTTCAAGCATACGTTGCTGGATACGTTGTGCAAAAAATGATGAATTCTTTGAAATGTTTCAGTTGCCGGGATTCCTTACAGTCACGAAATCATGAACCGACAAGACGCGATGAGATGATCAGATTAATGGATCTCTATGGAGGACTCATATATCCCAGCGACCATCTTTATAACCTGACCGCCATTCTAGAGTCTACAATACTCGATGTTGTGGGGAAATCGCAGGCCCAATTGAATAGTTTGCTAACCGTCCTGGATAGAGTTCCAGTCGAATTGCCAATGGTTGGATGTGCCGTGCATCAGAAAGAGACGACCAAACGCGTCATCAATTTCTACGTTGTAACGCGAGGACATTCCCTATGCAGGTCATTCAATAGGAACAATGATGAAAATCAGCAGAAAACGAAGAGATCCCGCAAAAATGCAAAACTATATTAAGTAACAGCGATGAGATGGAATGTGAGAAATTTGGGAATAAAAGGTAATGGGGTTAAGAATTGCTATAATATCTGCTTGAACCTATTGCTCTATGTGAGCATTAATTATTTATAACAAAGTTCACACATTTAGTAATGGATCATCCGAATGGTTTCACTTCGACTTTACATGATAATCCGCATTTCACTGTTGGATCTTTTCGGGATGCTTTTAAATTCAGGTCATAGCTGGAGATATTATCATACAGGCTCAAGAGTAAGTATTCATACTCATACGTATTTACACTTCATTCAATCTATTTCGGATTTTACATTGTTAATAAATTTACTTTATGCATGATTTTGGGAACAACGGACTGAGTCAAATATGAAAGGCATGAACAAAAGATGAGTGAATACTACGGAGCCTCGGCCTACTTTGCTGCTTGCGATTGTGTTCAGTAATTAATATAGATGCCACACAAGCATGGTGGCAGCACCTCCTGGGTCACTCGTGCAGTCAGTCGAGTGACCATAATTATACACCACAGGAGGATGAGTGAGTCGCGCAGTAATTTGCATAGCGCACGCGCGACTCATTCGTGTAGAACTGATCATGCGTAGGCGCACCTATTACGTGCGCTTATCAATCGAGGAGGGTGAGTGAGTCGCGCAGCAACGTGCATAGCGCACGCGCGACTCATTCTAGAAGAACTGCTCATGCGTAGGCGCACCTGTTTCGTGCGCTAAACAATGAGAATGAGTGAGTCGCGCAGCAACTTGCATAGCGCACGCGCGACTCACTCTTGATGAACTGATCATGCGTAGGCGCACCTGTTGCGTGCGCTAACCACTTGAAGCCGGTCTGACCATGTGCACGCGCATGCTGAGATGCGCGGCCAATCAGAAAATTCAGTCATGATCAGACCACATCCGCTCAACAACACGAGGCCGGAAAGAAAATTGCCGGCATCACTTCGACCACGATCATCAGTGAAAGCACACGTGTTTTTCAGCTACGTTCAGTTAGTATTCAGCATTCAGTTCAACTCATCTTCAGTTCAGCTCAGAAAAATTGTGTTTCTTCAGCAACTAGTGCATCTTCGTCAGAAGCACAATTACTCAGATCAACTCATTGCCCACGTTGTTAGCCAGTGTATGTATCGGCATTAAATTCAGTGTCTCATACAGTTTATTAGACTCATCGAGCGTGCATCGTGCAACCGCGTGGTAATCAGTGTGTAACGATTATCTACATTTCAGTGACTACTCAAACATTCAGAACAATTTAACTCAGTGCAATTCATCATTGTGAACTATTCTGTGATTTTTGTTATTTTGTTACAAATTAAATAAACTTGTTAAACGCATTCAAAACTTCTATCCGCCACCAAAATTCCAACTTTTATTCCAGCACATTATTATATTCTTTAATATAATAATAAAGTCAGCCATTGCTATTTCAGTATTTTTTTCAGTAACTTTTCAGACATTTTTTGGTCCTTCGAGCCGGATTTTGGTCGGAATTTTTTGGGTGCAGTTATCAAACTATTGTTCAGTTCAACTCAATTTTCAGTCTCACTCAACTCAGTTCGCGTTAGTCAGTATTCGTGTGATAGTGTTGCTCAGTTCGTCAGTTCAGTGTCCAGTGTCGAAGTGAACAACGCAAGCATCATCATGAGTGATAACGCAGAAAAGCAAATTGACTCAGAACGCACAGACGAGACCATCGAAACCCAAGCTTCATCCAACCCAAATGACTTTGTCATCGGGTCATGGGTGGAAGAGATGGAAAAAGAAGAGACTCAAACCGAAACAAGCGAGTATCACATCGCACCTGAGATGGCACGCCTTCACGTTCAGCTCAGATCTAGATCGCCATCACCAGTGAGTACTCAAACCAACACAACGGAGTACAAAATTGCTGCTCAAATGGCGCGAGTTGAGATGTTGGGTCAATTAGCCCAGCTCATCAACGACTCAGACTCACCATGCGTTGAAGAAGTTGAAGGAAATATGGAGATCCTGAAGAGCACGTGGAACTGCTTCTCAAACGAGCATGAGTTGTTGGGTGTGTCGTGTAGAAAGACGCTCTTTGCTCATGACTATATAACAAAAGGAGTCTACCAATCAGCCTTCAAGCAGTATTGTGCAATCAATTCCAAGCTTTGCAGGCTCAGATCAGCAGCTCAGTCACAACTCAATTTAGAATCTGCTCAGCGCTCCAACTCATCAGCCCGACCGCACACTGTCTTACCAACCATCAAGCTGCCTCAGTTCAGTGGAGACTTTGCGAAGTGGCCAGAATTCAGAGATCTGTACACTTCCCTAGTCATCAAGAATCAGCAACTGACAAATGTGGAGAGATTTCACTACTTGAAAACGAGTGTGACCGGGTCAGCGTCTCAGCTCATCACCAACATTGCTGTCACCAACGAGAACTTTGATTCAGCGTGGAAGCTCATGAATGACCAGTACAATGACAAGGAGAGACTCATCTTCTCGCATATTGAGCAGCTCATTCGCCCTACCAAGACAGTCCAGTCAGCCTCAGACATAAACTCACTAGTCAGCACATGCAAGGAGCATATGGACGCTCTCGCTAGTCTCGGAGTTCCAGTGGGTCATTGGACCTACATTATGGTCTTCATTACGGCTCAAAGACTCGATCCAACTCTGAGAGAAGCTTGGGAAGTTGAACGCAGCTCAAACAAAGAGGACACGAAGTTCTCCAAGATGTTGGTGTTCCTGCAAGCCCGAGCCAGGGCTCTAGAAGCAGTCAGCTCAGGCAAATCATCGAGTTCAGTTCAGCAGCGCCTCACTAGAGCAGTATCCAATGCTGCTACAGTGACTCAGCCCCATAGAACATCAACTTCAGCATCAACTTCAACAACAAATCAGTATCCATGCGATGCCTGTGGAGGATCGCATTATCTCACCAGCTGTGAGAAGTTCATGAAGATGACCCAGACCAATCGACACGCAATGGTGGTAAAAGCAAGATTGTGCTTCAATTGCCTAGGCCACCACAACATCTCAGCATGCCAATCCACCAGGACATGCAAAGCGTGCAGTGGCAAACACCACACTCTGATCCATGAGCCATCGTTCGCAAGGGCTCGATCAGCTGGCACTCTGGCATCATCAGGAAGTCACTCATCAGCGAGCAGCTCAACGTCTCAGAAATGAGGAGACGCGGTGTCATTTCACCTCAGCAACTCAGCTAGTGGATCATCAGTTCTACTAGCCACGTGTCAAGTCAGATTAGTCACACCATTCAGCAAGCCAATCATCAGAATACTGCTCGATTCAGGTTCTCAGCTTACGTTCATCTCCAACAAAATTGTCAGCGAATTCGGCCTCACCAGAGAGCATTCTTCAGTATCAGTCTCAGGTATTGGGGGGTCGCATTCAATTCAGACCAAGGGTGTTGCATCCATCACATTACAGTCAGTTCACTCATCCTCATGCATCACCATCAATGCTCATATTCTCACGAAATTGACCAGCACAATACCATCAGCTCATTGTCAGCCACAACAGTGGCCTCACTTGTCAGCATTACAATTGGCAGATCCAGACTTCTGCACACCACAATCAGTAGATGCAATCATCGGTGCAGATACGTATGGGCTCATCATCAAGCCAGACATACGAAAGCATTCAGTTTCAGCGCCAATTGCTCAATCAACCATTTTTGGGTGGATTGTATTAGGACCAACTGCTAATCCTCAGTCACCATCTTATCAATCATATCAGACAGCAGTTGTGTCCACCAATCAAGAGCTACAAGAGTTGCTCACCAAATTTTGGGTACAAGAAGAGGTACACTCATCCTCAGAACATCAACTCACACCAGAAGATCAAGCCTGTGAGAATCACTTCAGGACAACACACACAAGAGATGAACAAGGAAAATACACAGTGCGAATCCCACTTAAAGCAACAACATCAACATTAGGAACATCGCAATTAACAGCAGAGCGATGTTTACAGCGAATACTCAGAAAACTCTCAACGAACAACTCCTACAATCAGTTATACTCAACATTCATGAAAGAATATGAGGAACTGGGGCACATGCAACGTGTTCCACTCAGCAATCAGAGAAAGACTCATCAGAGACGTGAACCTGCTTCTATGAACTGTAAAGCTAAGATGACCTTGGCACATGATGTTTCGGCATCAGGAGGGTTGAGGGTCTTGGCTAATCAGGAATTAGAGCAGCTTCACAATCATCCACCATATTATCTTCCTCATCATGGAGTTCTCAGAGAAGACAAGATCACTACAAAGTTGAGAGTAGTGTTTAATGGATCCAGTCCTACATCATCAGGCACATCAGTAAATGACATTCAGCATGTCGGAGCAAAAGTTCAGAAGGACATAGCAGATGTGCTTCTCTGGATCCGTCAGCACAAACTTATATTCGCCACTGACATCACAAAGATGTATCGTCAGGTTAAAATTCACCCTGACGATTGGGACTTGCAACGAATCATGTGGACCGATGATCAAGGAACCATGGTACCGTACCAGCTTAAAACGGTAACATATGGCACAAGATCAGCTCCATTTCTCGCCATCAGAACACTCCTTCAGTTGGTAGAGGATGAAGGTCATCGATTTCCACGAGCAATTGAACCTCTAATCAATGGCCGATATGTCGACGACATATTCGGAGGATCAGATACAATCCAGGAATTAATTGACACGTCAGAAGAGGTTACTCAGCTCTGCAAGGCGGGCGGGTTTCCCTTAGCGAAATGGCACAGCAACTGCAAAGAGTTTGTACAACATTTAGCAGAAGACTCATCAGAAGTTCAGAGTCACTCATTCGAAGAGAGCAGCACCAAAGTACTCGGTCTTGCATGGATACCACATGCAGACACGTTTAAGTTCAGAGCAACTCCACCAGCACCAAGCTCCACACTCACAAAAAGAATCATTTTGTCTGAGACAGCGCAGCTGTACGATCCATTGGGATTTTTAGCCCCAAATTATAATCAGGGCCAAGTCGCTACTGCAAGAGTTGTGGCTTGACAAGCTGCACTGGGATGCACCAGTCTCAGATCGGATCAGAACAAAATGGAACATCTTCAGACAAGAACTGACTCACATTTCAGAGATTTCCATCCCACGCTGGGTTCAGAGAACTCAGTCAGCGCGTGTGGAGATACATGGGTTCTCAGATGCCTCACAATTAGCAATGGCAGCTGCAATCTATCTCAGAACAGAAGAGCCAGGGCAGCAGCCACGCGTAACGCTGCTCTGTGCCAAATCAAAAGTAGCACCACTCAAGAGAATGTCCATACCACGGTTAGAACTCTCAGCAGCATTGATTTTAACTAAATTAATGAAGTACACTCAGTCAGTACTCAACCTCAGCAGTGTACCAACATTTCTCTGGACAGACTCATCAGTCACACTCACATGGATAAAATCACATCCATCAAGGTGGAAGGACTTTGTCAGGAACAGAGTGTCACTAATACAAGAACTTACTCCAGACAGCGTATGGAAGTTTGTTCCTGGCAAGTTCAACCCAGCAGACTGCGCTTCACGAGGAATCAGTGTCTCCCAGCTCGTGAAGCACCAATTATGGTGGACAGGCCCACCATGGCTCATCAGTGAAAACACTACATGGCCTGATCAGCCAATTCAGAACGACTCAAGAGTACATACAGAAGAAAAGCCCGGCATATCACTCATCGTGGAGTCAATACCTCAGTACTCATGGGAGATGATTTATAAGTACTCATCCCTTACTCGACTGCTCAGAATAACCGCAATTTGTTCTAGAGTCTTTCAGGTAGCTAGACGACTACCACGATCTACACTCGCACATCCACTCACGCCACAAGACCTCAATCAATCGCGAGTGTTATGGATCAAAGCAACTCAGGCAGCATATTTCTCAACAGAACTCAAATGGATCAAATCAGCTCAACTACCAAAGAGCCACCCGTTCAACCGATTGACAGCTTACATTGACACTCAAGGTGTCATTCGAGTTGGAGGAAGATTAGCACAGTCAGATCTAGAACCAGAGGCAATTCATCCAGCAATACTCCCACGACACTCTCACTTTACTCAATTAATAATCGCTGATGCCCATCAGAAAACTCTACATGGAGGCACTCAGCTCACAATGAACTACATCAGGCAATTGTACTGGATTATTGGTGGTAGAGCTCCAGTACGATCGCATATTCTTCGCTGCATCAGATGTGCTCGACAGCGTGGCGTTCGAGCAGAGCAATTAATGGGTCAGCTACCAACAGCTAGAGTCACTCCTTCACGACCATTCTCCTGTTCAGGTGTGGATTACGCTGGTCCACTGACCATCAAAACCTGGAGAGGACGAGGCGCCAAATCACAGAAAGGATGGTTGTGCATATTTGTGTGCTTCGTCACATCAGCCGTTCACTTAGAGGTTGTATGTGACTACTCAGCCGACTCATTCATTGCAGCGTTCAGACGGTTCACTGGACGCAGAGGCATCTGTCGCAACTTGCATAGTGATTGCGGCACCAACTTTGCAGGCGCAGATGCAACTCTTCAGAAGTTATTCAGTCAGGGAACTCGAGAAGCAAATCAAGTTCAGTGCTCACTGGCAAACAACGGAACAACGTGGAAATTCAATCCTCCAGCTGCTCCACACATGGGTGGAAAGTGGGAAGCAGCAGTAAAGTCAGTGAAGCACCATCTAATCAGAACCGTGGGAGACATGTCACTCACACTTGAGGAGCTCACCACACTATTAATCCAAATAGAATCAGTTCTGAACTCAAGACCACTAGAGCCATTGTCAGATGATCCAGATGACATTTCAGCACTCACTCCAGCACATTTTCTCATAGGAGAATCAATCAGCACAGTACCAGAGCCTTCACTCATGGACATCAGTGGCGGAAGACTGTCACGATGGCAACTCATTCAGCAACGACTACAATTCTTTTGGTCAAAGTGGTCAAGTCAGTACCTACAACGTCAGCTCTCAACATCCAAGTGGCACCATCCCTCAAATCAGATTGAGGTGGGGTCCCTAGTGCTCATCACAGATGAGAGATTCCCACCAACTAAGTGGCCATTAGCAAGAGTGACTCATCTTCACCCAGGCAAGGATGGATTGACCAGAGTTGTGTCACTCAAAACAGCAACAACTACTCTTGTCAGACCAATCAGGAAACTCGCCATTCTCCCAATGCCACAACAATGGAATCAGCAGTCATAATCATCAACTCCGTTGCTGATGGCGGGCGGAATGTTCAGTAATTAATATAGATGCCACACAAGCATGGTGGCAGCACCTCCTGGGTCACTCGTGCAGTCAGTCGAGTGACCATAATTATACACCACAGGAGGATGAGTGAGTCGCGCAGTAATTTGCATAGCGCACGCGCGACTCATTCGTGTAGAACTGATCATGCGTAGGCGCACCTATTACGTGCGCTTATCAATCGAGGAGGGTGAGTGAGTCGCGCAGCAACGTGCATAGCGCACGCGCGACTCATTCTAGAAGAACTGCTCATGCGTAGGCGCACCTGTTTCGTGCGCTAAACAATGAGAATGAGTGAGTCGCGCAGCAACTTGCATAGCGCACGCGCGACTCACTCTTGATGAACTGATCATGCGTAGGCGCACCTGTTGCGTGCGCTAACCACTTGAAGCCGGTCTGACCATGTGCACGCGCATGCTGAGATGCGCGGCCAATCAGAAAATTCAGTCATGATCAGACCACATCCGCTCAACAACACGAGGCCGGAAAGAAAATTGCCGGCATCACTTCGACCACGATCATCAGTGAAAGCACACGTGTTTTTCAGCTACGTTCAGTTAGTATTCAGCATTCAGTTCAACTCATCTTCAGTTCAGCTCAGAAAAATTGTGTTTCTTCAGCAACTAGTGCATCTTCGTCAGAAGCACAATTACTCAGATCAACTCATTGCCCACGTTGTTAGCCAGTGTATGTATCGGCATTAAATTCAGTGTCTCATACAGTTTATTAGACTCATCGAGCGTGCATCGTGCAACCGCGTGGTAATCAGTGTGTAACGATTATCTACATTTCAGTGACTACTCAAACATTCAGAACAATTTAACTCAGTGCAATTCATCATTGTGAACTATTCTGTGATTTTTGTTATTTTGTTACAAATTAAATAAACTTGTTAAACGCATTCAAAACTTCTATCCGCCACCAAAATTCCAACTTTTATTCCAGCACATTATTATATTCTTTAATATAATAATAAAGTCAGCCATTGCTATTTCAGTATTTTTTTCAGTAACTTTTCAGACAGATTGAGAATGATAAAACACACTTCAAATTGGAAACTTTTAGCGGTAAGTTTCGTTATTGTTACAATTATGGATAGCAAATACTACTGAGTTTTGCTCTTTGTTTCATTAATTGAAAGATGGATTATTCGCCCCAAACACAACGAGTCACTAGGATACCACGTCAAGGACAAGTTCAGTCACTTCGCACGATCATAGTAATGAAGGCTGAGCTTGGCAGTGTGAGTTCCACAGTCGAGGTAGATGACACTTCCGTCGGTATAGGTGCTAATGGTGGTTGGGTTTTAGGAGCAATGCATTTTTATTATTTTTTCTTCCTGATGGATTAACATCCAGTAGGCCTTCGGTGGTTTGTCTACTCTTCATAAATTGTTTTTCACCTTTTAAGTCACAATATGTCCATCATTGTGCTGATTATTTTAACCTTCTGTTAATTTAATCATTTATGAGGCCAGATAACCGCCACGTCCTCGTCCGTTGGCCTCGGGTAGCGCCGAGAGCGGTTTCGTGTAAATTTTCTGGACTGTGCGCAAAAGAATTTAGAAAATTGGTAAATCTACAAAAACCCAGCCTTTGTTATTGAAGTTTTCGATTACTTAAAATATTAAATTCAATTTTTTGAACTTTTATATTCTTATACCTAAGTTAAGTCATGGTTTACGAAATCGTGCTATGGATTTATGTTAAATATTTGATATCAATAATTATTGAACCAATTGTTTTTTGTTTCATTGATCTCAGTTGCTTCAAAAATGAAAGTGAATTTCAATCATAGAATTTATCATTCTTTCGTAATTCATGCCTCAATAGTGTTTAAACAAATTTGTGCATCGTAATTTTACCTAATATTATATTGAATTGATTAGGATTGTCAATATGTAGTTTTCTCTTTTCAAATTATTTTTATATTCTGTTTTACTCCATATTAAAAAAAATCATACCTTTAGCTCATCTTCAAAATTCTTTATATAACTTCAAGCCATTGCATCATTTCGCATTATCAACTTTGCGATCCACGGCACCGCTGACATTACTATCAGTCTCCTCCACAACCTTGGGTCACCTATATAGGATTTGGCGTATCGTCGTGTACGATACGCCAATTAGTCTCTAAAGCTTCGTGGCTACCATATTATATGTGTTCTTTGTGGGTCAATTAAACAAGTATTAGCACAAAAAAAAAACAAGTATATAGTTGTGAATCAATTTCTTTCCTACCAACAATTCTTTACTCTTTGGGATAGTTCTTACCTATTTTAATATATCTCATCGCGCTACGTTGACCACCTCATTTGAATTATACAAAATAAACGGAGCATTGATATTCCCATATTAATAATCTACTTTACTCGTTTTATACGCCCTGAGAACTTGTCTGTCACGAATTGTTTTGGGTCCGCATCGATCGCAGTTTTACTTACGAGATTCGGCAATCACGTTATGCTGCCATTATACCGATTACCGAAAATTGTTAATTTACATCGTGGTATCAAAACATTGCTGGAAACAGTCAATTGTTTCAGAATATTCGCAGCTTTTCTACTCCTTATATATGGCATGGAATGGTAGTTCAGTGTGACTCATTTTTTTTGTATCACATATTTACTCTTTCAGTGCTTTACGATGGCTATAATAACGACCCGTTGGTTTTAATGTCTTATGTACAGAAAACACGTCCCATATAATACCTTAGATGAGCAATGTCTACGTACAACCGCAAAACTTCCAACTGGTATTAATTTATATTATAGACTCTATATAATCGACTCACTGATCAGGGTGAGGACCACATGGTGCTCGTGCATCCTCAGCGAAAGGTAAGTGCATTCCTACTGTTGACCATAACACCAAATATGCTCAGGTGTATAAGGGCTCTAATCGTACCACCTGTTAATTACGCTCTGCTGTAAGTTCGGCGATAAGAGCGCTGAGAAACGGTGTTATGACGTCACTCATGACGTTATAACTCGCATTCACAACTCCTCATGAATTTTTATTTTCCTGAGGTAGAACAAGGAAAGTGCGAATCCTCACAAGCAATGTGTTCTCCATTGTCGCGAGCGTGAGTGCTCAGAAGAAAATGAAATCTTGGGAATGGCGCTCAAAATAAAACGCAGCTCTCGAGTCATTGCCAAAATTCGTGGGTACGTTGAGTGAAAAAACTTTTGTTGATGAGTTATTTGAATGAAAAAAAAAGAATATTGAGAGTAATACCTGTATTATTAGTAATTAATGACAATTCATATAATTAACAATATTATTATTCATTAGAAATATTGAAACCCACGGAATTTAGAATAATATAATATTGTTTCAATTATTGTATTTAAGAAAACCATATTTTATTGAATCTGTGTGTTTAATTACATGAAAATGAAATTAAGATGGTAAATCAATTCCTCTCTTTGTGCGCAATTGAATCGATTCGAAAAAGCATTTATTTATTTTTCGATGAACTAGCAACAATCTAACTCAACTTAAAAATCTGAAATCATTATAGACAAAAGGCGGTAATTCAAGAAATTTCGAAACTGCACGATGCTGCTGTGAGTGCGGTGGTATATATCAAATATCCTAGAAAATAACGCAAAAAAAAAACCTATATCGTGGACAAAACGATTAAACGATTTCAAGTCCCCGCCGTATTCCCCATGATTGGCGTTATTGATACTAATTTTTAATCTACTCCTGACCGTCCGAAAAATAAAAAATGGCGAAAGTTATTGTATTTAACGTAAAGCTCATCATTTTTTCTACGACCATTGCTATAATTGTGATATACGTGAGTATTTGTATGATAGTCATAATTAATGTGCAGACCTGACTGGAATTCCTGGCGACATATGTTATCTATAGAATTATAATTTCTTTCCAATCATTTCATTGATGCAAGTATGGACATATAATCGATTCATATAGCGAAAAATCATAAGAGACCTTTTCTGTAGAACGTTAAATTTCCTAAAAAAACATTCTTGTTTCACGATTGTAAGTAAATTCATCAACGAGTTAAAAAAATCCCAAATATCGAAAAAAATATTTTACAGGTTATTTCCAGAAGAAACTTTGATAGAAAAGCGGAATATCTTAGAGTTAATATTAAGAGCTCAACTTTTCAGGGAATTTTTTTTTATCAATTTGGAAACGTTCGAGCCCCTGGGAGCATGAAAATTCGAAAAAGACCCTGCTAAGGGCCACCCTAATATATATATATATGTACATAGCGCACAGTTTGGAGACGAAAATCCCGTTTAACGCATACTTCGGAGACATTTGCATCTTTTGACGACCGTCGTCAAATTAATCATGTATTTGAAGTTTACTTTGACGACATTTTCAGAAAATAGAAATTGCAGATGATAATAGATGGCGACACCATCTCTAGAATTGGCTTTTTCCAATTGTCGTCGATCTATGCGTATGACGTACCTTTCTCTTGTGTTAGGTCTTGAGCGACCTCTCCGCTATACTTTTTCGCGTTACCGACGTCACCCATTCTCATCAACCGCGATCACACATGCTGACGCATTAGAAACGTTCATTAACCTTTTTCTTTCACAATGGCCGCACGCGCAAGCGCGATCGCCAAACCGCGAACATTCAACTCAAATTCTCCACCGATATGCTGCGTTGCGGAATATGACCATTAAAGAATTAAGTTAATATTAAGAACCATTTGCATAAACTTAAGAATTGCCACTCAGCATGTAAGACTATATTGTATAAATAATATTTCAAGGGTATTTCACAATATCAAGCACCGAGAACCAAACTTTAGAGTCAATAACCTGAAATCGCCAACTCAGCCCTCAGCAATAAATTTTGTCAACTAAGAAGTCACCCACCATCGGCCCTTCTGTCCAATGGCGGGCCAGCTAACTTCCAAGCAACAAATCGAAACATCAATAAATAAAAAAGACCAATCAGAACCAGTCCGCACGGACGAGGAACCACGAATATATAGACAACTCCCTGGCTCTCGAGGGCAGTTCATTATTAATTCTTTCATTCACGATTCCTTTTTATTATTCATTCAATTCAACATTTCTTTCATTATCAGTAGTTCTCGAGCAGTGTTGTTTATCAGTAGTTCTTGAGCAGCGTTAGTTAGTTTTTGAGAGAACATTTTCATCCATTATATTATATTACATCATTCTACGTGGTTGAAGCACTCTTGACTTCCCATTAAACAATTATAACATTTCTTCAGTGTCAACGCATATTGTGTACTCATCGAGCAATCAACCTAAATGATTATAAATCATATAACTCAAGGGAAACAATAAACGAATCGACATCGATATCCACAACTGTGAAGTTACTCGTTCTACAATCTTTATTTCATCTCAATTCACTGATTCACCTTGACCACCAATCCTTCGCCGACGCTTAAACTGCGAGTCGCAATGACAAGCAACGATTCTTCTACCTATTCGGACTTAATTCTAAATCTAATTTCTATATTTAACTGTTATATCCACCGGAACGTGAGGATCTTCTTCACCAAGTGCAATTAATCTACAATTCTACGAATCAACTCTTATTACAACCCCAACCTCTCACATTCGGTAGATCTGCCAAACCCAAACGCTCTTAGGACGCAATAGGGTTTACAGCCAGGTCGTAACAGTTAATATAATAAATTTGGTGGCAGCGGTGGGATCGCTTGCCGGAAGTTAAGCGAAGTGAAAAAGTGATCATATAAGTGACAGAAATTGAAGAAAATAAAAAATATAAACATTTAATAACATTTTACAAAGAAAACTAACAGAATAATTACCGACGAGACTGGTGCCCAATAAAACAGTCTCCAAAAATAATAATAATCATAAACAAACGAAGGAAGAAAAATAATCAAATAAATCTATATCGATCGTGCAAAAAAATTATTAATCGATAATACGACAACAAATCAGCGACAGTACAATCAACGTGCAACAACAACCAAAATCAACAAGTTCGAGCATCCTAAGTAACCCGAGACAACCATCAACGTCACCCGAGCCTACTTCAATTCTCAACGCAGAGCCAACACCACCACACCTGTCAGCGAACAACTCACAATCACATTAAAAAAAAAAAATAGACATCCATTCGTAAGTGTTACATACTGAGTGGCCTATCATACCTTTTTCTATCTCTCATCTCACACACCAATTACAATCTCTTCTACAGGAACTACCAAACAAATCCGGGAAACGAATTGCTCCCTCGACAGACAAGCACGACTGCAGGGGGTGGCAACATGAATTCGCGCCAAACACCCAACTCCCAATAATCTGGAACAACAACAGAACACGAGGAAACCCCAACACACCATCAGAATCAAACATCAACAATAAAACGAGACAAGAAATCCCTATCGAACAAATAAATTCAAATACATTAAAATATACAACCCCCGAATTCCCAGAAATACAAATAAATTCAAAAACAACCAATAATATTACACAAGAAAACCTTAATGTACAATTAGAACAAACCAAAAGCGACGGTCCAACCCCAAATTCAATTTCTGCTCCCAACAAAAAAACAATTGACTCAACTAAAACCAACCCCGAAGTAAAAACAAACACAATCACCCGCAGCGCAGAATGCAAATTTTTAATCACTCCTGCTTATCGATCCCCCTCTATCATTATCAAATCAACCGAATTAAAAATAAACCAAGGCCAATTCTTAATTGACACTGGGTCCGAACTAAATTTAATAAAACTAGGGGAATTAAAAAACATAAAAAATATCGACGACACCATAACGTATGAATTAAATGGCATCTCTAAGAATGACAAACCAAGAACTTTAGGCAGAATAAAAATAAGAATAAATAATACAACCAACGAATTTCATGTAATCCCAGACGAGTTTCCCTTGAAATACCCAGGCATTATCGGCACCGAATTCTTACACACTAATAGAGGAAAAATAGACCATAATAAAAAATCTGTCGCATTCGATAACGTTGAGTACCCATTTCACGAAAAAGAACGATTCATTCTACCCGCCCGACAGAAAACCGCGATGTTTATAAGATTATTAGACAATGATTTAAAAGAAGGATACATCGCCAACATAGAATTCCCAGAAGGTATTTACGCAGGCAAATCTTTAGTTTCAAATAATAATAGCGTTGCATACGTTTACGTACTAAACACGTCAGAAAATGACGTCACCGTAGATATCCCCGTTGTCCCCCTATACCCATTTGAAACGAGTGAAGACGAAGAAGAACTACAGAGAAAGGAAGAAAGAATATCCAAGTTAAAAGGCAAAGGCCGTACAGAAAACATTATTGAAACCCTACACCTCGACCATTTAAATGACGAAGAACGTGACGCAGTGCATATACTAGTAACCAGTTACGCTGACTTATTCCATCTTCCGGGAGAATTATTAAGAGCTACTGACGCAACCACCCACAGGATCCACACTAAGGACGATGTTCCAGTATATACGAAACAATACCGCTTTCCACAAGCTCAAAAGGCAGAAGTAGAAAAACAAGTAAAGGATTTGTTGAAGATGGGCATCATCCAACCATCTGCCTCCCCGTATAACTCTCCATTGTGGATCGTACCCAAGAAACCGGACGCACAGGGAAACAAAAAATGGAGACTTGTCATCGATTACCGAAGATTAGATGAAAAAACCATAGGCGACGCATACCCTCTTCCCCTCATAAACGACATTTTGGACCAATTAGGAGGCGCAAAATACTTTTCAATATTTGATTTAGCCTCAGGGTTCCATCAAATCACAATGCATAAAAACGATGAGGAAAAAACAGCTTTTACCACACCACACGGACATTACGAATTTAATAGAATGCCATTTGGATTAAAAAATGCTCCTGCCACTTTCCAACGATTAATGGATCTAACGCTTAGCGGACTACAAGGCGACGAATTACTAGTATATCTCGACGACGTTGTTATTTATGCAACGTCTATCGAAGAACATAATATTAAATTCAGGAAATTCGCAGAAAGATTGAGGACAGCGAACTTGACACTACAAACAGAAAAATGCGAATTCTCTAGAACAGAAGTCAAATATTTAGGACACATTATTGGCAGCGATGGTGTGAAACCTGATCCTGGCAAAATAAAAGCAGTAAAGGAATATAATAGACCAAAAACCATAACAGAAGTCAAGGGATTCTTAGGACTTGCAGGATACTACCGCAGATTTGTTAAAGATTTTGCGTACTTGGCAAAACCACTAACAGACCTCACCAGCCCAGGTACATCATTTATATGGACCGAGTTACATACCGACGCCTTTAATACAATACGCGATTTATTATGCGAATTTCCTATACTCCGCTATCCAGACTTTTCAAAGCCATTTATCGTAACGACAGACGCATCAGGTTACGCTTTAGGTGCAATACTGTCCCAAGGCGAAATAGGAGAAGACCTCCCCATTTCATATGCTTCAAGAGTTTTAGGTAAAGCCGAAAAAAATTATTCAACCACAGAAAAAGAAATGTTGGCTATCGTATTCGCATTAAAGACTTTTAGACCTTATCTGTACGGAAGGAAATTCACCATGATCACAGAGCACCGACCTCTCGTGTGGGTCCACAATTTTAATGACCCCACTTCACGCATAATGCGATGGAGAGAAAAGATTAGCGACTTCGACTTCAATATTCAATACAAGGCAGGCAAAATAAATACCAACGCAGATGCATTATCACGCAATCCCATTTCCGACACTAAAATCAAAGAAGTTTACATTATCTCCGTCACCTCACGACCACCCAAACCACACGAAACCAAGAAAAGGAACGACCAAGGAACAATCACCCAGGAACCCCAACCGAAAGAACCCAATAACGAAGAAATCCAGCATCTGAGTAATTTTATTAGAAACGTTAAACTAGCAAAGAAAACTCGAAACAATAATCAACAATCCAAAAATCAAGAATCAATAAATCAATAATCAATAAACCAAGAATCAATAAACCAAGAATCCAATAATCAAGAATCCAATAATCAACAATCTAATAATCAAGAATCAATAAACGAAGAACCAGTAAACCAAGAATCCAATAATCAACAATGTAATAATCAAGAATCAATAAATCAAGAATCAGCAACCCAAGAATCCAATAATCAAGAATCAATACCAAAAAAAATAAAAGAAACCACAAAACAATAATTACACCCAAATGGAGTTACGCCCTAGAAATAAGAAAATCCTCAGTACCACATTTTCTTCCCACACCGACGATGAGATTATTAAACAAAAAGAAAAAAAGAGCAAACAAACAAGTCGAACTCCGCCCAAGAATACGATCAAACCTACCTTCAATTCACCAGCATTCAATCAACGACGCGAATCCAAACAACATGTAAGAAGTTCAAGCAATAGTTCCCATTCAGAAAATACAGACGATGAAGCACGCATTATCGACCTTATGTTAGAAGCCTACGACCAAGCCATGGAATTATCCTCCTCAGACAATAACAAACCAAAAAGATTTAAAACCAGAGGCGAACGAAATTCCTCGAAGGGTTACACGCAACAAAAAATCCTTCATACCAATTCTGAGCCAAACACCAAATCACCAGAGGACATAAGGAAATATTTAACAGAGTGTTATGAACGACTAGAGAAAATTAACTCTGACACCGAACTCCAACAAAATCCCTCCAAATTAAATTCATCATCAGACTCAACAGATGACGTTGATACAGTACCACAAACCATAGGTGCTGAAATACATAAAAAACCTAAAACAAATCCCGAATCTGCAAACAATCAAACGGCATCGAAAGGTAAATGGAAAAGAAAACGCGATACCGCGCGCAACGGTTCAACAACCGAGTCAGCTGCACCGAGCAATACGTCACGCAGCACGAGAACAACGAGACAGACAAGGACGGACAACTGCTCACGTCAGACTCCCACCGTACTCAGTAGCCTCGACGATATAGCGGCAGCACCTCTCGGGCCAGTAGAGTCCGCAGTACAGGCCTTATGCTCGCATCCCCACTCAACCATTCAACCGCTTCCACACTCAGTCGCGCGCTCCGTCCACTCTCCACTTCCCCCATTGATCGACGACTCAATAGCTATAGCCACTCTTTCAAGCTCGGACAGCGAATACGACGATCCAAACACAATAAATCAATTTTACAATACCCAAGAAACTATGAATATTAATGAATCCAATGACGACTTCGATTCCCCATCCAACTCCAATTCATCCCTTTCAGACGAAGATTTAACTAAAGACCACCCCAAAACAAAAACAATTAATAATGATAATTCAAGGCCAACCATACGAGAAATCGAAATAATCCCCACAAATATTACTGAGACCCCCGACAACTTAGATATGAGGAAAGATAACTTAATTTGTTTTATACAAAACGACGGTAAACCATTAGACGATATCGGACAGACTTTTATCGACTCAGGATGGATTCCACCAAGTAAACAATTACCAGAATATACCATAGGACAAATACTATTTAATCAATTGAGAAGTAAAACAATACTCGCCATAGTAGTGAAACAAAAAAAAGTAAATACAATCTATCAAGACGATGTCGAGAAAGGTTTAAGGAATTTAAAAGAAAAAATGAACGAACTCAAAATTAATACAGCAAGTATCTCACAAGGAAAAAGTAAATTCAATAAAGATACGTGGATACATATAAAATCTATGCTCAGAACATTATTATTCGGGACTAAAATTAAAATTACTATTTGTTTAGAAAAAATAATCTATCCATCCAGAGACGAAATCCCCGGCATAATTAAATTGAATCACGAACCGCCCTGTGCAGGGCATAAAGGCATAACAAAGACGTATGATCGCATTAGAGCCCAATATTTCTGGGAATACATGAAATCCGACATTGAAAAATTCGTTAAAAGATGTGTCAGCTGCCAAAAGAAAAAATTGATTAGAATAAAAACAAAACAACCAATGATACTGACGGAAACATCCGCAAATGTATTCGACAGAGTAGCTTTAGATATTGTCGGCCCCCTTAAATGTTCAGAAAAAGGAAATAAATACATTTTAACCATGCAAGATGACCTCTCTAAATATTGTCTAGCCATACCAGTACCCGACCACACCGCAAGTACCATCTCCCAAACATTTATCGAACACTTTATACTCCGTGTTAGGTCCTGAGTGACCTTCCTTTCCTATCTACAATAATTATTACCTAACCAAAATATCATTATTGAAATTCTTTTTTCTTCGATTATTCATTTTTATCTCACACCGATTATCGGATTATTTTTCTCATTTTTTTTTCCTCCCACTGTAGCCGCGCACTTGCGTACTCGCTACAAGCGTGAGAAACCATTTAAAAGATCACAAAACCATTAGGCTGCAGAATATGAACCTATAAGAATGATCATTCAACGTAATAAATATTTAAACATTAAGAATAAATATTGTATCTCAACTCCAACCGTTAAACTCTGTCGGGATAATCATCAACTCATATTTCTGCGGTGCACAATATTAAGAGCCCGAGATTCTTCTTGAATTCATTTATCTCAGCGTGAGAAATCATAAACTGTCAACTCAGCTTTTGAGAACAAAATCGGAAACTACTTAGAAGCCAACCCCACTATTTGGACCTTCTGTCCAATAGTGAACTCTTTCAGACAAATTAAAATGGCTTGAATGAATTAAGCCAATCAGAATCAGTCCGCACGGACCCAAAAAACGCTGACGCAAATCTTATGCAGCGAGGAAATAAATAGAGCTTCTTTCTGATTTTCCACCCACTTCTATGCCAACGAGCAGACGTGAAACAGCTTCAAGCATTGCAAGTTAAATCATTTCAATCATCTTTCCAATCTTTTGAGAACTGCTCTAGAAGTAAAGCTCACGTTATTTTATCAATTCAAACGCGCCAACGCGATCGGTATAATTACAATCCGCTAAGGTTATTATCACCTAACCACAGTTAACGCGTTCGCACTCAGAGAATCAATTCTACTCGACAACTAATAATCAAAGGTTGCGAGATCTCTAAATTGCGAACCAACATTGTGAATAAGTGTATAAATTGTTATATTGATATTATTGTGAGTGAGATAATAAACAACGAAATAAGTGTTATTCTATAAACTATTTGTGAGTTCATTCATAAAAACCCGTTCATTCCTTCAACCTTCAACCGCGGGTCGCGGCACAACAAGCAACGATCCCAATACCATTTCGGACTTTACTCAAAATTAATTGGTATAAATAACTGTATTTTTCCATCTCGTTCTTAATATTTGGGGCAACCCAACCAACTCAACCGAGTCTACAACTAGGACGTAACAGTTATATTTATATTAATTTGGTGGCAGCGGTGGGATCGCTTGTTTGAAGTTAGAAGTGATAAACTTAGTGAACATCTGGTGAAAATTTGTGAACACGAAAAACATTGAACAAAAACTAGCTATTAATAAACTATTAACCGAAAAGACTGGTGTCCAACAATTCAGTCATCCAGTTTTTTTCTACAACAACGAGTCGATCGATACCAGACGTATCGATTCAACTAAACCATCAGAAAAAATCTACATCATCGAAATCAACTTAGTGCCATTCCGCACTCAAGCCATCATCTCAAAATCATCGTCAACGGAGCCTAGATTATTCCCAGTATCCCGAGACAACTATCAACGTCATCCGAGCTTACGTCCACTTCGGCGTGGGACTCATCATCTCCACACACCATACTGTATTCTTTTCCCATTGCACTAAAAGTAGTCGTCGTTCTGTAAGTCATATCTTTCTAATATTCTTCGCTCTCTATAACCCTCAACACCTCTAAATCACTTTCATACTCTCTCTCACCACACAAAGATGGCAAACCCCATTATAATACCTGAAGACCTACTCAATGACCCTATCATGCAAGAATTTCAGATTGACTCCGGTAGTTCGCTAGTCGATTTATTAAAAGTAATAAAAATTCGCGAACAAGAACAATGTAAAAACAGAGAAAGATTAGAAGAACAGTTAAGGGCATTAACGGTCAAAGTCGAGTCTAATGAATTAAAAATAGGAAGCACATCAATCCCATCCAGTACAGAATCACACGAACGTTTAAATCCGACAATTCGCGTTGACGTAACGCCTCCAACACCCTCCCGACGGAGACCTAGTCAAGAAAATAATGACATTTTACCTTATATGCTGAGAAACGGTACTGAATCACCCGACAGAACACATACAAGACGCTCACAATCACCCTCACACACACTACATACATATAGACAAGACAATAGATTTCAATTGGGACCAAAGGATTATATACATTCAATCCCACATTTTGATGGCACAGACGAAGGTTATGATGCGAGTGACTTCATCACGCATTGTAGGAATGCCAAAGAATATGTTCCACCTTATAGGGAACATGAAATTTTAGCCCTTTTAACGAGTAGACTCAAGGGCGACGCTCTAAAACGGGTATGCAAATCAAAACCGCGTACTATCGACGCTGTAATCAATTGCATAAAAGACTACTTCGACACACCCAAGTCATATAACACATTACGACAAGAAATTATTAATTTTAGTTAATTACCCCACGAAAAAATCAACGCCTACCCTGGACGAGCTGAAGAATTGTTAATTAAGGTATTAGAACAATTACACTTGACAAACTTAACGGACAAAGACGCTAACAGAAGAATCCTGATTCAGGATTTAACCAACGGATTTGTGCGAGGACTCCGGTGCGAGTACCTTAGGTTATTTAGAACTAGGGAATTTGATGATCTTCAAGACGCATTAGCCGAAGGGAGATACGCGGAACGGGAACTTAACGAATTCCCACAATTTCGACCTGCACCACCCCCTAAAAAAATCCTCGTAGCACAATCGAATAAGGAATCGACCATTGAACCTGCCAAAGTAGAAGTGCCAAAGGCACAATGCGACTTTTGCGGACGGTCAGGCCACAATATTGATATCTGTTATAGGAAAAAGGCAGTCGATATGGCGAACGGGAATAGTCCCGTCGAAAAAAATCAAAAACAGGCTCCCCGTACAACCAAATATCAAAAAATCAACGCGATTCAGGGGCCCCAGAATGGGTATCCCAACTTCCCAATTAACTTTCCCACAAATTATCCCATTTACCCTAACATTAATCCCTATGCACAAATCAATTCCCCAGATCACAGTTTCCCTGTTAATTATCCCGACTACAACATCCGAAATAACTACCCTTTCCAATCAACTTCGAATAGTCCTGATCCACATCCGCCACCCTACGTCAAGTCGTGCAAATATTGCAAAGAAACGGGTCACGTCATTCAAGAATGCCGTAAACTAGAAGCACGCAATCAAAGGTCGTCTCAAAATAATGCTAACGACCAACGACCGAATCCGGGAAACGACCGGCCCCCTCATCCCACGGGCGCGGTGATGAGGGAAGACAAAAATTCGCGCTAACCTCACCCGTTTCACTACCGAACAATCATCATTCAATCTACAAACCGGTACCATTGCGCAGAACCATGCTGAAACCGCGAATCGACCAGAATCAAATAAGTAATGCAGTCCAAGAAACATGTAAATTGCCAGAAATCGAATCTCGCGTCGAAAAAATCTCAAATCCAGAATTAATAAAACCGACGGCGGAAGATAATCCAACTTCAAAAATCAAATCTATCACACCTGCTCGAAGCGCTGAGTGTAAAATATTAATAACTCCTTCTTATCAATCGCCATCAATTCTTATCAAGACAGATCAATTAAAATTAAAACAGGGACGACTCCTAATCGACACAGGTTCAGAATTGAACCTGATTAAAAAGTCTGAATTAGCGAATCCCATGGACATAGACGCAACTATTACATACGAACTAAACGGAATTTCTATTGGCGAAAAACCCAAGACTTTGGGAAAAATAATTATAAAAGTAGACAATTCTCTCAACGAATTCCATGTCGTTCCAGACGAATTCCCTCTAAATTGTGCAGACATAATTGGGACGGAGTTCATGCAGAACAACAATGGAAAGATAGATTATAGTAAGAAGGAGGCTCATTTCAATAACATAATATATAAATTTCAAGTACGAGAACAATTTGTTTTACCGACAAGGAACAAAACCGCGATGTTCGTACGGACAACTTCCAACGATTTAACAGAAGGATATCTTCCCGCCCTCGACTTTCCAAAAGGCGTCTATACAGGCCAATCATTAGTCTCTAATCGTAACGGTATTGCTCATTTATACGTCATAAATACATCGGGAAATGATATCACAATAGATGTCCCAGTCATCCCATTATATCCATTTGAAACAAGTGAGGACGAGGGCGAGTTAAAGCGTCGAAAAGAAATAATATCTCAATTCACGGGTAAAGATCGTACACAAAAAATAATTGAAACTTTACACCTTGAACATTTAAATGATGAAGAACGCAACGCAGTGCATGAATTAGTGACTAGCTACGCGGATTTATTTCATCTCCCCAGAGAATTATTACGGGCTACTAACGCCACAACTCATAGAATCCACACAACCGATGACGTCCCCGTATTTACAAGACAATACCGTTTTCCACAAGCACAAAAAGCTGAAGTAGAGAAACAAATTCAAGACCTCATGAAAATGGACATTATCCAACCCTCTAGTTCACCTTATAATTCACCATTATGGATAGTGCCAAAGAAACCTGACGCGCAAGGTAATAAAAAGTGGCGACTAGTAATAGACTATCGCAAATTAAATGAGAAAACAATAGGTGACGCATATCCTCTACCGCTCATAAATGACATCCTTGATCAATTAGGTGGAGCCAAATATTTTTCGATTTTCGATTTAGCTTCCGGGTTTCATCAAATAGCAATGCATTTCATAGATCAATGTAAAACGGCGTTCACAACTCCTCACGGTCATTACGAATTTAATAGGATGCCGTTTGGACTGAAAAACGCTCCCGCGACATTTCAAAGATTAATGGACTTGACTCTTAGTGGACTACAAGGCGACGAATTACTCGTATATCTCGACGACGTTGTTATTTATGATCGATCCATTGAAGAACATAATTTGAAGTTCAGAAAATTCGCGGAGAGGCTACGACAGGCCAATTTAACCTTGCAAACTGAGAAATGCGAGTTTTTCAGAACCGAAGTAAAATATTTAGGACACATTATTGGACGTGACGGCGTGAAACCGGATCCCGAAAAAATTAAAGCATTGAAAGAATTCACACAACCCAAATCTAGGACCAACGTTAAAGAATTCTTGGGCCTAGCCGGTTATTACCGACGATTTATTAAAGATTTTGCGTACATAGCCAAACCATTATCGGACTTGACAAGTACAGAAAAATCGTTTTCATGGACTGAACAACATACACAAGCATTCACTACATTACGTGACCTCTTATGTGAATATCCAATCCTTCGATATCCTGACTTTAACGAACCTTTCATTGTAACGACAGATGCGTCCGGTTACGCTTTAGGTGCGGTCTTGTCTCAAGGCAAGATTGGGGAAGATTTACCCATTTCATTTGCATCACGGGTTCTAGGCAAAGCCGAGAAAAATTATTCAACAACAGAAAAAGAAATGCTAGCTATCGTGTTCGCATTAAAGACATTTAGACCATATTAATACGGTAGGAAATTTACGATGATCACTGATCATCGGCCTCTCGTTTGGGTCCATAGTTTCAACGACCCGACTTCACGCATTATGCGTTGGCGCGAAAAAATCAGCGACTTCGATTTCACTATTCAATATAAAGCGGGAAAAATAAATACCAATGCTGACGCGTTATCACGTAATCCCGTTAACCCTACTGAATCTAGAGAAGTCTATCGAATTTCCGTTTCATGGCGACAACCTGCTCCGCCCCCACAACCTCTGAAGAACGATAATTCACTACTCAAATCAGGAAACACCGACCCACTCAATGTATTAGATAAAGAAACACATGAATGGGATAGGTTTATAAAAAATATAAAAATGATCAATTTAGGAAGAAATGACGATTCGATATCGGGCGTATCTAATCCCAATGAGGACCAAGACCAAGACGCCCAGTCACCTATCGAAAATTTAACTATCGCTTTCAACCAATCACCCATTGAGAATCTGACGATATCCTTCAATCAATCTCCCATTGAAAATCCTATAGTATCTATTAATCCATCAACCTCTAGTGATAATAACTCCCCAAGTCAATCAACCCCTAGTAATAGGAATCAATCGAGTCAAGTAAATCTTGACCATCTTAGTAATAGTAATCAATCAAATCAAGAAAATCTTGAAAATCTTAGTATTAATAATCAATTAAATCTCGGTCCGTCCGAAAATCAGGTGACTCACGAGATCAAAGCTAATCCAGGAGATATTAGTGGGGAAAAGACACCCAATCAAATGGAGACGCAAAAAGAATCCGGAGATCAATCTATTCAACTCAATATAAGTAATCAATCAATTCCGGTTATTCAAAATAACCAATTTAATAACAATCCAGTAAGAATAAGTTCACCTAGAGATAAGATATGTTCGACTTCATATCAAAGATCCCTCAACCCATTGTCAGATTCCGCACAAAACATCCATCCTATTCAATCCATTCCTAAGGCACATATTTCGATAGGAATAAGTCAGAAAAATAAAATAGACTCTCTTCAACGTGACGAACGCGACGAAACGCGAGCCTACGGGAAAAGAACACATATAACTTCCTCTTCATCCCCCACAGATAAAAATAATGTCAAGCCTGTATTGAAAAAGGTTAAACCATCTCCCCTCACTCCTGTCACAACCGATAAAGATGATAATGACGATCACGAAACGTCCACATCAAATTTCAATCACCCATCATTTTCTCAACGTCGCGGATCAAATATAATTGTAATAAGTTCTGACGACACCTCACATTCTGAAGAAATGGGTATTAATCCGCGTACACTCGGTTTCATGTTAGACGCTGCCGATCAAACCGCGAGAACACCAAGTAATTGCGATAAATTTGGTCCGAAAAGACTGAAAACTAGAAGCGAAAGAAATTTGTTAAGGGAATGTCACGTTCGTTTGGAAAAAATCCAACATTCCCCAATTTTTAAATTAAATCCAGCTAAATTACAACTACAACAGACACATACGGACGCAACAACCGACGACCCACGTTCTCTTAACACCCAAAAACGAGCCGGAATTCAGTCAGAAACAGACGAAACTCTGCCAAGATCAATACTAGTAACGGCAGAAGTGCATAACGACCCAGAACCTAATAATAACAATGAGGCACCCTCGAGTCAATTAAAACCCAAATTACCTACCAAGAGAACGATTAAAGGTAGAAAGATACAAATAGAGAAACAAAACGGCTCCACTACTCAATCAGAGGTGGCAAGTAGCGTATCATCCAATCCAATTGCAACGAAACTTCGGAAAACGGGAAAACCAGCAACAATGCCTCATACAACTGTCGCTTTGCCAACAGACTTGGACGAAATAATGACTGAACCCCTAGACTCGATCGACCTCACACAGGAATCACTCTCCCCTATCCCACATCCTTCACACATTACACCTCACCCAGTTTTGGACGGATACATCTACGTAGACTCAACATCTAGTACTGAAACCGATCCAAACCATCCCGACCTGTTAAAATCCCCTAACGACGCCTCTCAAAAGACCACAATTGACGATAATCCCGTAATCATAGGAAACCCACAGGTGCCACCTGTCGCTCTCAACACACCAGATCCAGACGCTGACGAACAAGATCAAATACCAATCATAACGGAGACATAACCCTCCCCACGAACGTTATCGATACAGTCGACAACCTAGAAATGCGTAAAGATAACTTAATTTGCTTCATACAAGACGATGGCGACCCTATGGACTCAATAGGACAAAAATTCATTACGGACGGTTTACTCCCGCCCAAGAAACCGACATCCGAGTACGAAGTAGGCCATATTATAGTCAAACGTTTGAGAAGTAAAGCAATTTTAGCAATAGTAATTAAAAGAAAAGGAGCCGACACCGTTTATAAAGAGGATGTCGAAAACGGACTAAGGAAATGGTATTTGAAAATGAAAGAATTAAATTTAGAGTCTGCTAGCGTTTCCCAGGGTAAAAGCAATTTCAACAAAGACACGTGGAAATACATAAAATCAACACTTAGAATCCTACTATTAGACACCCAAATTAAAATCACTATTTGTTTAGAGAAAATCATTTACCCACCCCGAGACGAAATTCACAACATAATCAAGTTAAATCATGAACCACCGTGTGCAGGACACAAGGGTATAACGAAAACCTATGATCGCATTAGAAGCCAATATTTTTGGGAGTATATGAAACACGACATTGAAAAATTCATAAAAAAATGTGTCAGTTGTCAAAAGAAAAAACTCATTAGAATCAGAACTAAACAACCCATGATTTTGACGGAAACATCCGTGAACGTTTTCGATAGAGTAGCTTTAGACGTAGTCGGCCCATACAAAATTTCAAAAAGCGGGAATAAATACATTCTAACCATGCAAGACGATCTGTCGAAATATTGTCTAGGAGTACCAATACCAGATTATACGGCTGGGACGGTAGCTCAAGCTTTCATTGAACATTTCGTACTCAGATTCGGAGCACCAAGAGCCATACTGACAGACCAAGCGACATACTTTTTAGGGAAATTGATGACGTTAATTACTAAAAAATTGGGTATAACCCAATTCAAAACAACTTCCTTTCACCCACAGTCTAACGGTTCCCTAGAACGCACTCATCAAGTGCTCAACGATTATTTAAAACATTACCGAGACAAAGATGATTGGGACCAATGGGTACCCTTCGCCATGTTCAACTATAACACTAGTAAGCATTCGGCAACACATTATACCCCACACGAATTAGTTTTTGGCGAAAAGGCGCGATTACCATCCGACTTAGAACCATTTGACAAACTTCCTACTTATAACGACTACTTGCATGATTTAATGAACAAATTGACCGAGACAAGGAACGTCGCACGACTGAACCAAGACGCCGCGAAATTAAAATCTAAACAATATTACGACAAAAAGATACATCCCAAAATATTTCACGTAGGACAATACGTCAACATTAAGAAAAATATTAAGGACAAGACGGACAGGAAACTAGACGACAATCATCTAGGGAAATACCAAGTCGTAAAAGTAATTGACGAGAGAAATAACATCGACATTAGAATAGCCCCTGGCCAAATTAGAAGAATACATATGGATCAGGCAGAATTAGTCGTGCCATCTAACGCGAGTACCGACCAATCCGACTCTTAGAGCATAGACAATTAGTATTTCTACAACTACCCCATCCTCGTCATAACCGTTTCCCAGCTAACGTCATCAAAATCATAACCCCGCTACAAATCATTAGTGCCAAGCATTACACTTTCAGGTGTTACACGA
This sequence comes from Zele albiditarsus, assembly GCA_958496275.1. NCBI lineage: Eukaryota > Metazoa > Arthropoda > Insecta > Hymenoptera > Braconidae > Zele > Zele albiditarsus. The sequence continues at coordinate 207,649 of OY292416.1, forward strand.
TGGGCTATCTCACGCTATTCTCACTAACCACGATACTACTCTCATATGTGATCCAAGGAACGTGCATCATCGCTTACGACTGCGCAGCGCCCGGTATGAACATGTCCACGCACTCACTGAATGAGATTCGGGAGTGCAACATACCGATACCGAACCCAATAACTACTTCAGCCAGCATCCAACTCCTTCAGACTGCCGAGTACTCCACAGTGCACGTTTATCAGTGCAAGGTCGAGATCCATAGATCAATTTACCATTGCGGAATGCATTCCCACATATCAATAGTATCTAACGGTGATATAGAATACTTAACCGATATTTCCCAATCAAAATGTAAAGACATGCACGACACTCACACCTTCCGGCTCAACGATCACTATCACTCAGAAATATTTAAAAATTCTACCACTACGAGACCAATCTAATTAGCAGGCAAGGTAGACAGTACTGGAAGCTGTAAGGGTGGGTCATTCTCCGATCGCTATGGGTCGTGGGAAGACGTGGTAGTGATAGGACAAATATTCATCTCCATTCAGGATTATTATGCGACTGTAAAAGTAGAGTCAAACGATTTAATCCTCCGATCAGGAACTAGATGCCGATACGATGAAGGGAAATGCATGGATCTTAATAATGGAAATACATTTTGGGACCTAATAGAGACTTCCATATGCAGTTTGGACGGATTTTCCGTTATCTACCAGGGCCACGCTGAGAAGACACGCGACAAATCCGTAGAAAATTACAACCAAGAATTCTATTCGGTCACATCCAACGAATACACCTTCGCTTTACCAACGAAGGGTGTCTTAGAATACTGCGGCTACAAATTCATTAAGACAGAACACCCACGACTATACATATATGACACAATTAACGCTACTCCTCTTAACAAAAAACGAGGAACTGACACCAAAAACATTGACATCTTTACTTATGTGAACTCAAAGTTCGTTTACTTGGCCCATCATTTTAAAACTCAACTTGTTAGTTTGTATAATGACGTAATTGTACAACAATGCGCTATAGAGAGGAAAATGTTGAGCAATACACTCACCATGGCCCATCTATCCCCGGTTGATTTTGCTTATCATATTATGAATGGACCAGGCTACATTGCCCACGTCGCTGGCGAAGTAGTCAGGATAGGTAAATGTGTACCAGTAGAGGTAAAAACTAGAAGAGTAGAGCAATGCTTTCAAGAATTACCAGTGACGCGGGGTAACGAGTCAATGTTTTTGCGACCCACAACACACATCTTAGTCCACACAGGGACGCAAATAGAATGTAATAGCTATTTAATACCCATGTTTTCTGTTAATAACGCGTGGATACAAGCTATGCCACAAATAGCCCCAGCAATACCACCCGTAGAATTGACCCCGCGAACATCAAAATCATGGAATTACGCCGAACCCGGAAATTTGATGCATGCAGGCGTCTACGCCACCGAAGATCTAAACAAGTTAAGTGAAAGTATCATGTTCCCGGTCGAAGAACCTGCCGTATTACACTCAATCGCTCGTGGAGCAACGGGCCAGGAAAACATCTATCAAGGTGTAAACCTGGAGAACATGATAACCTTCGAGAAAATTCAAAGCAAATTTCAGTCGGCATTAGGAGCCCTCTCTAAAATTTTTTATACCATTGGACATTGGTCCAATATATTTTTCGGCGCTTACATTCTCTTCAAAACATTTAAATTCGTTCTAGACACCGTCTTCCATGGTATCGCCCTGTATTCAATTTTCGGCTGGAGCTTCAAATTAATCGGCGCCCTGTGGGACTCATTAACACACCTTTTCATTCACTTAAACAAACAAAACCAACCAAAACCCGAAAGCCACGGAGCCGACGTAGAAACGGGATTAGGAATACTCGCCATTAATGACAGCAAACAAGTAGGGCGCAAGGAAAACCCAATCGAACATCCAAAACCATATCGAGAAAGGGATCAAACCATCGATGTTGTAGTAGAAGGAACGATTTCCGGAGACATTGCGAACACCAAGCTAGATAACAATCGCGTGTCAACCATGGTAGGATTCCTAAACCAAGCCCACACACGCCGAGACCAGTAAGAACGTACAAAATTTGATGAACTATAAATTTTACTTATAAAAAAAAAAGGAAAATAACAAATAAAAGGAATTATTGAAATAAAGAATGAACAAAAATTTGATGAATTATAAAATTTTACTTATAAAAAAAGGAAAATAACAAATAAAAGGAATTATTTAAATAAAGAACGAACAAAAATTTGATGAGTTATAAAAATTTTTATTTATAGAAAAAGAAAAAACAAATAATTATTAAAATAAATGAATAAAAAAAAAATTATTAGAAAAAAAGGGGGGGGGGGGGGAGATTTCGCCAAGCAAGACCCCCTACTCCGGCTCTTCCCCCCGGAGACGCCTGCTCCGCCGCAGAGCTCGTGGCGGCGAGAAGGGTGGGGTCAGGCTCCTGAATGGATTGCGTACCATCGGGTCCGCAGTGGGCCCCCCCCCCATCTCAAATCCACCAGGCGCACCATTGGAACCTGGTTATTGAAAATAACCAGGTCAATCTGAAAAAAAATAAACAAAAGAACGGTACTATTAGTAAAATAATAATGATAAAAAAAAAAAAAAATTAATTAATTTTAATAATAATAATAATAATAGTGATTAAAAAAAATTATTAATTATTATAATAATAATAATAAAAAATATAATAATAATAATAATAATAATAATAATAATAATAATAATAATAATAATAATAATAATAAAAAATAAATAAATAAATAAAAAAAATAAATAAATAAATAAATAAATAAAATAAATTTATAAAATTAATTAATAAAATTAATAGATAAAAGTTAATAAAAAATATAAATAAATTAGGAATACACAATTGCTACTAAATATTACTGTTCAAGTAACCGACCAGTATTATTTTTTTTATTATTGGCCCTATTGACCATAAACTCATGCGAAGCAAACTAAAAATTTTATTATTTAACCGATCTACCCGAAAACTAACAACAACATACCCACTTTAAACAATAAATTATTTAAATAAATCACTCACCATTGGGTTTGGGTGGTCGGCTCCTAGCTGACGCCGGGGGATGATTATGTCCCCCACGGGTGGGATGCTCCGCACGATGGCACCATCTGCGGCACGGATCACCGAGGGCCGCTCCTCCCTGCCCTCATAACCAGGCCTTTCACAAGGAACTTCCTAAAAAAAGAAAAAGAAAGAAAACCGTAAAACATCACAATCCACCACTCATCACCACACCAAAGAACACCGCACGAGGAAGTAACAACACTTACTTTTTGGGAATGAGCGCACATCCTCATTCACTAATGATCAACGACTTAATGACATCTCCATCGGCTCCCGTATAAAAAAGGCGCACTCCAACACTCATCCACCCGCACAACGGTACATGATCTGTCACACACACATGCATTCGCAACAAAGAAATACCTTAATGTGCAACTTTGTCTAATCTCCAGACTAGATTCGATGAATCAAAAGGCGGAGGACGCATGATAATTAGTCGCGAATAAATTAACACTCAACACCATTTTTTTCCTTTTTAGGTCATAAAACCCAATTAAAACAGGAAAATTAACCCCGACATAATAAGACCCACACAATAAGACACTATTACACATAATCACAAAAAAAAAAGGACGAAATTCGGAAGATAATTAAATTAAATAAGAAAAGAAGCGCGCCTATGTGATGCTATGCATGTGTGATGGCTCACCTGCATGTCACACAAGTATAGTAAGGCACACGGATAAGCGCTACACATTAGTTGCCATTCGATCACACGTCACGTTAGTGTGTAAGGCACACGGATAGCGCTACGCATTAGTGGTCACTCAATCATACGTCACGCAAGTATGACGGAGTACACGGACAGGAGCGTTCCATGTGTGACCACTTGACCATACGTCATACGAACACAACGAAGCACACGCATGAGAGTAGTCATCTGGGGATGCATCGCGACCGCATATAGATATACGGAAGCACGCTAAACCCCTTCTCATCCTTCTTACACCCATCAGCTATCCTTCTCGCTCCCATTGACGACTATGTTCTTTAATAAAAATCCCCTTTTTATCTCCTTGTTGTATAATTTATGTATTAGAATAACAAAATGGTTATGTTAACCAATTAGAATTAAAGTTAGGATTACAAATAATGATTAAAAATACGAATCAATTTAGTTAAATTCCAAAAAAAAAAAGGGTTTCATCCCCATTATTAAAATTGTTAAACCCTAAACAAATAGCATTCTGCTACGCCAATTCTAATTAAGTTATAATCACTCGATTTTTTTTTTACTTCTAACAAATAAAAGTAAAACTAAGACTAAAATAATAAATAGGTCACCTCTATTACATACTAGTTGTTAATTCTAAAACAAATTTACATAAAACAATTAATTGATTTATATCCATTCAAAATTTTTTATATATACCAAATGATAATCTCAGCCAAGGTCATATTCTGAAACAGTAGAAAAAATTCAAAAAAACGTGTTATTCAATCGTTAAAATCATTTTTGTTATCGAGCGGGACGCTCGATTTTTCCCCGCGAGGGAGGTGTTAGGTCCTGAGTGACCTCGTGTTATTCATAATAATTCCCACCTCCATCAAATCAAAATTACTATACCTTTTTTATCTATATTTGATTCCCCACTCATAAGCTAGCGATGCATCATTTTTTTTCCTCTTTCTTTTTACTGTTGTCACGCTCACGCGCAGTGCAACAATCGTGGGAAACAACTCAATGAATAAATCCCATTAAGTTGCAGAATATGAACCCGCTGAGACAACCATTTAAAAGGAAGGAATGTTCAAACTATAAGAATAATTATTATTATCTCTAATTTAACCGTCGAAACTAGAAACATCATTGCGACTCCATAACTTCATATCTTTTATAAAATGTAATGCGACACGTATGAGACACCTCTCAGATTCACTCACATTTGCGTGAGAAAAACTAGATTGCCGATTCAGCTTTTTAGACTAGAGTTGAGATTCACCCCACCATTGGACCTTCTGTCCAATGATAGACAGTTAGATAATTAACAGCGAATCAAAACAGCTAGAATAAGTCATTCAATTAGAATAAGTCCGCACGGACCCAAATTGCTGACGCGGATTTTCCGCAGTTCTTAAATACCGAGCTCTCGCTCTTCCACTTCACTTCTATGCCAACGAGCAGACGTAAAACAGCTTCAACATTGCAAGTAAAATCATTTCAATCATCTTTCCAATCTTTTGAGAACTGCTCTAGAAGTAAAGCTCACGTTATTTTATCAATTCAAACTCGCCAACGCGATCAGTATAATTCCAGTTCGCTAAGGTTATTATCACCTAACCACAGTTAACGCGTTCGCACTCAAAGAATCAATTCAACTCGACAACTAATAGTCAAAGGTTGCGAGATCTCTAAATTGCGAATCAACATTGTGAATAAGTGTATAAATTATTGTGAGCGAGATAATAAACAACGATAATTGTGATGTTTAGTGAATAATTAATAAACGAGTGATAATCTTAACTGAAAGAACCTTCCATATCATTAAATCATAAATCCAAATCCTTCTTGCTTCAACCGCGGGTCGCGGCATAGCAAGCAACGATCCCAATACCAATTCGGACTATTCTCTAAATTCAATTAAAATAAATAACTGTTTTCATCGTTTCCCGAGTAACTTTTGGTAATTCAGCCGAATAAGTAACATCGACACTCAGGACGTAACACTAGATAGGAAAGATAGGAAACTAGATGACAATTATTTAGGAAAATATAAGATCGTAAAAGTGATCGACGAAAGAAATAATATCGACATTCGAATAGCCCCTGGTCAAATTAGAAGAATACATATGGACCAGGCCGAATTAGTTGTACCGTCCGATACGAACTCAAGTTGATCTGATTCTTAGCACATAGACTAACAGTAGTTAATACTGCTTCATTCATGCCATCTTTACCTTTTTCTTTCTTCTCTTTTTTCTTCTCTCTCTCTATTTCTATTCTCCTCTTTTCTCTCCTCTCTCTATTTCTATGACTACTATTCCAACAAGTCCTAAGGTCCAATCGTTACACTTTCAGGTGTTACATGATGGACAAGATAACCTTGTTCGCACTATTCACCATGATTCTCTCCGGCGCACGCCTAGGATCATGCATCATCGCATACGACTGTGCCGTACCGGGAATGAACATGTCTACTTACTCATTGAATAAGATTCGCGAATGTAATATACCTATACCGAACCCCATAACTACTCCCGCTAGTATCCAACTCCTCCAAACCGCTGAATATTCTACCGTTCATGTTTACCAATGCAAAATAGAAATCCATCGATCTATCTATTATTGCGGAATGCATTCCCACATCTCACTTGTATCCAATGGTGTTATAGAATACCTAGTAGATATATCTCTATCGAAATGTAAAGAATTACATGACACACACACATTCCGGCTCAACGACCATTATCATTCGGAGATATTTAAGAATTCCACCACCACCAGGCCAATTCAACTGGCAGGCAAGGTAGATAGCTCCGGTAATTGCAAAGGCGGCTCATTCTCAGACCGTTACGGGTCATGGGACGATGTAGTAGTCTTAGGACAAGTATTCATTACCATACAGGATTATTATGCAACAGTCAAGGTCGAATCAAATGATCTAATTCTCAGATCAGGAACTAGGTGTCGTTATGATGAAGAAAAATGCATGGATTTAAACAACGGCCATACCTTTTGGGAGCTAATCGAGTCATCAATTTGTAGCCTAGATGGATTTTCCGTTATTTACCAAGGTTCTGCGGAGAAAACGCGTGATAAATCCGTAGACAATGTATACCAAGAATTCTATTCGGTGACATCCAATGAATATACTTTCGCTCTGCCGACAAAAGGCATTTTAGAGTATTGCGATTACAAATTCATCAAGACCGAACACCCAAGATTATTCGTATACGACACAACCAACGCCACCCCCCTCAACAAGAAAAGAGGAACGGATACGAAGAACATCGACATTTTCACCTACGTAAATTCAAAATTCGTATACTTAGCTCATCACTTCAAAACTCAACTCGTTAATTTGTATAACGACGTAATAGTGCAACAATGCGCTATAGAAAGGAAAATGCTGAGCAATACGCTCAGCACCGCACATCTATCACCCGCAGATTTTGCATATATAATCATGAATAGCCCTGGTTACATCGCTCATGTCGCTGGCGAAGTAGTTCGCATAGGCAAATGCATCCCAGTCGAAGTGCGAGCTAGGAAAGTGGAACAATGTTTCCAAGAGCTACCAGTTACACGGGGAAACGAATCGATGTTCCTAAGACCAACCACTCACATTTTAGTTCACACTGGGACACAAATAGAGTGTAGTAGCTATCTTGTTCCCATGTTTTCAATCAACAACGCATGGATACAGGCTATGCCGCAGATAGTTCCAGCCATACCACCTATAGAATTGACCCCGTTAACCTCAAAATCGTGGAGATACGTAGAACCTGGTAATTTGATGGACGCAGGCGTTTACGCGACGGAAGACTTGAACAAATTGAGTGAGAGTATCATGTTTCCGGTTGAAGAACCAGCAGTATTACATTCAATCGCTCGCGGGGCATTAGGCCAAGATAATATCAACCAGGGCGTGAATCTAGAAAACATGATAACGTTTAAAAAAATACAAGACAAATTTCAATCGGCCTTAGGAGCCCTCTCTAAGGTTTTCTATACAATCGGACATTGGTCCAACATATTTTTTGGTGCATATATTCTCTTCAAAACGATTAAATTCATATTGGACACGATTTTACACGGTATCGCGCTTTATTCCATATTTGGATGGAGTTTCAAGTTAATAGGTGCGTTGTGGGATTCACTCACACACCTCTTCATCCATTTAAATAAACAAAAAAAGGAAAAATCTAACCTAGAAGAATTCGATTTAGAATTAGGCTTAGAACCTCGCGTCAACATCGAAAAAAACCGATCGCATGAAATAATCGACTAAGCAACGATCCAACCTACCAGCACCACTATCGAGAGAGCGACATCTAGGAGCACCCCGAATCTTGCACCCTGTGGAAATCGCGTATCTACTATGATCGACTTCTTAAATCGACATAACGCCTCACGAACCCAATTATAACACACTCTATTTTTTTTCATAGCCCACACACAATTTGATGAATTTCCCATTTATACTAATATCACACACAAAATGAAAGTCCTTCATTCACGTGTGATAATCGCATAATTTGACATTATCTTTACCATAACCCACACGTTATCTTTACCATAACCCACACGTTATCTTTAACATAACCCATAACCATTTTTTTTATATATTGTGACGTGGTAAACCGTCCTTTCCCTCGGCTGTCGCTACGCGGCGAAATGATATATAAATGTTACCACGATTGGTCGAGGTCATGCCCAAAGGAAGCGAGTGATGGACAAGGAAAAGTCTTATCGCTAACGCATTACGTGTCTTTTATTATGTTCGAGCCGTGGTTCATGCAGGTTCCATAGGCGAGTCGCGGATGGACAACTATTTCATCGAGGAACGCCGTGGGATTTCGTCGTTGGATGGATACGCGTGGGCCAAATGAGGGCCTCTACGCCAACAATACACATAATGTATTGGGTATGAGTGCGAGAGAGCGAACGTATGAGTGCGAGAGAGCGAAAGAATGAGTGTGCGAGATGCGAATGAGTGTAAGTACGGTTGACTGGGTGAAGTAATGGGTGAACGCGCTTGAAAAGGACGAGCGGAATTCGGTTAGTGAGCCTCTTGGTCTCCGTGCAGCTCGTAGGCGCGCGGGGACGTTAGACACTGATGTGCGGGGTGAGGTAGCCTAACGCGTGCCTCATTATTCCTCGGTGCATCGACACCCGAGGGCAGTTCGGGATACATTTTCGCGTAGACAAAGACTTAATATCGAGACGGCTCGACAGAAACACCTCATAGACTTAATATCGAGACGGCTCGACAGAAACACTTCATAGATTCAATATCGAGACGGCTCGAGAGAAAGATTCAATATCAAGACCGCTTGAAGTAAAGACTTATCGTTAGGACTGCCTACGACTAAACATATTAATGTAGAAACTGCTCAAGTGAGAGATTACCGTGAGAACTGCGTTGCTCGAGTGCATAATCAACGCGAGGCCAACGTAAAGAGACTCGGGATCGCATCAGTGCGATTCACCACCTTGCTGATACGCGTGTCGAGTGGAAATTGTGGTGTGTGGGAGATCTGCTCCGGGTTGCCAGGAGGTACCACACAAGGAGCCATAGAGAAATTCACGAGAGCTGAGACAACGCGAGCTGCCGATCCAGGAATTTCGACATCGCGGCGAGCGGCGAGCGACGACCTGTACCACGTTACTCACCAATTGGTAAGCGTAATGCATTGTACTCGTGCGTGGTAATTGTGGTAGACTAGCTAACGTAAAGGGTTCGCTCGGGTTACGCGTGATACGGTGAATGGAAATAGACTGGTATCAATTTCGTATGTACTATTGGGCGACGATTGATTAATGATTGTTCGGGGAATGCCGCGAGTATGATCGTGTGAGAGGCACGTATGATTATTGTGTGATAAGTATGTATGATGTCCAGTGTGTGAACTACTACTATTTATACAATTGTCTCAAGGGAATTATTCGAGTCGAAGGGATCCGCGTATCATTGTGAAGATCGCGTGATCGATTATTTAATTGTTCGATACGTGGAGGAGTCAATATTCACGTAAATAATAAAAGTCTTCATAAACTCCACAAATAAATAAGATCGAAGTATATATATTTTTTAGCACTCTCCTTGAATCCCGCCTACTTACCGAAAGGCTAGCCGGAGAGTGATCGCCGAGGGTTTCTCCGCGCCAGGAGTCCGGGGATCAATTGACTCAAAAGTAAACGGGATCATAATTTAAAAAGGGATCGATTAGTGCCCGTAAGGCACTTGGCGCTCAACGCTCGCGAGTTGTCGCGGAACATTGCTGCACGAGATAACGTGTTCTGAACGTATCGAGTTGCAGCGGAAAACTAACCCAATCCGACGTAGGTTACTCCCGCAAACCTCGTCGCAATATATATATATCATAACCCACACTCTATTTTTTTTTTCTCAATTTATGAATTCCCCATCCACTCAACATATCCAATACACCATCACTTCCACTACACAAAAAACCAACTAACACAGGAAAAACCATATTAAACTCCACTGAACCAACGAATCCAACCCGAAAGAGAAGTCAAATCCAGGAACCCTCGAAGTAAAAGCACAATCCTGAAAACAAGAACAAATAAATAGAAAAAAGAGAGGTGAATTTATATATTGATTATTTATTGAAAAAAAAGGGGGGCAGAAAATATTACAATCAAAATTTTTTTTTATTTATTATTCCTCTTATTTTTCTCTCCCCCCTCCGACTCCCCCTCCGGCGGCTCTGGCCCCTGCGCCGCTCCCTCTACGGGCATTGGGCGGGCCCCCACGGCCGTGGACCCGGCTCCCTCCTCCATGACCGGATCGTCATGGACACTGACAAGCTCGAACTAGTGAAAAAAAAAAAGAAAAAAAAAAAAAAATGTTAATTTGAAAAAGATATTTTGATTTGGAAAATTTTGTTTAAGTTTGAAAAATATGTTAATTTGAAAAATATTTCAACTTGAAAATTTTTGTTTAATTTTGAATAATGTTTTAAATTAAAATTTTTCTTTGTCTTTGTTTAATATTGAGAAAATATTCCCGTTTTAACCAAAATATAAGATACATTAACATAACACTTACACTTCCACGGCGTCCGCGACGACCGCGACGTTTTCGACGCCGGGGACGAGCTGCCCCCACGTCATCAAAATTTAGGGTGGTCCTGGTTACCACCCCGTCCGCCATGACGACCCTGGATGGCCTCTCGCGCCATCCCTCTCTCCTGGGCTCGCCCCACAAGTCCTCCTGAAGAGAACAGACACCTTCAATTACTTCTTATTCCTTTTGTTCACTCACTCGTAATTAACAATAACTCCACCACCACTTTAACTATTCAATATGATCACTGGTTATAAAAAAATTGGGAATACTCACGTCAAAAATTTCTTGTGACATGTTGCCACCAACAGTCGAGAGACTAATGACTCCTTCCCAACGGTCCAGTAGATCCACACACATCGACACTCATTAACTCGCATATCGATACATTATCCGGATCACACACACGCACTTGCAACAATGAAATTCCTCAATGCCTCTGCACGTGCAATCGCGTCTTATCGCCAGACTAGATTCGCCGAATCAAAAGGCGGAGGACGCGCGACAATTATGCACGAATAAATTAATATTCCACATATTTTCCCCTTTCATAGGTAAAATAAGGCTAAATCGGTTCCGGCGAATAGGAAACTCCGTTGTAGAGCCCCTTTTTATTATTATAGAAGAAGAAAAATCAGTCAAATCAACGAAAAATTAAAATAAAGTAAGAAAGGTAGCGCGCCTATGTGGTACTATGCATGTGTGACGGCCCACCTACGCATCGCGCGGGCGTAGCGGAGCACACGTACGAGCCTCATAGGTACCGTATGATGCATCTCGACCGCATATAGATATACGGAGACGTGTTAAAACCCCTTCTCGACTCTCCTACTGCTACCAACCATCTCTCTTGCTCCCACTGACGACTACTTCCTTCAATAAAACTACTCCCTTTCCTTTTTTCATTTCTTTACATTCAGCATTATTATTATAAAATAAGAAAAATAATTATGTTAACTAACTTTAATTAAGATTATAGCTACAGCTACGAAACTTAATGTAAAAATTCGATTTTGTCTTTGCTTTCTAATAGAAATAAGTCATTTTCATCATAAAAATTATTAATTTAAGAGAACAACCGGCATTTGTTACGCCAATAATTATTTTTTTGGGATCGTATTATTAAATGATTTTCTTTTCTTCACATATACAAATAAAACTATACTACTCCTATTATAAAATTGTCAATTTAAAGCCAACTTAACAACAATTGTTATGATGATAACCATCATTTTTAATATTATATGATTCATCTTACTGAATAAGGCTCCCACAACAAAACTTTTTTTTTCTCGCCTCTGCGTTTTTTTTTGGGAATCATATTTGTTACAACAGACTTTTTCTCATTTTTTTCGAGTTTTTTATGTCATTCTATTCATAATTAAATGCTAGAAATTATTAACTATTCAACTATACGATTATATTCTCTTCTTTAGTAAATAAGATTATATAACATTCATAGTATAACGGCATCTTGTTTCGCCAATAATTTATTTAAATTATATCCAATCAAATTTTTTCATATAAACTGAGTAATTTATAAGAAATGATCATTTTAACCAAGTTCATATTCTGAACCAGCAAATTTAATCAACGCGTATCTAATCATTGAAAAAAAATCATCCTCGTCATCGAGCGGGACGCTCGATTTTTCCCCGCGAGGGAGGTGTTAGGTCCTGAGTGACCTTCCTTTCCTATCTACAATAATTATTACCTAACCAAAATATCATTATTGAAATTCTTTTTTCTTCGATTATTCATTTTTATCTCACACCGATTATCGGATTATTTTTCTCATTTTTTTTTCCTCCCACTGTAGCCGCGCACTTGCGTACTCGCTACAAGCGTGAGAAACCATTTAAAAGATCACAAAACCATTAGGCTGCAGAATATGAACCTATAAGAATGATCATTCAACGTAATAAATATTTAAACATTAAGAATAAATATTGTATCTCAACTCCAACCGTTAAACTCTGTCGGGATAATCATCAACTCATATTTCTGCGGTGCACAATATTAAGAGCCCGAGATTCTTCTTGAATTCATTTATCTCAGCGTGAGAAATCATAAACTGTCAACTCAGCTTTTGAGAACAAAATCGGAAACTACTTAGAAGCCAACCCCACTATTTGGACCTTCTGTCCAATAGTGAACTCTTTCAGACAAATTAAAATGGCTTGAATGAATTAAGCCAATCAGAATCAGTCCGCACGGACCCAAAAAACGCTGACGCAAATCTTATGCAGCGAGGAAATAAATAGAGCTTCTTTCTGATTTTCCACCCACTTCTATGCCAACGAGCAGACGTAAAACAGCTTCAAGCATTGCAAGTTAAATCATTTCAATCATCTTTCCAATCTTTTGAGAACTGCTCTAGAAGTAAAGCTCACGTTATGTTATCAATTCAAACGCGCCAACGCGATCAGTATAATTCCAATCCGCTAAGGTTATTATCACCTAACCACAGTTAACGCGTTCGCACTCAGAGAATCAATTCTACTCGACAACTAATAATCAAAGGTTGCGAGATCTCTAAATTGCGAACCAACATTGTGAATAAGTGTATAAATTGTTATATTGATATTATTGTGAGTGAGATAATAAACAACGAAATAAGTGTTATTCTATAAACTATTTGTGAGTTCATTCATAAAAACCCGTTCATTCCTTCAACCTTCAACCACGGGTCGCGGCACAACAAGCAACGATCCCAATACCATTTCGGACTTTACTCAAAATTAATTGGTATAAATAACTGTGTTTTTCCATCTCGTACCTAATATTTGGGGCAACCCAACCAACTCAACCGAGTCTACAACTAGGACGTAACATCCGATTTGGCGCACCCAGAGCCATACTAACTGACCAAGCCACTTACTTCCTAGGAAAATTAATGAAATCTATCACTCAAAAACTTGGAATAAAACAATACAAGACGACTTCCTTCCACCCACAATCCAATGGATCTTTAGAATGAACTCATCAAGTTCTAACCGATTATCTAAAACATTACAAAAATAAAGATGATTGGGACCAATGGGTACCCTTCGCCATGTTCGCTTACAACACCAGCAAACATGCAGCCACTCATTACACACCCCACGAACTTGTTTTCGGTACACCAGCACGATTACCCACAGACCAAGAACCCTTCGATAAACTCCCCACGTACAATGACTACTTACACGACTTGGCTAACAAATTAATTGAGACACGAAATACTGCCAGACAGAACCTCGACACGGCGAAATTAAAATCAAAAAAGTACTACGACAAAAAAATCAACCAAAAGAATTTCAAAGTAGGACAATACGTCAACATACGAAAAAACGTAAGGGACAGAAACGAAATGAAATTCGACGACAATTACATAGGGAAATACATAATAATCAAGGTCATTCCAGAAAAAAATAATATTGACATTCGCATGGGCCCCAACCAAATAAGAAGAATTCACATGGACCAAGCCGAAATAATTCCCCCATCCGAGACTGACACTCAAACATCTGAATACAAAAGTTAATGTGGCAGAAATTCCTCTTGAGCACAAGAGAGGAAAATAATAATAAAATCTTTTTGCAACTCAACAATTTTCAACCGACACCAACGACCTTGGACAAACTCCAACTTCCCATATCACACCTAACCCCTTTTCACATTATTAATTAAGAATAATTATCATAATGTCACCAATTAAGTAATAAAAAAAAAAATAAAAAATAAAAAAAAAAATAGATGTAATAACTTCAGCATACAATGTTAAAATAAAAATAAAAACTATTAAAATAAGAAAAGGCATATTCCCCCACACAGACGGTCACAAGAAAATCTTTCAAATTATTAAATTCAAAAGACGCGCCAATTTTCTAAGACCGCCATCTTTTATCGATATAAAAATCGAGCGGGACGCTCGAACTCTTTTCAGCGGGGGAGGTGTTAGGTCTTGAGCGACCTCTCCGCTATACTTTTTCGCGTTACCGACGTCACCCATTCTCATCAACCGCGATCACACATGCTGACGCATTAGAAACGTTCATTAACCTTTTTCTTTCACAATGGCCGCACGCGCAAGCGCGATCGCCAAACCGCGAACATTCAACTCAAATTCTCCACCGATATGCTGCGTTGCGGAATATGACCATTAAAGAATTAAGTTAATATTAAGAACCATTTGCATAAACTTAAGAATTGCCACTCAGCATGTAAGACTATATTGTATAAATAATATTTCAAGGGTATTTCACAATATCAAGCACCGAGAACCAAACTTTAGAGTCAATAACCTGAAATCGCCAACTCAGCCCTCAGCAATAAATTTTGTCAACTAAGAAGTCACCCACCATCGGACCTTCTGTCCAATGGCGGGCCAGCTAACTTCCAAGCAACAAATCGAAACATCAATAAATAAAAAAGACCAATCAGAACCAGTCCGCACGGACTAGGAACCACGAATATATAGACAACTCCCTGGCTCTCGAGGGCAGTTCATTATTAATTCTTTCATTCACGATTCCTTTTTATTATTCATTCAATTCAACATTTCTTTCATTATCAGTAGTTCTCGAGCAGTGTTGTTTATCAGTAGTTCTTGAGCAGCGTTAGTTAGTTTTTGAGAGAACATTTTCATCCATTATATTATATTACATCATTCTACGTGGTTGAAGCACTCTTGACTTCCCATTAAACAATTATAACATTTCTTCAGTGTCAACGCATATTGTGTACTCATCGAGCAATCAACCTAAATGATTATAAATCATATAACTCAAGGGAAACAATAAACGAATCGACATCGATATCCACAACTGTGAAGTTACTCGTTCTACAATCTTTATTTCATCTCAATTCACTGATTCACCTTGACCACCAATCCTTCGCCGACGCTTCAACTGCGAGTCGCAGTGACAAGCAACGATCCTTCTACCTATTCGAACTTAATTCTAAATCTAATTTTTATATTTAACTGTTATATCCACCGGAACGTGAGGATCTTCTTCACCAAGTGCAATTAATCTACAATTCTACGAATCAACTCTTATTACAACCCCAACCTCTCACATTCGGTAGATCTGCCAAACCCAAACGCTCTTAGGACGCAATAGGGTTTACAGCCAGGTCGTAACACTTGTATGCATATATGTCTCCAATCAATCCGTATAATGTAAATTTTTTTTTTATGTTCAAATGCCGTCAATCTATGCGTGTAATGTATGTTCTCATTTTTAATGTACATACGTCGTCAATCTATGCGTTCGACGTATATTATTTTTTTAATGTACATACGTCGTCAATCTATGCGTTCGACGTATATTAATTTTTTAATGTACAAACGTCATCAATCTATTCGTTCAACGTATATTGTTTTTTTGAATAATATACGAATGTCGTCAATATATGCGTTTGGTTTATGTTTTCAAAAATGCTCTCATGATGTATGGTCCAAATTTAGAATATTTCGAGCAGCTATTCGGCGAAATTGAATGTTTTTCAAACGACTCGAGCTCATCATAAGTACTGTAGATGCGAACACTTTATAACAAGGGTAGACTCTACCCGGTAGAGGCTTTTCTGAATTAGGATTCAATTGCCGCCATGTTTCTGCAGCTGACATATTTATGTCTAGCTTGAATTTTCAATGCGATTTACTCAACAATGGGTGTGTTTAGACTAACTGAATGTTGAGCAACGCAACTCAACTCAAATCGCGGCCGGTCAACAGAGTTAGAATCAGCTGATTAGTGCTGGGTAATTGAAGCCGGATACGTTGAACGCAAGTCTTAACCTTATTTTTGTCTGTGTGGTTATAGGAGTCCTGAAATGGAAACCATTCTAAACATTTTGCAGGATGAATCAATGAATCCAACAGATGAGAATAAAGCGTGAATTTCTACTCATTGCATACACTAATGACAATGATGAATGGAAATAAGTGGGAACTTGATATGAAAAAACAAAACACGCTTCCTTTTTTCTCCATTAAATCCATTTGAGGATTTGCATTGGGAATGTCCATAAAGAATATTTAAACTAAATTATCAGACCTCAACTAAATATTTCGCACCATCGAAAGACCAGAATTTTTCATTCTTGGAAAATTTGCATTTCTGACTGGACTTAGTATGCCAGCGGTAAAGTGGATATTTTGTGACTTGCCACCTCAAGTCATCCACATTATTTTTGATATTATGATGAGCTATATATCGATGATTGTGACAATGTATGATTTATGGAATGAATATCGATTCTGATCTATTGGACCGTGTCTCCCGAATCAAGAAATGGAGTTATGCGATATTATATCTGTCGTGCAATTTGAGAAAAATCTGCTTGTCAACGACATGAGAAATATTCTATTCATGACCAGTTCCTAGAGATTAGCTGTTCGTTCTCAGACTCGAAATATACGAGAATTTTTCAAATTCGGACTGTCCACGGGAAGATTCCATACATGGAAGAAAAATTCTTGTTATCACGGAGCGATATCGTGATTCTCTCGTAGTGAAACTCTGCATCCTTACATCGTATCGCTACAGTAAGGATACAAGAATCATTAGATTTTATTGCCACAGTAGCGATACTGTTCCATTTTGACAGCAGTATATTGAATCACTCGTTGGACAATAATGTAAAAACTCGCTCCAAGTAATTCATGATAGCGGGATAATACATAAGTATAAAGCAGCAATGTTCATGAACGAAGTTTATCACGAGTTTAACTGAGCAAGAAAAAATATTAAAGTTAATGTATAGCCAACCACAAAGATATAAACAATACAACTCTATAATATATAGAATGTGCTATCTTTCTTCCTCAATCCAGTAGGATATAAATTCAGAGATTCTCATATCTCATGATACAGTGTTCGTTCAAGAACTCAATTACCTTGTAAGCGTGTACATGATTCTCGAAAATAGTAAGTTTTTCACAAATGAAAAATACTATATCCTACACCACCAATATATACTAATATTCCTGAAGCTGTATGTATTGTTCATAATTGACCATCTATTACATACAACCATATCTGCCTTGAATGTACAGCTGTGTTTTTCTATCCAACTATAAGTATGGAGTAATTTATCATTGATTAATTTATGTTCCTGTATCAGATTTTCGAATAGATCAAATGACTTTTTTACTACTCGCTGAGGCAGTTTGCCAGTTTTGATTGAAGGAGGCACCATCATAATTGAATGTAAAAGATGTGCAAGATTCAATCAAATGTATTAATTTTACAATGGGAAGTAGATATAAGCTTTGATTGTTTGTGGTTAGTTTCGTACCACATACCCCAGTTATGAATCATAGGACCCGAAGTAGCTAGTACAGTACTATAATGAACCAAATTGTGGTCTTTCATTTTTAGAACTTGCTTCATCAAAGATTTAAGAGTATTTCACGCGAATGCAAGTGGACTCGCCATACTTTATCAACATCGGGTATTAAATCACCAATGATGATACCGAAGCGTCGAATGAACTTACATTTCTCCCGCTAACCTTCATAAGCTTCCAGCTAGTGAATGTTTGGGTAAAATTTCAAATGAGGATATGACTGAGCATCCAATGTCGCCAATCCATGCGTATATCTATTAATTTTTTGTCAAACTATGCGTCTATCCCTATTTTATCATGCATGAATGTCACAAATATAAGCGTAATTCCTTTCGTTTTATATATACATGTCGTCAATCTATATGTATAAAGTACGATATAACGTTTGGTTCAATTTTATTCGCATAAATATTATATGCGTTGATGTCATTCGACGTAAACCCCTATAACAACCTAAAATAGTCAAATGCATATAGAATGCGGTTCAATTTGTATGGACAATATGATGATTATGCATTATAGAATTCGTTGTATAGTTTGGATGCGTTTATGAACGCATCAATATCCGAACATTTTATAATAGTTGGACTTTATTGTACTTATTTTGTACCGAGCCGTCTTTGTTTTCTCTGCCTCTCTCTCTCTCCCCGTCTCTCCATCTTTCTTTTCCTTCCTCTTCCTCGCTCTCTCTCTCATGTGCGTAAGTATGTACCATCGCGACACAATGCGCTCTTGTTTCGCGTGTTATGTGTTTTTCGTACTGCTACGACACGCCTCCCAGCATTTTTCTCTCTCACTCTATGAAAAAAAACATCAACGAAACGTTCCTATTTCGAAGAAGCGATATGAAATATATTTTTCGCTCGCGCCCAATTTTTCTTCATTAACAAAGAGCGTGTCATCGACGACGGTTGTGTAATTGGAATAGACGTATTGATAATGTTTGCTTTGGTGCAATTTTACAACGATGAGTTGTATATAACTCCTTCGAAAAAAATTAAAATTTGCCAAGGAAAAGGATGCTTGGTCAAGTATAAAGGTGGCGCGAAATATTCTGCAACTTTGATAAACAGTGATGGTAAGTACATTCTTTCGATAAAACCTAGTATTGATTAACAAAATTAAACAATAGGTTTTAATTCATATCACATAAACATCATATCAATAAAATTCTTTATTTTTTTTGCATTGTATAAACTAATTTTCTTTGTGCATCTACGTTTGAATTATCACAAATATTTTAATTGTTTGAATTTTAATTGTTAATTCTCGTTTTACAGATTCGGAAAAAAAATTAAAAGAACTATTGAAAGAAATAGAAAATGGCATATTAGAGAAAAACATTTCGGAAAATAATGATACAATCAAAACTCCCATCCGAGTAAACAGAAGAATTGTTCATGACACGTATATGATTGAAGCACCTAGGTCTTCAACACCAGTTGATATGAAGGCGCCAAATATTCGTGAAAGAATACGACTCCCTACTGAGAGTAACAATACTTCTGCTGATTCGAGCAATACTTCTAACCGTGAATATGATGATAGTGAACACACAGGTAAGGTTTTTCGGATAATATTTAATATTTTATTTTATTTATTTTCATCATATATTATTTAATATCAATAACATTTTATCAAAATATTAAAAAATGATTCGAACAATTGTTATAATATATATATATATATATATATAATTTGGTAGGAAAATGGGCCCGATAAAATTTTCTATATATTTATATACTATAGTACATAACTGTATATTAATATATACAATTGTATACGTTCATATACAAATATATAAAATTCTATCGGGCCAATTCTTGTATACAACTGTATATGATCAATTAATATACAATTATATATGTTTATATATATACATTTTTACTCGGGAATCGATTTATTTTTCTATTTCTTACGTGTATGTGCATGAATTGCATATATTATTTACTTGATTGCAAACATGAAATATCTATGCACACAATTATTATTTATCATTATAAAACATCGGTTGTAAATTGCAGATGATATCACAGAAACGGGAAGAAAAACTAAAAACGATTTACCGCCAGATATTCGACACGAAGTACGACCATCAAATAGTTCAGTCGATGAGACTGAGATTTCAACTAGTAGTGGATGGAAAGGCAGTAGTCTTCCACGTAGTGGATTTACGGAAGTTCTTGAATCAATGAGTGAGGATTGGCTTAAAAATTCTACTGGAAATAATACGAGCAAAGATGTAGATGAACTCCCTGCTGACAGCATATCGTATCCAATTGCACACGCTGTTGATAGACATTTTGTGGCCGACTCGGATGATTGTGGCAATACGTTCAACCCTATATATGATGATAGTGAACACGAAGGTGAGGCTTTTTGGCTAATATTCAATATTGATAAGATGTTATCACATTTATAGTGCGCAATCTATTTGAATCATTAATTGAATTCATACCAATAATATTAGCAATCGTCATGACCTTCAATTGTCACTTATCCAATGCAAACCGACCGAAATATTAAAAAATGATGTATGAAGTAGACTTTGATTTTCATAGTTTCAATATCAATATGTTGTGCTAACCATTATTTTTCGAACAATTGATAAATTTTTCTATTTCTATGCGTGTCTGTGTGTATAAGTTTTATATATAATTTGCTTCATTGAGGAAAATAAAATATCTATGTGTGTAATTATCATTCATCATTATAAAATATCGATTTAAAATTGCAGATGATATCACAGAAAGGGAAAGATCGAACAAGGACGAAGATCCGAACTACTTACCTAGTTCTAGCTTTGAAACCACGCAGACTACTCGCGAAAAATCAACTGCTACTCATCGCAGTACTGAAGTATCATCATGCGGTGCTACTGTTGACGTCCGGAACGTCAAAATACCAAAGTCAAAAAAAAAAATGGCAATAAAACAACAAAAAAAGATTTTTGCATATATTGCAAAAAGTTAGTGACTCAGTTCGCTCGTCATTTGCAAGAAAAAAAGCATCGGAATGAAGAAGCTGTGCAAGAATTTTTACGATTTCCACCACTATCAACAGGCCGAAACCGTCGTATTGCCAAAATTCGAAGGCAAGGAAATTTAGAGCACAACAAAAATCCACAATATAATACTGGGATTTTGATAACGTGTCGTCGCCAGCAAAAAAATTCTAAAAACACCGCCAAGGACTACATTCATTGTAACAGCTGTGCAGGACTATTTTCAAAGAGAACAATAAGGATTCATTATAAAACATGTAATGATAAACACGAAAAGAATGTTCGAGAAATAACTGTTAATGGCAGGCGAATGGTGTGGCAGGGTCACGAAAAAGCAAGTTCAGTTCTGCGTAATACAATCTGCAGCATGCACAACGATGAGATTGTTGACAATATTCGGTACGACGAACTCATAATTGTTGCCGGAAACAAGTTTTGTCATGGCCACACTGAAGATCAGCACATCGATCTAATCCGTAGCAATTTGAGATATTTGGGACAACTCAAGCGAGAAGTAATGGCACGCAATAAAAAAATTCAGTAGTTGGCTGATATTTTCAATCCGGAATATTATGATGTTGTCATAGAGAGTGTCCGAAAAATCGCGGGTTACGACCCAAAGACTCGTCTATACAAAGCACCTACGAATGCAACTATAATTGGAACATTATTGAAAAAATTGTCTTCATGGTGGTCTGCTGAGTTAATTAAAAAGAAAAATATGGAAGAAGCGGAAAAAAATCTAGAAAAGTTCATGACATTATACGCGGCTGATTATCCAACCTCAATTAACAAAAAAATATTGGAAGCACAAATCAAGAGAAAACGGCAAAAAGTCGAAATCATGCCATTGAAACATGATATTAAAAAGTTATATTCTTATCTTCATGGAATTTGTCGCGAATTACTACAAACATTACTGAATAATGGTTTTGATTTGGAAAATTGGAAACGATTGGCTGAGGCGTGTTTGATATAATTACAAATGTTTAATCGACGTAGAGCAGGAGAGATTGAACGGCTTCTTATTGAAGATTATGAGCGACGTGAGGCTATTGATTTGAATGCACACCCAGAATTATGTACAAACTTATCAGCGGAATCTCGAGAATTAGCAAAAAAATATGTGAGAGTTTCCATACGGGGTAAATTGAATAGAACCGTCCCAGTTTTGATAGATGGCAACTTGGATGTGTGTATAGACACAATACTAAAGTATCGTTCTCACGCAGGACTAAAGGATGGAAACAAATTTGTTTTCGGTGTACCAACATCAAGCAAGACGGCAAAAAAGTATCTCCGAGCATGCACGCTCATGCGAAAATTTGCAATTGAATGTGGTGCGACGATGCCGGAAACACTTCGAGGCACAAAACTTCGTAAACACATAGCGACATATACGGCAATGCTTGGAATCCAGGAAAACCAAGTGGACGATCTTGCAAACTTCATGGGACACGACAAAACAATTCATAAGGCTTTTTATCAATTGCCATTACCGTTTAGGGAAATCACCGATGTTTCTAAATTATTGCGGGCTGCTATGGGTGTTGATGAAGATGTAGATGAAGATATGCTCGAAAACGATAATGAAAATCTACATGATAATGACGATGAAGAGAATAGACATTCCGATACACTTCAAGACAATGGAAGTTCCACTCCTGATGTAAATGCAAATGAATCTGCAGATAATTCGGAGTCGGAAGATATTGGGGTGAGACCGAGTAGACGTCGAAAGCGTGAGTATATTATTAATGACTTTTGTTTAGCTTTTCTCCCCCGATTTACTTAAGTCAGTTTCATAAAAATTAATTTCAATTCGTTTTCGTGTATTCATAGTTTTGAAACCTGAGAAAATAAAAAGAAATCCATGGACATCCAAAGAAAAAAATGCAATTTTTCGGTGTTTTGGCGATATACATCGATTGACAAAATTACCGACTTTAACATGTTGTGCTAAAGCGATAAAAGATTATCCCGTCTTGAATCTCCGGAATCCAAAATCGATTTAAACTTGGATTTACATCCAGAAGAAGATTGCACAAAAACGTTAAAATAATAATACAATTATTTTTCTTCATAGCTCTTCACACTGGTGATGATGTTTGTTCACATGAAAAAATAATATAACTTCATAGAAACTACATGGCTTTTCCGTATCGTCTGTGACGCATTTTTATATGTTATTAATAAACGACAAATAGTTGTATCATGAAAAATCATTGTAACATCTCATTTGACCCCCAAAGCTTTGAAAACATAAAGTAAAAGAATGTTGGAACATACTCCAATGAATAATAACTGGTTAGTTGGTATTGGGTTTATATAAAATTAATTCGGATCGGGTAATTTCCTAAATGTTGAATAAAAATTAGAATCATTCAATCAAATCACGACGATCATATATTTTAGTAATAAATGCCGAGGGAAAGAAGCAAGACAAGATAAATTGTATATTGTTGCGCAAAAATAATGATGATTTGGAGCGTGGTAATAGTTGGACATTTTATTGTTTTTCGAAAAAAATTTTGGTACGCAATACTGCCCGAAATATTATTCAATAAACAGTAAATGATCTCACGTAGTGTTCAATTTAATGTGTTTTTCAATACATTCAACGCATAAATTAACGACTATGTTAAAGGCATGATATGAGTCGCCAAACTATGTGGACTGCATCTCAACCACCATTGACAGAAAAGGATAGTTTGGCGACAAACTCATAATATGTCGTGAAACTGCAGACTGCATTCAATCCAGCATTGTTAGGAAAGCATAGTTTGACGACAGACTCTGAGCGACGACATTTATGATCAGCGCATAGTTTGGTGACTGTCGCCATTCAATTCCGCGCACGCCAGTTTGGAAGTGTCGTCATTGAATGCTTCTTATATGAGGAATCAGTCGCCGAACTATGCGAATAATATCAGAATTACCATAAATTAAAAGACATAGTTTGACGACCCATGAAAAATATATCTTATACATATTTGGAGGCATAGATTGACGACTGTCGCGTATCAATGCTTTTCTCATAGATGGTTTCAAACTATGCCCTAATTTACTGAATGTGATAAACCTTCTGTTCTCTAATCACAAATCGAAAAATTTTTATTTATTTGGATTGAGGAACCTTGAGTGCGTGAATATATTGTTAGGTCCTGAGCGACCTCGTGTTATTCATAATAATTCCCACCTCCATCAAATCAAGATTACTATACTTTTTTTATCTATATTTGATCCCCCACTCATAAGCTAGCGATGCATCATTTTTTTTCCTCTTCCTTTTTACTGTTGTCACGCTCACGCGCAGTGCAACAATCGTGGGAAACAACTCAATGAATAAATCCCATTAAGTTGCAGAATATGAACCTGCTGAGACAACCATTTAAAAAGAAGGAATGTTTAAACTATAAGAATAATTATTATTATCTCTAATTTAACCGCCGAAACTAGAAACATCATTGCGACTCCATAACTTCATATCTTTTATAAAATGTAATGCGACACGTATGAGACACCTCTCAGATTCACTCACATTTGCGTGAGAAAAACTAGATTGCCGATTCAGCTTTTTAGACTAGAGTTGAGATTCACCCCACCATTGGACCTTCTGTCCAATGATAGACAGTTAGATAATTAACAGCGAATCAAAACAGCTAGAATAAGTCATTCAATTAGAATAAGTCCGCACGGACCCAAATTGCTGACGCGGATTTTCCACAGTTCTTAAATACCGAGCTCTCGCTCTTCCACTTCACTTCTATGCCAACGAGCAGACGTAAAACAGCTTCAAGCATTGCAAGTAAAATCATTTCTATCATCTTTCCAATCTTTTGAGAACTGCTCTAGAAGTAAAGCTCACGTTATTTTATCAATTCAAACTCGCCAACGCGATCAGTATAATTCCAGTTCGCTAAGGTTATTATCACCTAACCACAGTTAACGCGTTCGCACTCAAAGAATCAATTCAACTCGACAACTAATAATCAAAGGTTGCGAGATCTCTAAATTGCGAATCAACATTGTGAATAAGTGTATAATTTGTTATATTGATATTATTGTGAGTGAGATAATAAACAACGATAATTGTGATGTTTAGTGAATAATTAATAAACGAGTGATAATCTTAACTGAAAGAACCTTCCATATCATTAAATCATAAATCCAAATCCTTCTTGCTTCAACCGCGGGTCGCGGCATAGCGAGCAACGATCCCAATACCAATTCGGACTATTCTCTAAATTCAATTAAAATAAATAACTGTTTTCATCATTTCCCGAGTAACATTTGGCAATTCAGCCGAATAAGTAACATCGACACTCAGGACGTAACAGTTATAATATTTAATTTGGTGGCAGCGGTGGGATCGTTTGCTTGAAGTTTGAAGTGATAAAAATAAAGTGGATATAGTGTAATCTGTGCAAAAACACTGATAAATAGCGAGCTATTTATACGCTATTAGCCGAAAAGCCTGGTGTCCAACAATCCAGCCACACAGATCGCCCTTCCACAAGGTCGATCGATACCAGACATATCGATCCGATCAAACAACACATCAACAACCATCGTCAACGGAGCCTTGAGAAGCCTGAGTATCCTGAGACAACTATCAACGACATCCGAGCCTGAGTATCCTGAGACAACTATCAACGACATCCGAGCCTGAGCATCCTGAGACAACTATCAACGTCATCCGAGCCTGCGTCCTATCTCAGCAGGGGACTCATCATTCACCACTCACCACTTCCAATATTGTAACATTATTACGTTAAAAGTAGTCGTCATTCTGTAAGTCACATCCTCCTAATATTCTTCATCTTTCTATATCTGTCCATACTCTACCCTATAAATCAAAATGGCTAATCCTATGGTCATACCAGAAGATCCATTGAACGACCCAATCATGCAAGAATTACAGATCGACTCTAGTACTTCACTAATCGACTTATTAACCGTTATCAAAATTCGTGAACAAGAACAAAATAGAAATAGGGAAAAATTAGAGGAACAATTGAAGGCCTTAACACTAAAAGTAGAATCAAACGAATTAAAAATGGGCAGCACATCTACCCAATCAATTACAGAATCACACGAACGATCGAATCCGACAATTAGAACCAACGTGACACCTCCTACACCTCCCCGACGAAGACTCAGCCAAGAAACCAACGGTATCCTACAATATGCACAAAAAACCAGAAGTGAATCACCCGACAGAACCCTCGACCACATGATACGACCGCAATCCCCTTCACACAGACGACAAACACGCAGACGAGACAATTCATTCCAACTAGGACCAAAAGACTACTTACATTCTATCCCACATTTTGACGACACTGATGAAGGCTACGACGCGAGCGAATTTATCATGCACTGTAGAAACGCGGAAGAGTATGTTCCACCTTACAGAGAACACGAAATTCTAGCCTTACTAATGGGAAGACTCAAGGGTGACGCATTAAAACGCGTAAGCAAATCGAAACCACGCACAATCGACGCATTAATCAATTGCATCAAAGACTATTTCGACACACCCAAATCTTACAATACACTACGACAAGAAATAATTAACTTCAACCAACTACCCCACGAAAAAATTAACGCTTACGCTGGACGAGCTGAAGAGTTGTTGACTAAAGTATTAGAACAATTACAACTGACTAAGTTGACAGACAAGGACGCTTATAGGAGAATTGTGACTCAAGACTTAATTAACAGTTTCGTGCGAGGACTCCGCAGAGAGTACCTTAAGCTTTTTAGAACCCGAGAATTCGACTATCTCCAAGACGCGATAGCTGAAGGAAGATACGCGGAAAGGGAGCTTAATGAATTTCCTCAATTTCGACCTATACCTTCCCCGAGAAAAGTTCTTGTAGCAGAAGCTCATAAGGAACCAGCGATAGAACCGGTCAAGGTGGAAGCACCGAAGCCACAATGCGCGTTTTGTGGACGTATAGGGCATAACGTAGATATCTGCTATAGGAAAAAGGCAGCCGAAAGGGCGAACGGAAATACGCAAAATGTTAACAATCAGGATCAATTCTTTTCATCAAATAAACCCCGGAAAAGCTTCCCAAATCAGGGCTTCCCTGATAATTACCCCAACTTCCCAATAAATTTCCCCACAACCTACCCTCCTCACCCTAGTGGTTACCAATATTTCCCAATTAATTATCCCAATCAAGGTTTCCCTACTAGTTACCCTGGTTTCAATTTTTCTAATAACTATCCCAGTCATGAATCCCATAATATCCCAAATTCTAACCCATCATTTCCTATTAAATCTTGCAAATATTGCAAGGAAGTGGGACATGTGATTCAAGAATGCCGCAAACGGGAAGCGCGACAACAGGGTTCCTCTCAAAATAATGCCAGCAACCGACAATCGAATTCGGGAAACGACCGGCCCCCTCATCCCACGGGCGCGGTAATGAGGGAAGGCAAAAATTCGCGCTAACCTCACTCGTTTCACTACCGAACAATCATCATTCAATCTACAAACCGGTACCATTGCGCAGAACCGTGTTTAAACCGCGAGTCGACCAGAATCAAATAAGTAATGCAGTCCAAGAAACATGTAAATTGCCAGAAATCGAATCTCGCGTCGAAAAAATCTCAAATCCAGAATTAATAAAGCTAACGGCGGAAGATAATCCAACTTCAAAAATCAAATCTATCACACCTGCTCGAAGCGCTGAGTGTAAAATATTAATAACTCCTTCTTATCAATTGCCATCAATTCTTATCAAGACAGATCAATTAAAACTAAAACAGGGACGACTCTTAATCGACACAGGTTCAGAAATGAACCTGATTAAAAAGTCTGAATTAGCGAATCCCATGGACATAGACGCAACTATTACATACGAACTAAACGGAATTTCTATTGACGAAAAACCCAAGACTTTGGGAAAAATAATTATAAAAGTAGACAATTCTCTCAACGAATTCCATGTCGTTCCAGACGAATTCCCTCTAAATTGTGCAGGCATAATTGGGACGGAGTTCATGCAGAACAACAATGGAAAGATAGATTATAGTAAGAAGGAGGCTCATTTCAATAACATAATATATAAATTTCAAGTACGAGAACAATTTGTTTTACCGGCAAGGAACAAAACCGCGATGTTCGTACGGACAACTTCCAACGATTTAACAGAAGGATATCTTCCCGCCCTCGACTTTCCAAAAGGCGTCTATGCAGGCCAATCATTAGTCTCTAATCGTAACGGTATTGCTCATTTATACGTCATAAATACATCGGGAAATGATATCACAATAGATGTCCCAGTCATCCCATTATATCCATTTGAAACAAGTGAGGACGAGGGCGAGTTAAAGCGTCGAAAAGAAATAATATCTCAATTCACGGGTAAAGATCGTACACAAAAAATAATTGAAACTTTACACCTTGAACATTTAAATGATGAAGAACGCAACGCAGTGCATGAATTAGTGACTAGCTACGCGGATTTATTTCATCTCCCCAGAGAATTATTACGGGCTACTAACGCCACAACTCATAGAATCCACACAACCGATGACGTCCCCGTATTTACAAGACAATACCGTTTTCCACAAGCACAAAAAGCTGAAGTAGAGAAACAAATTCAAGACCTCATGAAAATGGACATTATCCAACCCTCTAGTTCACCTTATAATTCACCATTATGGATAGTGCCAAAGAAACCTGACGCGCAAGGTAATAAAAAGTGGCGACTAGTAATAGACTATCGCAAATTAAATGAGAAAACAATAGGTGACGCATATCCTCTACCGCTCATAAATGACATCCTTGATCAATTAGGTGGAGCCAAATATTTTTCGATTTTCGATTTAGCTTCCGGGTTTCATCAAATAGCAATGCATTTCATAGATCAATGTAAAACGGCTTTCACAACTCCTCACGGTCATTACGAATTTAATAGGATGCCGTTTGGACTGAAAAACGCTCCCGCGACATTTCAAAGATTAATGGACTTGACTCTTAGTGGACTACAAGGCGACGAATTACTCGTATATCTCGACGACGTTGTTATTTATGCTCGATCCATTGAAGAACATAATTTGAAGTTCAGAAAATTCGCGGAGAGGCTAAGACAGGCCAATTTAACCTTGCAAACTGAGAAATGCGAGTTTTTCAGAACTGAAGTAAAATATTTAGGACACATTATTGGACGTGACGGCGTGAAACCGGATCCCGAAAAAATTAAAGCATTGAAAGAATTCACACAACCCAAATCTAGGACCAACGTTAAAGAATTCTTGGGCCTAGCCGGTTATTACCGACGATTTATTAAAGATTTTGCGTACATAGCCAAACCATTATCGGACTTGACAAGTACAGAAAAATCGTTTTCCGGTATGAACATGTCCACGTACTCACTGAATAAGATTCGGGAGTGCAACATACCGATACCGAACCCAATAATTACTTCAGCCAGCATCCAACTCCTTCAGACTGCCGAGTACTCCACAGTGCACGTTTATCAATGCAAGGTCGAGATCCATAGATCAATTTACCATTGCGGAATGCATTCCCACATATCAATAGTATCTAACGGTGATATAGAATACTTAACCGATATTTCCCAATCAAAATGTAGAGACATGCACGACACTCACACCTTCCGGCTCAACGATCACTATCACTCAGAAATATTTAAAAATTCTACTACTACGAGACCAATCCAATTAGCAGGCAAGGTAGACAGTACTGGAAGCTGTAAGGGTGGGTCATTCTCCGATCGCTATGGGTCGTGGGAAGACGTGGTAGTGATAGGACAAATATTCATCTCCATTCAGGATTATTATGCGACTGTAAAAGTAGAGTCAAACGATTTAATCCTCCGATCAGGAACTAGATGCCGATACGATGAAGGGAAATGCATGGATCTTAATAATGGAAATACATTTTGGGACCTAATAGAGATCTCCATATGCAGTCTGGACGGATTTTCCGTTATCTACCAGGACCACGCTGAGAAGACACGCGACAAATCCGTAGAAAATTACAACCAAGAATTCTATTCGGTCACATCCAACGAATACACCTTCGCTTTACCAACGAAGGGTGTCTTAGAATACTGCGGCTACAAATTCATTAAGACAGAACACCCACGACTATACATATATGACACAATTATCGCTACTCCTCTTAACAAAAAACGAGGAACTGATACCAAAAACATTGACATCTTTACTTATGTGAATTCAAAGTTCGTTTACCTGGCCCATCATTTTAAAACTCAACTTGTTAGTCTGTATAATGACGTAATAGTACAACAATGCGCTATAGAGAGGAAAATGTTGAGCAATACACTCACCATGGCCCATCTATCCCCGGTTGATTTTGCTTATCATATTATGAATGGACCAGGCTACATTGCCCACGTCGCTGGCGAAGTAGTCAGGATAGGTAAATGTGTACCAGTAGAGGTAAAAACTAGAAGAGTAGAGCAATGCTTTCAAGAATTACCAGTGACGCGGGGTAACGAGTCAATGTTTTTGCGACCCACAACACACATCTTAGTCCACACAGGGACGCAAATAGAATGTAATAGCTATTTGATACCCATGTTTTCTGTTAATAACGCGTGGATACAAGCTATGCCACAAATAGCCCCAGCAATACCACCCGTAGAATTGACCCCGCGAACATCAAAATCATGGAATTACGCCGAACCCGGAAATTTGATGCATGCAGGCGTCTACGCCACCGAAGATTTAAACAAGTTAAGTGAAAGTATCATGTTCCCGGTCGAAGAACCTGCCGTATTACACTCAATCGCTCGTGAAGCAACGGGCCAGGAAAACATCTATCAAGGTGTAAACCTGGAGAACATGATAACTTTCGAGAAAATTCAAAGCAAATTTCAGTCGGCATTAGGAGCCCTCTCTAAAATTTTTTATACCATTGGACATTGGTCCAATATATTTTTCGGCGCTTACATTCTCTTCAAAACATTTAAATTCGTTCTAGACACCGTCTTCCATGGTATCGCCCTGTATTCAATTTTCGGCTGGAGCTTCAAATTAATCGGCGCCCTGTGGGACTCATTAACACACCTTTTCATTCACTTAAACAAACAAAACCAACCAAAACCCAAAAGCCACGGAGCCGACGTAGAAACGGGATTAGGAATACTTGCCATTAATGACAGCAAACAAGTAGGGCGCAAGGGAAACCCAATTGGACATCCAAAACCATATCGAGAAAAGGATCAAACCATCGATGTTGTAGTAGAAGGAACGATTTCCGGAGACATTCCGAACACCAAGCTAGATAACAATCGCGTGTCAACCATGGTAGGATTCCTAAACCAAGCCCACACACGCCGAGACCAGTAAGGACAACTAAACCCACGAGCAATTATAGAAATAACAAAGAAAAGAAAACCCAGCGACAACCTGTAAACATAAGTAAAGGACATCGTAATAACAAATAAAAGGAATTATTGAAATAAAAATTAGAACGAACAAAATTTGATGAATTATAAAAATTTATTTATAGAAAAGGAAAATAACAAATAAAAGGAATTCTTGAAATAAAGATTAGAACGAACAAAATTTGATGAGTTATAAAATCTTATTGATAGAAAAAGAAAAAACAAATAATTAAAGAATGAATAAAAAAAAATAGAAAAAAGGGGGGGGGGGAGAAAAGGGGAGATTTCGCCAAGCAAGACTCCCCTACTCCGGCTCTTCCCCCCGGAGGCGCCTGCTCCGTCGCAGAGCTCGTGGCGGCGAGAAGGGTGGGGTCAGGCTCCTGAATGGATTGGGTACCATCGGGTCCGCAGTGCCCCCCCCCCCCCCCCCCCCCCCATCTCAAATCCACCAGGCGTACCATCGGAACCTGGTTATTGAAAATAACCAGGTCAATCTGAAAAAAATAAAAAAAAAAACAAAAGAACGGTACTATTAGTAAATTAAATAAGAGAGAAAATCAAAAAAAAAAAAAAAAAACACAAAAAAAAACACACAAAAAAAATATATAAATAAAAAAATAATAATAATGATAATAATAATAATAATAATAATAATAATAATAAAAAATATATAAAAAAAATAAATAAATAATATAAATGAATAAATAAAATAAATTTATAAAATAAATTAATAAAATGAATTAATAGATAAAAGTAAATAAAAATATAAATAAATAAGGGATACACAATTGTTACTAAATATTATTGTTCAGGTAACCGACCACTATTTTTTTTTATTATTATTGGCCCTATTGACCACAAACTTATGCGAAGCAAACTAAAATTTTATTACTTAACCAATTTACCCGAAAACTAATAACTGACGAACAACAAAATACCCACTATAAACAATAAATTATTTAAATAAACCACTCACCATCGGGTTTGGGTGGACGGCTCCTAGCTGACGCCGGGGGATGATGATGTCCCCCACGGGTGGGACGCTCCGCACGGTGGAACCATCTGCGGCACGTATCACCGAGGGCCGCTCCTCCCTGCCCTCATAACCAGGCCTTTCACGAGGAACTTCCTAAAAAAAAAAAAAAAGAAAGAAAACAGTAAAACACCACAATCCACCACTCATCACCACACCAAAGAACACCACACAAGGAAGTAACAACACTTACTTTTTGGGAATGAGCGCACATCCTCATTCACTAATGATCAACGACTTAATGACATCTCCATCGGCTCCCGTATAAAAAAGGCGCACTCCAACACTCATCCACCCGCACAACGGTACATGATCTGTCACACACACATGCATTCGCAACAAAGAAATACCTTAATGTGCAACTTTGTCTAATCTCCAGACTAGATTCGATGAATCAAAAGGCGGAGGACGCATGATAATTAGTCGCGAATAAATTAACACTCAACACCATTTTTTTCCTTTTCAGGTCATAAAACCCAATTAAAACAGGAAAATTAACCCCGACAAAATGAGAACCACACAATAAGACACTATTACACATAATCACAAAAAAAAAGGACGAAATTCGGAAGATAATTAAATTAAATAAGAAAAGAAGCGCGCCTATGTGATGCTATGCATGTGTGATGGCTCACCTGCATGTCACACAAGTATAGGAGGCACACGGATAAGCGCTACACATTAGTTGCCATTCGATCACACGTCACGTTAGTGTGTAAGGCACACGGATAGCGCTAAGCATTAGTGGTCACTCAATCATACGTCACGCGAGTATGACGGAGTACACGGACAGGAGCGTTCCATGTGTGACCATTTGACCATACGTCATACGAACACAACGAAGCACACGCATGAGAGTAGTCATCTGGGGATGCATCGCGACCGCATATAGATATACGGAAGCACGCTAAACCCCTTCTCATCCTTCTTACACCCATCAGCTATCCTTCTCGCTCCCATTGACGACTATGTTCTTTAATAAAAATCTCCTTTTTATCTCCTTGTTGTATATTTATGTATTAGAATAATAAAATGGTTATGTAAACCAATTAGAATTAAAATTAGGATTACAAATAATGAAAAAAAAAACGAATCAATTCAGTTACATTCCGAAGAAAAAGGGTCATCCCCATTATTAAATCGTCAACCCCTAAACAAATGGCATTCTAATTAAGTTATAATCACTCGATTTTTTTTTACTTCTAACAAATAAAAGTAAAACTAAGACTAAAATAATAAATAGGTCACCTCTATTACATACTAGTTGTTAATTCTAAAACAAATTTACATAAACGATTAATTGATTTATATCCATTCAAAATTTTTTATATATACTAAATGATAATCTCAGCCAAGGTCATATTCTGAAACAGTAGGGAAAATTCAAAAAACGTGTTATTTAATCGTTAAAATCATTTTTTGTTATCGAGCGGGACGCTCGATTTTTCCCCGCGAGGGAGGTGTTAGGTCCTGAGCGACCTCGTGTTATTCATAATAATTCCCACCTCCATCAAATCAAGATTACTATACTTTTTTTATCTATATTTGATTCCCCACTCATAAGCTAGCGATGCATCATTTTTTTTCCTCTTTCTTTTTACTGTTGTCACGCTCACGCGCAGTGCAATAATCGTGGGAAACAACTCAATGAATAAATCCCATTAAGTTGCAGAATATGAACCCGCTGAGACAACCATTTAAAAAGAAGGAATGTTTAAACTATAAGAATAATTGTCATTATCTCTAATTTAACCGTCGAAACTAGAAACATCATTGCGACTCCATAACTTCATATCTTTTATAAAATGTAATGCGACACGTATGAGACACCTCTCAGATTCACTCACATTTGCGTGAGAAAAACTAGATTGCCGATTCAGCTTTTTAGACTAGAGTTGAGATTCACCCCACCATTGGACCTTCTGTCCAATGATAGACAGTTAGATAATTAACAGCGAATCAAAACAGCTAGAATAAGTCATTCAATTAGAATAAGTCCGCACGGACCCAAATTGCTGACGCGGATTTTCCACAGTTCTCAAATACCGAGCTCTCGCTCTTCCACTTCACTTCTATGCCAACGAGCAGACGTAAAACAGCTTCAAGCATTGCAAGTAAAATCATTTCTATCATCTTTCCAATCTTTTGAGAACTGCTCTAGAAGTAAAGCTCCCGTTATTTTATCAATTCAAACTCGCCAACGCGATCAGTATAATTCCAGTTCGCTGAGGTTATTATCACCTAACCACAGTTAACGCGTTCGCACTCAAAGAATCAATTCAACTCGACAACTAATAATCAAAGGTTGCGAGATCTCTAAATTGCGAATCAACATTGTGAATAAGTGTATAATTTGTTATATTGATATTATTGTGAGTGAGATAATAAACAACGATAATTGTGATGTTTAGTGAATAATTAATAAACGAGTGATAATCTTAACTGAAAGAACCTTCCATATCATTAAATCATAAATCC
Organism: Zele albiditarsus; assembly: GCA_958496275.1. Lineage (NCBI taxonomy): Eukaryota > Metazoa > Arthropoda > Insecta > Hymenoptera > Braconidae > Zele > Zele albiditarsus. The sequence continues at coordinate 242,770 of OY292416.1, forward strand.
AAATCCTTCTTGCTTCAACCGCGGGTCGCGGCATAGCAAGCAACGATCCCAATATCAATTCGGACTATTCTCTAAATTCAATTAAAATAAATAACTGTTTTCATCATTTCCCGAGTAACATTTGGCAATTCAGCCGAATAAGTAACATCGACACTCAGGACGTAACAATATGCACGAAAAAAAGGGGGTCTCAAAATATGCATTATGTATATATATTTTAGTATGAATAAAAAGAAGTATGTCAATTTTTAGATCATTTGCTATAATTGTGCGAATACAAAAAGATTGGAGAAGCAAAAGAAATTTTTTGTTACTCTTCATTCACATATAGCAGAGGTGTCCATTTCGAAAAATCGAGTGGACATACAGAGAGCTGGCGTCTTTTGGGTATGGGGTTTTATGACTGTCGGAGATTATAAGGGTCAGTACATAGGTCCTCCGAAAATAAGTATATGTAAGGGACAAATAGTTCGAAGACACCAATGTGCTCACAACTTAAATATAATTTCTGTGCATCTATATTGAAAGGACTACGCAGCCGCGACGATACAGTGGTTGAATTTCAATTTTACAGCCCGCGTTCGAATTCCCGGACAATGACTTTTTTTTTCACATAATTTTCTGCATGATATAAATCAAATATTAATATATCTCATGAGTGAATATATATTTCAAGACGCAAGGAAATCCGTTGCATATTTTTTTATTCGATTCCACCAGAAAGGGTGTTTTTATTCCATAGAATTAAGGCAGACGCAGTACCCGAAAATTCGTTCACAAATCGCAAGAATATCTAACATTAATATTTCAAGTACATACGAATAAAAATATATTATCGCGGAATAATGATCTCATCGATGAATATACATATGAATAATAATATAAAACAAAAAATAGACACGGTACAAAATCGACACGAAAATGATGAGCATTGTAGGCATATAAACTGTTGAACGAACACATAATAATCTAATGAATATCGAAAAATCATCTCTTTATGATTTATACTTGATTTCAAATGAATGTTATAAGTTGATGTATATGTTTGTCGCAAGATAAGTTCAAACAATATAATAGTGGGTAATAATTGATTCACCTTGTATTATATATTGCCCATTTTATTAGAATTTTATCATTAGTTGCACTTCAATGTTTGTACATCACTGAATAGACATGAAAAAACTGGTGAGGCGATTTTTAAACACAATTTTTTTCATGACTATGTGGTTTGATTCGTTCAAGTGATTTTGCCGAAATATCTTCAACTTGGATCGATGATTCACAAAAAAAAACCACGTACGACCACTATATATAATTTCTTTCCCAGCAGAATCATCGCGGTGAACAAGTATGTGCTGTACAGTTCAAATACGGAATATTTTATATTGTACAAATAATGGGGAAAAAAGGAAAAAAAATTCTCATGGGGATCGAACGCTGATCGTCTCGTTGACGAGCAAGAGTTTTGACACCACGGCTGTGTAGCCCGATAGATCTGAATGCATTGAAATTATATTTAAGTTGTGAGCAGACCTGTGGGTAAGGCTTACTTATTGCATCACATACGTATTTGGGGTATAGTACTGTCGGCCGTATACCTGGGTTTGACTAGGTATAAAAGCTAGGTTCACAGTTGATGACCGTAGACTGTCCTCCCGGAGGACACTGGGAAGACAAAGGGGACGGTTCGAACATCTCTGCCGTAGACTGTCCTCCCGGAGGACACTGGGCAGACAAAGAGGACGGTTCGAACATCTCTGACATATAGTCACTGGAAAAAAAAATTTCCACGATGTTTGTATAATTTACCGAATTACCATGAATATTCTCAATCGTTTTCGAGTTTCAGTCTATTACTAGTATAATTTCGGTATCTGTGGCTTTTTAGTTAGCTAGACATCATCACAGTGACTTATCACTGCACAAGATTCATAATATAGTGTATTTTTTTCTTCCTAGTCTCTTTGTACACTCTATTTCTTGTATCCACAATAACTAAACCCACGATTTGGTACTATCCGATTATAGATTTTGGATTTTCCAGCAGAATGAGAAGACAAACCGGTAAATAATGCGAAAGATATTGGAAGACATGTACTCACCTGTGGCACCCGGAATAATGAAGGCTGTCGCAATCCTGATCTTCTGCACTGATCGCGATGAACATGTCCTCCTCTTTCACAATCACGCACATCACAAACTTTAAACATCCTGGAAACAGCGCAATGGCGTCCTACTGCCTCTCACAGCAGTTGGGACGAAAGCACAAAGGACAAAAAACAGTGCAAAACAAAGAAGCAAGCAATTATTAAGAAAAAGATAGCAAGATCAAGCACAATATATAAGAATACAGAAAGCAAACTAACAGAGGTAGAATTAACAAGTTTGGAAAAAGGCGAACAGCACAAAAAAAGCAATAAAAAAAAAATTAAAGAAAAAGTTATAGAATAATTACAAAATTAAATTACTATATAACTACTCTATATATGACGCCGATCTACTCTAATCACACACGAAACTGATTGGAGACCAATATGAATATCACTTTGAGGGCCACAACTTGGATTCTGAGTGATAACTATATTTCAATCAAAAAACTCAGATGATTTTATCGATAGCAATATTGTTGGTAGTGTTGCACAATGTACGAAACATCTGCAACTGCCGCCAACATATGACAATACCCTATTCATCATAACTCCCAGCTCTCTCCGCGCTCTCACATGATTGGTAGTCCTTAGACTGAAGCACATCTGGTGGCGAAATTCAGAACTCAACTATTTTTCCGGATTTCGTGACCGAATTTTCATCATGATCGCCATAGGAGTTCGTCCTCCTTTACTTTAGTCTCCATGGTCCAGGGATTCGGTCGCGAACCGTCAAATTGAAATTAGAAAACTGTATTGTCGCGGCTGCGTAGTCCTTTTAACATAGATGCACAGAAATTATATTTAAGTTCTGAGCACATTGGTGTATTGGAGCTGTTTGTCCATTACATATATCTATTTTCGGGGTACCTATGTACCGACCCTGATAATCACCGACGGTCATAACACCCCATACCTAAAAAACGCTGGCTCTCCGGCGGTCCACTGTTATCGTAGATCTGGACACTTCTGCTATATGGTGCTGGGATCGCTGATCAACCAGTGAATAGTTTGAATGAATTCATTACTGCCTTGGCTTGGTTTTTTTTCAAACGTGTTTTTCTCAAAACAATTTGTTTTTAACTTATGTACGCCTTAGCTTAGAAAGTTGTCAATCAATCGTTTTGAAAATTGGCAGTTACTTTTTTTATATAATTGGGCTCTATATGAACCTAAATTTATGATAATATCTTTCGCATTTCCAAGGAAATACTTCAAAAGAATTACAGTAGCTACTTAAATATATATATAAAATGGCCTCGAAGTTTCAATAAATTATATACATTCCTCATATGTAAAAAAATTCATGCTAAACACTAAAAAAACGTAGCCTCAACCCTATTTCCTCATTCGACATTATACGAAAATTATTATATCGGTACCTCTTTCCGAAATTTTCATAGTAAAATCTTCAAAATCCCTCCAATGAATTTTGTGAAAATGTCTCGTAAAATTTTCCCAACTGATTCGATCACATTTTCATTTGGTCATTTATTTATTATTATTTATATTTGTTTTTCTCCTTTCGATTGCCACTGTGATTGAATAACCATAACGTAGGATCACGTGAATACGTTGTTGTTTCTCAATTCGTTACACGCGCGTGACGTGAGTAATACAAAACTGTAAAGGCTCAGAGAAGAAAAATTAAATTCAATACGTTCGTTTCATTGGAAACTTTTTTCGCTATTCACCCATGTTACTATTCAAAGAATAATTTCATTCATCACCATGATACATTATTAATATTCGTTTTTATAATTGTCATCTAATTGATAGAATGCCATGAGAATATTTCTGTCACTCAATTTATCCTCTGTAAAGTTCTGAATTAACTAATATATAGTAGTAATGTGATTTGTTTTCATTGCGTTTTTTTTATTTGCGGTGTGATGATAAAAATTTAAATAATCCCTCAACGTTCATCATAGTACATTTTTGTGCATCGAAACATAAACGTGACTTAGCGATTGGCATATTTTATTACCGACAAATGTCATCAGTATTATGTATAATCAACATTGATGATTGACAGTATTTGCACAAAAAGCAATTCATGTGGGGGGTGATTGAGATTTGGAATGATACACATATATTGCACCCACATACACATACACGGCCTATGCCCGGGGCCCTGAGTATAGATGATAGAGACAGGAGTGTAATCTTGGCGCACATTTTTCAAATCGTTCGAAGTTATAATGATTCCATCCTCGAATTTTTTCGAACTAAAATTGATGGCGGGGTGATGTCTGTACACTTCCAGACTTGCGATACACAAGGAAATTAAGCGTTCGTCTGTCGTCTGGTCGGAAAATTTATTTTTTATCCAGTGCAATAGTGTAAAGCCTACTTGCCTACTCTTAGACAGGTACCAATTGCGTGAGACATGATTTGAGTGGAAGTAAATTGGTTCACTAACGCAGATCAAATACATGTTGTATCTGTGAGTTCTGGAAGAAAATCAGTCGAAATCATCTTTCATCAATTGTATTTATCAGCATAGCTGTACATATCTTGTCGATAACAAGCAGGCTTCGGGAAAAAATCACTTTTTTTTCCAGCACATAAGATCTGACCAACATTTATTTTTCGAAGACAAAGTTGTCTTGCAAAGTTTCATACATTAATCCAGTGATTGTCGATGGGAAGGCGCCAGTCTTAATGAGACATACTAATGGTTCATCCTCATCAGCACGTCTGAGAACGTACCAAATTCCCAATTTTTCGTACCAGCCGTTTCTAAGATCTCGTTGCTTATGTGTCGCGATGGACAAACAAACATATTCGTAGATCCGTCTTATGAATGGTAACTTTGTCAGCCGTGGATTGCATACAGTAAAGACGACAGTCCCTTCTCGGCCTATTACAATACTTTTCTTATCAGTTAAGTGATGAGAAGTAAAAACTATAGATCGTCGTTTAGGGGTGCAATTGATTTTAGTTGGCGTATTGTTCTGGCAATATTCAAGAATTTCTATCCTGTTCGTTTTATAACATCATATGACATCTTGTTCAAGTTCTCCCACTTCACATGCACTCACACTTTTCGCAGCGCGGTGGTTTTTGTTAGATATATGCATCCATATATATCCTAGCCTCCCCATTTTGCATCCATTAATCACAGCCAATCTGTGCTGTCCTCCGCACTCCCCTATACATCATCAGCGATATCCCCTCTTCAGTATTTATGGAATTTACCGAGGGAGGCTGTACGGGAAAAGAGAATATCTTCATAACAGCCGCCTAGTTTGCGCCTCCATCTCTCAGCGGTTAGTAGCTCGTCTGCTACACGTAGTAGCGAATGACATCAGTCTCGAGATGTATATGGAAATAAACTACCCACCTTTGCTTAATTCTTGTTCGAAATATGATTTCTCACCTGGATATGAATATGAGCACAATCATAAGTGATCGAAATACGAAATTTTCTGGATTGAATTGAGGCTTAGCCACGCGTGCGCATCACGTATATTCAGGATTTTATGGCTTGGTCTGACAGCACAGGTGGAAATCGAACGGAGGCAAATGTAGCGTTGTGATAGCTACGTGTGCCCTTGTTCATGTTCTCATGAAAACCATACATATTCGCGGACATAGCAGATGAGGAAAAATGTGACAAGTGACGATAATGATAAAATAGAAACGTAAGAGCGGTTTGAGTTTTTTACATATGTTAAGATCTCTGCTGCGACGATGATGTTCCAGTAACTAAATTGTGAAGATTAAGTTAAGGAGATGTGTTACATGAGAAAGGAAACGGGTGATTAACTGGGTCAAATAAACCCCAGCGAGTTTCTCATGATAATTTCGCAAGACATTGCGGATCTCGAGCTTCGAGTACTATAATTTCACAGTTTATATGGGTGGAAGTGCAAGAAATAAATGAACTTGAGCCCAATACGTATGGAAGGTAAAGAATGAGAAAACTCTCCGTGTAGTTGGTGAGTCCATTGAATGAGATACTTTCTTTTACTTTCTCCCGACCTTCACTAGACAATTACCATGAGCACATTTAGATCGGAGCATTCCAATCCTAGAGTCTTAATCATCCAAAATAAGTCTTTAACTGCGTCGATTTTCAATTCTTATTGTGTGTGGAAATTCTTGATGGTGTTGGAAAATAATCATTCAGATATGCGCATAAGACGTAGGAATAAATCATTATCATACATAAAAAAACAGAACGAAATATATAATCCCAGACCTCACCATCAATATGTCGTAAGTGTGTTTATGTCGTTGATATTCAGTGTATATTATTAAACTATAGGCTGCGAGATGATTAATGCTCCGAACTTTCAATGGATCCCAGAAAAGAACAGCTGCACCGCAAAAAGGCGTGCTGAGTCCGTGTCATAGTATTTCAGCGGAATACAGATATCCGAGAGGATTATATATCTCGCGCCCGAAAATGAGATGCAAAATTTCGGCACGCGATTATGATCACCTGTTATTTTCCGTATATACCATCTATATAAATAAAATCCTTGTAAAATCATATCTCATTTTCGGTAAAAGCAAGTCTGTAATGAGAACAGTGAATGAACCACTGTTAGAACTCAGGATTTTCTGGGCAGTACCAAAAACTATTCTATGTACACCACGTACATAGAATAGTTCAATATGCATCGATTTAGTGTTGGATGGCATCGCACATATTATCCTGGCATAGATATGGTTCATTGTCGATGGAACTGAATTTCGAAAATTAATTTTTTTTTGGCAATAGGATAGATTGGCCAAAATTTTTTACCTTATTTCTTGGCACATCATGTACCATAGTCTCCACAATGTCACATCGACAATGATTTTCCACCGAACCGTGACTATAAGCATTCGTAAACCGAGTTGTATATCCTCAGTATTGGAACTCATAAATTAGGGGTATGTTGTCAAACCTGGGAAAGTCCTAGTACAGAATTAATTGTTTGAGTTAAAGTACCGATGGATTTTTATGGCAAATGCTTGTGTATTTGAAATTTTGTGAACTCTCCCAGGTTCCATAGTACCGAGATGATCTTCCTGAATGGGTAAAGCCGTCAGCTAGAATTCATTCATATAATCTTGGATATCTCCGTCAAACATCGGAATATGAAAAATCACAGGTTTAATACGAGCTTTTTACCTGGAGAAGTATGATATTGTTGATTCCATAATTTCAGCCACATAGACGGTATACGCTTGGTTAACATTAGAATGATTGAAATCTATGCGAACCTATGAAAACTCGTTATGAATAATTTCAATGTACCGTTCCAGTAATAAGTAGATTCATTAATAACAAATCATTTACAGAAATTTTGGCAGAGGTAGACTTCCCCGGTAGTGTCCATCGTGTCAATAAATCGTATTGATCTTCGGCTTGAAGGATGAATTCCAGGTTTACTGCCCCCACAAAACAATTTATATCCCAAAAGTGAGGCAGATATAATTGATCATAATTATTTATATTATTGTATTATATGTCGTTATATCATCAAAATGAGATTCCTCAATTATCTACCCAGTTTATGAGTGAAATTATAATCAAAACTAATTCAAATTAAAATTGAAAGATAAGTCTTTGCCCGTGGAAATTTCTCAAGTGAGCCACACAAAAGTAAATGTTGAAAATCTGTATGTTTCATATGATGATATGAAAGTTATAAATGTTTAAATTTCAGTATATGTTGATAGTAAATATTCGCTTATTTCAGAACAAATTGAATCAAAAATTTTTTTCTTCTAAAATACTCCGGAATAGTGAATGCACACAACCATACCATTAACAAATGCAAATATAAACATGCTCTCTTAGGTTTAAAATAAAAAAAAATCGAAAATATTAAGAATTTATTTATATGTATCGTGCAGAAGAAAAATTGATGAGCACTCAATAAGAACAATAGATACAAAAATTTGAACTCCGGCGCACAGCGCTCTGCTGCATAAATCCGCGTGATCTGATGTGAGGAATCAGGTCGAGGCGCGCTCATTTATCGATGATTCGTATTAATTAACTTCTTTTATGAATAATAGAAATAAACTGGAAGAGGATTAAGAGGATGATGGTACATTTGACCTGCATCGAGGGTTTTCGTTAGGTAATTGTAGTTATATCTCATGTAATTCGAAGATATAATTTGACATTTTCGAAGCATATGTGAATTTTTGTTCATATAAATTTTATTTGATTAGGTCGCTCTTTTGTTTTATACCGTGTCCCCATTCATCATCGCATCCATGGAATTGGGAGCAATCTCATCTCTTCTAATTTTTGGATTCGGAATCTAGTAGTCGGGCGCGCCAAGTATGTTCGTATTAAAAGTGAGAAGAATTCATAATTTTGTTCATCATTGATGGATAGATCAATGGATTCAAACTGCATATTATATTTTCTCAGAATTCCATACAATTATACACATTATAGTCAACATTTTTTCACTCAAAAATGAACGTTGGACCAAGAGTTTCAACACATACAGCACTCCGTACTTTTCCAGGCCGATGGATTGGGTGGCATGGTCCTGTAGCGTGGCCCCCAAAATCACCAGATCTCAATCCGCTTGATTTTGCGATTAGGGGCTATGTGAAAACGTTGATGGAGCCACCAGGACTACCCATACAGAATTCGGACGCGATGTTGGTACGACTCCATGAAGCATTTGCATGCGTCGCTCCTGAAATTCTAGAGCGCATATCTGAAAATTTCATTAACAGAGTAGACGTATGTATTGCCCAGGATGGCAATCACTTCGAACACCCGCTTTGAATGTAATATTGTCGAAAATGTATTTATTATAATTATTTGTTCATTATTTCTTTACTTATTTTATTTCAACCTCATTATTCATTCTCTTCATTATAAGTATCATTTTTATTATTCGTGAAATTGGGAATAAGTTCCGTCGAATGGAGTGTTCGAGTCAAATCATTTTTTTCTTCACTTAGATTTTTTTATACGCACATAATCTTCATGAAAATAATTCTTCGGATTGAACCGTCAGTATTTATGAAATGAACTCTGATGCAACTTGTTTCAGCAAATGAAAAAAAACACTTCTGAATTGAAATTTAAGATTTTGAGAATATTCATTTCATACTTTGTGGTGTTCCCATGTCATCCAAGAAAATTTCGCTACATCATTCATTTACATGACTGAGCGAAGTGTTGAGACAATGACTGTTCTTTCTGCATCTGTGTGAAGACGCGGGAAAAGTCAACATCCATGCCGTCATTGTCTTCGCTTTGAGACACCGATGAAGAGGGACCAATACCGATGGTTGATACTTGATGCACGCGACTATATTTCGTTGGTGAATCATCTCTTGTTATTGAGTCTTCGAGATCGAAACAAAGTATCATATTCATTGAACTAATTGTTTAAGTTTGTTCAACACGTAAATATGAATACTATTTTCCAACCTCAATATTATCTGCTATATCTCTTCTCACAAGTTCAATAACGCGAATATTGATGAACAAATGATTCTGTACTGGTTTGGAAACACACTCGTAAAATTCAGATTCTTCTGTTGATACGTACAAGAAGGAACAAGAATGTCATTCATTCCTCGCCTATAGCTGAAATAAATTTCAAGACGAATTTTTCTTATGTCATAGGAAGGAAATAATATCTACTATCGTAATTCTAGCATAAATGTAAACTTATAGGACACTGTTCTGATAAAGAAGTAAAGAAAATCAAGATCAATGTAATTTCAGCAGAATAAGTAGCTTTCCAGTAAGAATTCCGTAAATATATCTTTGTTGATCGTACAGATTACTTGGTCCATTTGTACGTTGGTTATCCGATAGTCGCAAAAACATAAATCGATGATTTTCATCATTACCCAAAACGGCAATATAGCCAAATGGCCGACTTGGCCCTTATGGACAGTGACCATAGCATCTGTAGCGGGGAAAAATCGCATCCATTAGTATGAAAACAGTAAATTGCAATTCTCAAGAATATCATGATTCCTAATGTATTTGGGAAACTATAAGTATATAATCTCACGATGGTTATGTGGGAATGAGTTATTTCCAACCCCAAACTAAAAAATGAATGAATTATAAGTGCATCACATATTGGTTAAACTTCCACATTGTATCTTATATTTGATAACGCGTTAGCAACGAAAACATTGACGTTTCATTATATTCACTAAGAATATAATGCATATTGAGAAGTAAAATCGCCAAAATACCAAGTATATTGCAATCTGCCAAAAAAACACCAAATATGGTGTACAAAAAGGGAGACAAGTACATTTATCCCTACCACAAAGCTGTTAAATAGAATCTCGACAAAAAGTCGTTAAATCAAGCAAGTGTGCCAACTACATATATTATGCGTACTGTTTATTATTGAGATGGGAACTTGAAGAAAAAAAAAGGAAAAAGAAAGTCGATAGAATTTTTTTTTTATTGTTAAAAAAAAAGTTAACAATAATTCATCGATAAAATTAAAAAAAAAATATATGTATACTTGGCGCGATATAATCGGATATACGTTTTTCTTCTCTGACCACTCGTACCAAGTATACATATATTTTTTTTTAATATTCTCGATGAATTTTTGTCAACTTATTTTTTTCTAACACTAAAAAAAAAATTTATCGATTTTCTTTTTTTTTTTGCTTCAAGTTCTCATCTCAATAATAAACAGTATGCATAGTATATGTAGTTGACACACTTGATTGATTTGACGAATTTCTTTCGAGATTGTATTTAACAGCTTTGTGGTAGGGATAAATGTACTTGTCTCCCGTTTTGTACACCATTTTTGGTGTTTTTTTTGTAGATTTGACGACTTTTTGTTTTATATATAATTTTAATAAGTTACCCATTGAGTCGCTATATAGATAGCTTGTATAGAATATTTTTTACAATATATTTAAAAAATGTTGCGTAACCATGCAACTATGGTCCCTCCAAGCTGAAATTACCGAATGGTTGATGGATGATTAAATAGAGAAGATGGTAAATGAAAAATATAAAATAATTTATTGATAATTATTCGATTATCACAGGATAAAAAAATATATTTTCCTTTAATTGCTACATAATATCGACGCTGCTTACGAAAAGGAGCAGAATCTAAATTTCTAACGAAAACTAACACGTTTTCAAACCCGCCACGAACACCATCACGTTCCGATTTTCACCACGAAAACGAGCACGTTTTGGTTTTTATCGCGAAAACTAGGACGTTTTGTTTTTTGCCGCGCGCACGGGCTGGGTAAAAATCTGGACGAATCAATTATTAGTATAAATAAATAAATTTTTGCGTGATAAATTTTTCAATAAACTCGTAACTTCATTTTTTAACATTTTTTTACAGACGTGGTCTTACATAGACATTTACAGACTTTTGTTTATTAAACAAAAAAATTAGAAAAATAGTAGTCATAAAGTAAAGAAAGGATCAAAAAGTATCAGAGTCATATCCAGTGTTATGAAACGTGTTAGTTTTCGCGATAAAACCTGAAATATGCTAGTTTTCGGGGAGTGATTGGAAACGTGCTAGTTTTCGCGGTGATGATTAATGTGCTAGTCTTCGTAAAAAATTTGAAACATGTTACTTTTCGTAAGCAGCGTCGATACAATCTTTGATAGCGAGAGTGGACTGTACTTTAATGTAGCTGGCGAGTATTTAATTGCAGCTAACTTGACCTAATTGATAATGACGTGTGAATGTACTATTGGATTGAGCAATGTGTGAATGAGCAATGAATGGACCAGAGTGTGAATTGGCGGTGTATCTGATGATCCACACTCGAATATGAAGTTAAACACACTGGGTATAACCTCAACAACGCACAGCAAAGCTATATCTCGTGAGCCCTACAACCATGTAATTACAAGTAAAGAAATCATGGATGGATAGTGAACAATTGCAATGCGTGAATGCTACAATGAAAAATACTTAAGTGAACACACTATTACGTAAGTGAATGAGTCACATCACGCGGTGAGTAGCGTGGTGAATCGTGGCTAGTGAATTGAATGTATTTAGGGTGAATGGTTCAAAATTCTCCGTGCAAATGAATTAAACTATTTCTCAATGTTACGATTACACTGATTGTGATAACTCAAACTCAATGATGCACAATGTGTTTTGAAAATGTCGACCGCGTGTCCACGTGCGTACTTTCTAGAAAAACGACAACAAATCAATGGCCACTGAGCGCACTCGATGTCGCGATCGAAAAAGACCAGGGTCGTGATTGCTATTTGCATGCCATGCATGAAACAACGATGGTGATTGGCAGTTCATTTGCCATTTCCGTGTACTCCTTGGTGCGCTAGTGGTCAAGCGCTCGCCCAAGCGAATGAATAGGCGCGTATCATTATTTCATGCGCCCGATAATCATCAAGAATTGAACATTTACAACATTTACCATAGAAATTTACAACACAATATTTACAATAGAACCCATACGAACCTTCCATATTCATTATCTGACCAAATTAAGTAAGGAAATATTTCTTGTCTGGTGCTTTTATTGCCGAATACAGTGATGTCAACTTTGTTTTTATATATATACACATACCCACACACATTTTTTTTTATTCTCAAGAAAAGTGGCGGAAAAAGTATAACGGCTGAAGAAACAAGCGACTGAAGGAACTAGCGACTGAAGAAACTAGCGACTGAAGAAACTAGATGAAATGATTTTAAACTTTCGCGAAAACGGAAAAATAATATCCTCAGTTGGCCTGTACTTACACGATTGATTTTCATCGCAACCGAAAGTTAAAAAAAAATAAGAAATAGTGGAATTGAAACAAAAACCCCAAAACTTAATCGTTTAGATATAATAGTATGATCCTCAAAAGTGAGGTTAAAACCTCGTCTCTTAGCGTACAAGAGAGCGGCCGTGTCTTGTTGCGATGGCGGGATGGCGGGAGATTTATTTTCATGTGCTTGTCTCAAGACGCGGCCGCGTCTCTTGATTAACATGTATATTTCCTCGTATCTCATAAAACTAAACATATTCCTGCGAATGTTTATAATTATTAATTCAAGTATGGCCTTTCACTCACAGTTTCTTCGTTTTTGTTCATCCCGGAGGTCTTGGTCGACGTTTATAATAATAATAATAGCCTTTATTCAGAATCCTTTTTGAATTTACATAACTTAATAATAGTTAATCTCAAACTCCAGTATCTGTTTGCCCATTGGCAAAGGCCTCTCCCAACTGTCTCCATAAATTTCTGTCTCCAGCTGTTCAGTCCATAAACTGCCTGCCATTGCCGTGATCTCATCGGTCCAGCGTTTGAATGGTCTGCCTCATTTCCTTATTTTATAGTTGGGGTACCAATTAATGATTGTTTTACTCCATTTGTCTATTCCTCTTATTAAGTGACCTGTCCATTTCCACTTTAGCTTTTTGGCTGTTACTGTGACATCTTTTAGTCTGGTAAGTTCCTTTATGGTAGTATCTGATTTTTTCTTCCTTATCATACTTCCCTCTATCGCATTTTGACATGTCTCAAGTTTTCTTATCTGAGTTTTGATAAGGGCCCAGGATTGGCAGCCATATATGAGTACTGGCAAGATGCAGGCGTTGAAAAGTTTTCGTTTGACAGTCATATTCATTTCTGTATTTTTTATAATCTTTTTCAGGCTCGAGTATCTTTTCCATACATTTCCTATGCGTCTTTCTATCTCTTTAGTTGTTAGGTCAATTGGGGAGATTATTTGTCCCAGATATACATATTCGTTCACATATTCAATTACTTTGATGTATGTGTATGTGTATGTGTATGTGTATGTGTATGTGTATGTGTACGTGTATGTGTATGTGTGAATTTTGGGATCGAAGGTTGGCTATGACGTAATACTTCCTTTCAATATTTACATCGGTATGCTACCAACGAATTGGAATACCAATTGCGCAGATGCACATGTTTGTTGAGCTAAAGGAAAAAAAATATTCATGACTGGGTTAAGTAATTTGTTTCGCACAATGGATCAATGTGTGTCAAGGAGATGAAAAAAAGGATGATCTTGTTAAGGACTCAGCATCCTTGCTGAACTAACAAATGAACATCTGACACTGTTTAATTTTAAAGAAAAATTTCTTTCAAGTTTATCTTTTATTTCTTCGTTTTGTTTTCATCATTCTTGCGTATCCATCCTTTCGATAATTATCGTGGAAGGAATGACTGTATTTTTCGACGAAGTAAATATTAATATATGGAATGTTGGAATTTACCGGCAGAACAGCATCTGCCAGTAAATTCCAGTGTGGTGCTTTTAATTGAAGGCAAATCAATATTTGTACGCTCAGTTTCTAAAGTACTGCAAACATATGCTTTTCCTGAATATGAAAAAAGTTATTATCAGCGGAAAGGTGGGGAAAAAATAGTTTAAAATTGATATTGGGGTAATAAATGCCTCTTTGCGTAAATTCCTTATTCTATTTTGGTCTTTTTTGCAATAAGAAATCATATTGGAGACGATATAATTGAACAGAATATTAGCATGAACCCACATTGGAATGGAAAATATGAACCAATTCCATTGAATTCGGTGATCAGGACTCAGCACACGGAGATCTGAAAATATTAGTTGTTCGAATCACGTGAATAAAGCACGGTGTAGCACTGTCGTTATTCTAAATTTATCAGGGCACAACGTGTACTACGGAAAACTGTATACGGGCAGCATCCATGTGGTTAATATAACATCAAATTGTTGCGTCCCCGTGAATTTGGATAGACCCGTATAATAGTCAAACATATTAACTCCATATAGTTCACACCTCACTCAAAATCAATCTCACTCTTACACCTTTCATTTATCACTATCGAGAAATGGTATGTGAGTCGATCGGGACAATCAATGATGATTACCGATAAGCATTCCCAACAACGTCTCGAAGTATTGCAAAATGCTATTTTGAAGCGTACATTGCGACCTCTAGCGGTGCGCGCCATCAACCCGTTGCATGCACATGTGGTAAATGAATAATTGTCATGCTTACCTTTAATTATTTTTCAAATTATTCTTGAATCAAATCACGACAATAATACTGAGATGAAGATAACATTATAAAGCATAGTGTTTCATGATTAAGAGAAGTATACATATATTTGTATAAATATAATGTTGTTCGGTGTTACATCGTTGCGTAGCACCCTATATATATTGTGACGAGTGTCTTTTCTCTGGCTACCGTCAACTGTGCTATTGTTACATCCCCGCATCGTCTTTACAGCTGTTCTACCAACTGATACTTACCTTACCATAAGTAGAAGTAAGGTGATAAAATAGATTCATGTACAACCTACCTCATACACATTTTTTCCACAAACCAACAAACTTATGTAGAAATACGAAATATACATGTATATAGATATACGCTACATCTCAGAAACACTACAAAGACTAAATCAACAAACGAAAATATGAATTCAATTATATATGTAATCGACAAAAAATAAGAATGAGTACATATATAATTAACACGAACTAGTAAATAAATAACAACCATCATTAATATAGTAAAGACCCATTAAGTAATTAATACATGAGTAACAATTGTAATAAATTACCAATATTATAAATCACCAATCAATGCCAACGTAATTAATTCATAGGCAATTTATGCATAAATGGCATCACTAACCAATAATACAAATTACTCATTTATGCATAAACTACATCAACAAAATAATACAAATTAAGCATAGGTAATCTACACATAAACTGAAACGATAAGCAATAAACAATATACTATAACACAAGGGTGGAAATGAATCAACCCATGATAATAACGCAACCCATGCAGCTGAATCAATAAGTTCCCCTCGGAACGCATAGATTAATATAGGAAATAAGATAACAACACGCTTCTCGTGGGAATGTATAGAGTAATATAGAAACTAAGATAATAATAAATTCCTCAGGAATGCATATTTTATTAGAGTAAATACGATAGCTAAGATTCTCAAGAGCCATCCCGAGAAACCGCGGACCCACAAACAAGATCACGCTATTTGCGATTGGGGACTCACGCCCAATCGCGTAGCACCGATAAAAACTTGCGGGTCCAGCGCAAAGACGCCTGACTCAATCACCCCCTCTTCGCTATAAAACACGGGTCAACAAATACTATATAAAGTATCGCGCACAGGCAAACGCTCTCATTATCCTTATTTCATTTCGTAAAGACTTATTCAATTCGTCAACTCTCACATTTCTTATTTAAATCGCCAAGACGCACCCTCAATTCTGTTCAGTCAATTTGTCAAGAGTCTTATTCACTGCAAGAATTTCTCAAACTAACTAACTCAATCAAAGAACATCAGACTCGCGTTTCTTCCTAAGAACATTCATATTTAAATCAGAACCTCCAGAAGAAACCAGTCATTAACACTTCAAACGTAATCGCTCTTGAGAATTCGAGGCATAAGCCTATAATATAAAAGCAGTGTATAAACTAAGTGCAACATCAGTATAAAACCAGTAACACTAATAAACATATTAATTATAAACTACAACATTGACTCTGAGAATCTTCTTCAAAATCACCCGCGCATAGCGGGCTTGATCAACCGAACATATACCTATATATGCTAGAGTTGCGAGGGACAGTCGGTAAGTGAAGAGAGTGACCAACTGAGACTCGCACCGACCAGTGGCATCCTGGTCAACATCGCCTCTACATTCACTTCCAACTTGGAAAATATCTACGACCTGTCTCCGGGACGTAACACTGTCTCTCCTTCGTCTCACATGGGATGCCGTCTTATTTATGGGGGGGGGGGGGGGGGGGGGGGGCATAGCACGCGGTCGGGCAATAGAAAAGCTATTGTCCGCGCGGTATAAGAATGCGTATTTCGGTACGCGTGCATTTGTTGCACTTACGGGGACGCTTGGAATATTCGAGAAATTGATGTGGCGCAAAACGCCGAAAAACGTGGGTAAGGATCGGGTCTACACTGTTCGGAATAAATTAAACAATATGAAATATAATTAGCCGTTGTTGCTGCCGCACTGCTAATTCGGTACAAATACAATAAATGGAATTATAATCTTCGACTACGCCGCCAAATGTGTGACCACGCAGTCCGCATGCACAACTGAAAGTGAAAGATACTCACGGCGTTCGTGGGTGGCACTTCTCACACACCCTATCTACGCACTATTACTCGTGACAATCTAATAGTTCACAATATCAACTCAGAATCTGTTCAACTATAGCTCAGTCGTCACAAATCTATGTCTCAATGTTCAATAGCTAATTTCCAAGTCCAACAATACACAATCCAATTTCTCTTTATAATTCCCAGCACATGCGTCCGTTCTGTACAAATGCCACTGGCGAAGTGCCGGAAAATGGCGGCTTTTCCCTCTTCGCCCTTTTGCTGTCACCCCTCGCCAATGTCATCGTCGTCTCTTCCGGGTTCATTGGCCGGTAGCGCCGCCGGTGTCATCTTAGTATATTGATTATCATTATCGACCGCTCCCCCGTATGGTAATCTCGATCGATTACCGGCGAGTCGTTACCGCGCTGACCACTGGGTGACGGTTGAGGTTACGTCGCCCATGGTCGCGATACAGTTTGACCAAGTTGTGTGTACGAGGCTTCGGTACTTCGGTATTTATATGTTTCTTCTCGATGGTATTATTTCACCACGGTACTTGTTCGGCAATTGCACCCCGTATTCCATCACGAGTAATGTTCAATGTGATCGGAAAGCGTGAGTGGTAGTTGTTGTTTTCGATTTGTGGAGGATAACCAATTGGCGAGGGTGACTTCGGGATCATCATGGTTAATTCGGTAACATCAGGATGCCAGGTAGGCCATCATCTCTCCTCTTACGTTCTCTCATTCATTCATACACTCGTCATTCACTCTTCTTATTTCTAGTTGCAGGCGGCAGCGGCTATTAATATGTAGATACTTGGTAATGAGAGGGTGAATTTAGGCCCTGTTTCGGCTGAGCCAAACGATTGCTCGTGGCGATCATGACGTGGGTCACCACCACGTCACAATGTACAATGAGAAACGATAAACTACTTACGGCGGCTGCGAAGTGGTACTTGTTCACACACTTACGCCTATATTCACCATAGAACTTCTTACTATCTATTTTCCATGTGACCCAATTCGCAAACAATGATAAAAATAGCTAAGTCCGTTTCAATTACTCTTCATCAATCAATTGTCATTCACTTTACTTTCCCAATTAATTCACTCTGCACACATGAGTCCGCCTCGCAGTGTATCCACCGGCGAAATGCCTTAAGATGGCCGTTTCCTTGCTCTTGACCCCTTTGCTGTCACCCTTCGCCTATGTTGTCTCGAAAATCCTTTCGGGTCAACCACCGCCTGGCATCATCGGTGTTATCAATGTTTATCGATTTCCATTATCGACCATTTCCGCATGGGTAATTCGCTCGGCGCCCGAGGGCAGTTACCGAGCGGTCAATAACCGCGCTGACCCATGGGCTACAGTTGAGGTTACGTCGCCCATGGTAGCAATTTATTCGGTAGTGTTGTTAGTATTTCGTTGAGTGTTTGGTGTTGTTGAGGTGAGAACTCGTTACGTTGATAATTAGTTAACAACGTACGTAATGTTCGGCAATTTCGCGCCGTGTTTAGTTTTATTTGTAGTATTTTTCCACTGTCTACATTATTCATTAGGGTTCATACAGGGTTATTCCTGGAAGCGTCGATTTGTTGTGTGAAGGATCTTGGGTTAGCTGTTGGCGGATTAGGGCTTCTTCAGACGATTCGGTATCTTCAGGGTCCATAGGTAGGCCCTCCGCATTCTCTTCCTGCCCCTATACATTCATCCGTTCATACGTACACATACACACATTCATTCTATAATATTGATTTGCAGGTAGGAACAGATTCCTCGGGGTTAACCTATAAATAAACAGGGTGTTCTATGGCCCTTTCCTTGGGCTGAGCCTACGGAATGCTCGTGGCCATGGTGACGTGGATTGTCACCACGTTACAATACGTAATCAAAAGACCTATTGGTGAAACACATACACAAGAGTGAAACTAAAATCGGCGTACCATAGTTCAATTAGATGATAATAGAGCTAACTCCACCCTGACCGTCGATGAGAAATCATCGTACCATACTTCAAAAACCTATCCCCAACTGTGGGTAAATCGCCATACTATAGCTCGATAACACAGATCATCTCCAACCTTCGATAAAGCAGATTAGATCAAGACCATTATATTTGTCGAAAAACAATCAAGAGTTCGTTTGGGATGCTACTTTGCAACAGAAGGAACCTTTGCATTGTTGAATAGATTGATCAATTTCCGTATACCTTCTGCTGCTATACAGCTCAAATTATTCTCGTATTTTGTTGCTATTACCAGAAGACTTCTCATCAAAATACCTCGAGAATATCCACATGATAAGTTTAATGATAACAGTGCAGGATTATAATCGTTTCAAACAACAGATTTACTAGTTATACCATGAACATGAACCAAATTTCCATTGTTATTCTTTGATGGATCAGGATGAATTTCATTCGAGTCAGTAATATTATCATTAATTGTAGGAATATTGACATAGTCAACTTCAGAATCTATACTTAAGCTATCTTCGTCAGAATCGACCTGGAATACTGAAAATTAAATGCCTCTAAATCAAGAAGTAATACACTTTTTATAAAAAGATATATAAAAAAAGAAGCAAAACAGGTATGTGCTTAAGACTACCCAGCAGAAGTGAAAAATCATACGGCATTCATAATTTCAAGTAATGTATATATATGATACAAATTATATTAATATCATACGATGGATATTGATTGGACCAATCAGGAACAAGACGAGATTAATATTATAAAATACAATTATTCATTTCTATTTCTATATTCATCAAGTTATAATATGTAACATCCATACAAGTATACTGAAGAAAAATAAACAAACGTGTGCGTCTCGGGACGCCCGACAGAAGTGATAACTCAAACTAATCTAAGTTCAACTATTTAATATTGAAATTGTTTAACTTGAATGAAGCTTAGGTTATTACTTAAATTTTATGTTTTGTGACGTGGTGGCGACCCACGCCATGGTAGCCACGAGCAATCGTTGGCTCAGCCCAAATCGAGGCATAAATTCACCCTATCTTTGCCTATTATTCATATATCCAATGCTGCTGCCGCCTGCAATTAGAAATAAGGAGAGTGAATGATGAGTACAGGTATGAATGTGGGAGTGAATGGAAGAAGAGAGACGTGATGGCCTACCTGGCACCCGGATGTGCCGAATTAATCCCGAAGATTCCGAAGTCACCCCCGCCTACACTCTACGTACCGAAACAACAAGTATCAGCGACGCTTCCCGAACAAATGATTAATAGAGAAGAACGAAATGGAACACGGCATGTAACTACCGAATAATAATTGATGAACAAATACCAAGTTATGACTGAAGAACTTGAGGAATGAATGACCGTACCGAATGTACCGAAGCCTCGTGCAAAACACTGCCCAATTGTATCGCGACCATAGGCGACGTAACCTCAACCGTCACCCAGTGGTCAGCGCGATAACGACTCGCCGGTAATCGAGCGAGATTACCATACGGGAAGCGGTTGATAATGTTAATCAATAATCATTGATGACACCGGCGGCGCTATCGGCCGATGAACCCGGAAGAGATGGAGATGACATAGGCGAGGGGTGACAGCAAAAGGGCGAAGAGGGAAAAGCGGCCATCTTCCGGCACTTCGCCTGCGGACTGTGCTACGAACGGACGCATGTGTATTAGAAAGAAAGAAAAAGAGAGAAATAAAAGCAAATTAATAGTGAATCCGGCACGAAATTGGTTATTGAATATTGTGGATCTCGAATTGTGACTATTAAGCTAGTGTTAAACGGATTGTGATTAAGTATCGTTGAACCTAGCAAGTCGGGAGTTATTGTGTGCGTAATTAGGGTGTGTGATAAGTGCCACCCCATTCGCAGTGAGTAGCATATCTTTTCACATGTGCATGCGGACCGCGTGGTCATACTATCGGCATAGTCAACTGAGTCTCGTGTGATACTTCACAGCGACAACATCGTAATTGTGTCTCCGAGCAGTATATAATTATTCATGAAATACAGAACAGTTATTAAAATGTTATTATATCTATAAAGGTAAAGTCTATTTTGTGATGATATTATCATCCACTAGAAATTAAACGAATAAATTAAAATTTTAACACATATTCAATTCTGGCGAATATCGAAAGTGAAATAATAGAACAAAGGCTGGGCCCGGGGGCCCTAAGCCTAACAAACAGTGCAATTATGAATAAAAAAAAAAGAAGTCTCGATTCTGATATATCATTTTCAGAAGCGAAAAGACATATCAAACAGAGCGCCAAAGAATTAGATAAGCTCTACAATACAAACACACTTAAAAAATTATTTGATAAACAAAACGCAATAAAGCCTAACCTAATAAATTCTAGAAAGGTCAGATCAGTGGAAAATTTAATCTCACAAACTACGAACTCGAACGCCACCCCGGCGACATCCACTCAAACTAATAACTGGCAGACAACTAAAAAGCCGTACATGGCCCGAAAACAGGTCGATAATGCAGAACAGGCCCTAGCTAACAGATTTAAAGTCTTATCAGATATTATGAGCATACAAGATGACAACTACGAAAATACAAATTTAGATGAAAGCAGAACTCATCAAATCAATAGAAGAACCATGAGCACATCACAAACACCAAACAAAAACAAGACCATATCAAAACCCCCACCGATTCATGTGGATGACGGTAACATTAAAATTATCATTAACCTACTCAAAGATAACAATATCATCAAAAACAACTTCTTTATCAGGAACCCAGATGATAAACTTATAACAATATCTGCAGGAGATATGGAGACATATTCAGCCATTATTGACACTTAAAAATAAGAACTATAAATTTTTTACGTTCACACCAAAATCTATTAAACCGAAGACTCTAATACTTAAGGGCATTAAAGGCGATTTCGACGAAAACGATATATCAGAAGAGATCAAGCAGCTAAATTTTCTTGGATTAAATATAATGAAAATAACAAAGTTAAATTACAATAGAAATAGACCAGATAAATTCCATTTCATAGTGCAAATCACAAATGATAGTAAACCCACGTTATCGACATTAACAAGAACAAAATACCTGCTAAACCAAGAAGTCAAATGGGAAAACATAAGAAGAAAGGAAATATTCCAATGTAGAAAATGCCAACAAGTAGGCCACGCCAGCACCAATTGCTACAGAGAATATATTTGCGTCAAATGTGCCCGAACACATGAACCGGGAAAATGTGAGATAGTCGACGTTTCGAAAGAGAACAGAGGACAGCTAAAATGCATTAATTATGGAGAAAACGGACACCCAGCCTCTTATATGGGATGCCCATTTTTAGTGTTCACCCAAAATAAAAAAAGAGAATTAAAAATTGCAAAAGTAAATCTAATAAGAAATACGCACAACAAAGCAAATAGATACATGAATCACAACATATCATTTGCAGACACTCTGAAAAGGCAAACCAAGAACGATTATGAACAATGGCCAACATTAGGAACAAACCACACACAGCCACAACATCAACAACAACAACGCATGACTGAAGAAGAACAATTACACAAAAATGACTCTCACACATATAATCACCATCAGGAACAATATACACCAAACCAACAAAACCAGCATTCAGAAAGAAACAATAATTCTTTCGAAAGACTAATAGCGAACATGAAAGAAGAAATTCTAATGGCGCTAACAACAGCAGTAGCGGCTTTAAACAATAAAATTGAAGAAAATACGAGAAACATAAACTTCATCTTAGCACAACTTGGTTACGAATAATGGCAGCAACCCATAATCAGAGAGATATAAACAAGGGGAAAATTCCCTACAACCAAACCAACAATACGCTTAATATCTGCGCAATCAACGTGAACTCAATACGCACCAACAAAAGAAGATACGATCTATATCAATTCATCGAATCTCATAACATCGATATAACTCTGTTATCAGAAACTAAACTCAATTACAAACACTCATTAAGTTTTAAAAATCACCAAATTATAAGAACAGATAGACCCAACTCAAAATTTGGAGAAGGTACAGCAATAGTAATCAACAACAGAGTAAACTTTAACACCATCACTCATCCAAACTCAATTAAAAATGAAACAGTAGAATATACAGCTATAAAAATCAACGTAAACTCTAAACAAACATTATACATCATCAGCATTTACGCTGCAATTGACTCAAAAAATTACTTTATCAATGAACTTGACAAACTATTCAGAGATTTCAAATTATATGAAAACAATAATTACTACATCATTGCAGGGGATTTCAATGCACGACATTATAATTGGGGTGATGACAAAATTAATCTACGAGAATGCCAAATAATCCAATGGGAACAAGACAATGGAATCACGAATAGAGCGCATATATACAATCCAGCGGAACCGAGTTTCCCCAGCTCTGGATCATTCTTAGATCATTGCATAGCGGACACCAGAATACAATTTCTAAATCTGACACAGGAGAAATTAAAAACGCTACCATACGACAGCGACCATAGAGCAATTGCTTTCACAATAGACATCGACAATGAATTCAAAGGTTTAGCACTACCTGAACCACCAATAAGTATATTGTGACGTTTGCCTTTTCTAAGGCGGTTGTCAGCGGGTCGGGATGCCACCTTATTTGTTTTAACCTGAAAATAAGGAAAACAGGGGATTCGGAAAATAATGGGGGGAGAAAATAACGGGGTAACGCGATGAATTTAATTACAACAATAGGTCTCGATTTATTAAAGTAGATCACACAATTAATCAACTTGAGTTAATGAATTATAATTATTCGTTAACGGAATTTCGATGTTTACGCTAATCAGCTGCAACTTTCCTTTAACGACGTTTTAAATAATGGCTACAATGTGCGTTCGGTATTAATAGAATCAAAGCAAAAACAATATAATGATGATTAGAAATAGTATACGAAATGCTTTAATATAATTGTTACCAGATAGAACCAATAGACAATACAAAAGATGTAATAATTTTAGCGATCAGCGAGCGACAATTGGTACAATAATGTGATGGGCGCGAGGGTTTAACAGGATAAATGAAATAACAATGTGATAAGCGCTTGAGAATAACAAAATGCGTGAAATAATAGAATTCGGCACGATAGGGGGGATGCGCGGGGGGTAATGGGCAACACGCGGCTGGACAATAGAAACGCTATTGTCCGCGCGGTACAAGAATGTAGGATTCGGTACACGTGCACTTGTTGCACGGATGGGGACGCGTGGAAAATTCGAGAATCTATGGCGGCGTAATACGCCGACAACGAGGGAAAGGATTGGGTATACACTGTTTCGAACTAATTAAAACAATAGAAAATATGAGAATCTGTTGTTGCTGCCGCCCTGCATTCGATATTTTGGACAATGTATGTAATAATTAATTGACTACGCCGGCAAATGTGTGACCACGCGGTCCGCATGCACAAATGAAAAGGCAAGGTACTTACTGCGCTTCGGTGTGGCACTTTTTCACACCTAATATCGCAATATGTACTTTCCGACTAGCTACTTTTTCATTCACAATCCAATAGTACGTAGCCTAGTCGTCACAAATCTGTAAGTCAATGTTCGATAGCCAATTTCGTTTTCCGTTTCAACAGTAAATTTTATTTTCCTCTCTCACTCAATTGCACACGTGCGTCCGCTACTGGCACTGACCACCGGCGAAGTGGCGAAAAGATGGCCGTTTCCTTCCCTTCACCCGGTTGCTGTCACCCCTTGCCTATGTCTTGTCCGTTCCTTCCGGGTTCATCGGCCGATAGCGCCACCGGTGTCCTCGATACATATTGATTATCATTATCGACCGCTTCCCCATATGATAATCTCGCTCGACTACCGACGAGTCCCTACCGCGCTGACCACTGGGTGACATCTAGGGTTATGTCGCCCATGGTCCAGTATCATTCGGTATTGTTATGCACGAGGTGCGTTAATTGTGCGGCACTTCTATAATTCGGTACGGTGTTATTTCATTTGTTGTTTAATAGGTATTTGTTCACCCATTGTTTCTCGGCCATTTCACGCCGTTTTCCATTTCATTTCTGACTATTCGTTCATTCGGGAAGCGTCGCTGTTGTTGTTTTCGGTACGTGGAGTGTAGTTCAGTAGGCGAGGGTGACTTCGGGATCCTTCCTTCAATTTGGTAGCAGCAGGGGTGCCAGGTAGGCCATCATGTTCGCTCTTACATTCTCTCATTCATTCCAGTACTCTTCATTCATTCCTCTTACATTTATTTGCAGGCGGCAGCGGCTAATGACCTAGAGAAATAATTGGTAGGCGACAAAAGGGTGGAAGTTAGGCCTTGTACGGCTGAGCCAACCGATTGCTCGTGGCGGTCGTGGCGTGGGTCGCCACCACGTCACAATATACAACTTCAAAAAAACAAATTGGAGAAAATTCACATCGTACCTGAATGAACAATACAATAACAAATCAAGGCCACCATACAACAGAAACCTCACTTACGAAGAGATAGACAACTCCATTCTAGAACTGGAAGAGTCAATAACCACAACGATTGATAAAATAGTTCCAAAAATCAAGCCGGGAGAAAGTATTTTGAAGTACGTGAACAACAGAATCAAAATTTTACACGCTAGGAAATCCAAGCTAATCACACAATTAAACAACATACGACAACTCACCAGAAATAAAAATAATTCACAAGACATCAAGACGCTAATCAAAATTATCAACATCAACCTCAATTCCGAATTCACAAAAACAATAACGAAATACTGGGAATCACAAACAAAAAACATCAACTACAAAGATACAGCGAACTTCTTTCCAAGATTAAACAAAATACTAAGGCCCAAAAAACATATACAAATTGCAGATCTAACCATTAAAAAAGACGATAATCAATTAATCACAAGAGAT
This sequence comes from Zele albiditarsus, assembly GCA_958496275.1. Taxonomy (NCBI): domain Eukaryota; kingdom Metazoa; phylum Arthropoda; class Insecta; order Hymenoptera; family Braconidae; genus Zele; species Zele albiditarsus. The sequence continues at coordinate 268,909 of OY292416.1, forward strand.
ATTAGCGAAGAAGCTTATGAAACGATAAATAACAACTATATAATAACAAATTATCTGAAAGATACTGAAAAACTGAGAGAGCAATGGCTGAAGTGATTATTATATTAGAGGATATAATGCGCAGGAATATACGGTGGAATTTTGGTGGCGGATAGAATTTTGGATGCGTTTAACAAGCGTATTTATTATTAATATAATAACAAGAATCACAGAAATGGTCACAAAATAATTGTTAAATGTAATTGTCACTGAGTCAAATTATTCTGAGTGTTCGAGTAGTCACTAAAACGTAGCTAATATTTAAACACTGATTACCACGCGGTTGCACGATGCACGCTCGATGAGTCTAATGAACTGTATGAGACTCTGAATTTAATGCCGATACACACACTTGCTAACAACGTGGGCAATGAGTTGATCTGAATTATTGCGCTTCTGATGAAAATGCACTAACTGCTGAAGAAACACAATTTTTTGAGCTGAACTGAAGATGAGTTGAACTGAATACTGAATGATAACTGAGCGTAGCTGAAAAACACGTGTGCTTGCACTGATGCTCGTGGTCGAAGTGATGCCGGCAATTTTCTTTCCGGCCTCGTGTTATTGAGCGGATGTGGTCTGACCATGACCGTGAATTTTCTGATTGGCCGCGCATCTCAGCATGCGCGTGCACATGGTCAGACCGGCTCAAAGTGGTTAGCGCACGCAACAGGTGCGCCTACGCATGAGCAGTTCTTCAAGAATGAGTCGCGCTTGCGCTATGCAAGTTACTGCGCGACTCACTCATCCTCCTGGATTGGTTAGCGCACGTAATAAGTGCGCCTACGCATGAGCAGTTCTACACGAATGAGTCGCGCGTGCGCTATGCAAATTACTGCGCGACTCACTCATCCTCCTGGACAGTGCATAATTATGGTCACTCGACTGACTGCACGAGTGACCCAGGAGGTGCTGCCACCATGCTCGTGTGGCATCGGTATCAATTACTGAATACAAACCCTATCACCAACCTCAATATAATTGGAAAACACTTTGAAAACATAAATTCTGCAAGATACACCAACGCTAATACACAAACGAAAATGGAAGCTGATAATATAGCACCTGAAATAAAAGGAGAACTCATACACATTGAAAACACACAACAGACGATTATAAATTTTTCAGAAGACAACCCGGCTAATAACCCGACTAACACCGAAAACATACCCAATTTCTTTCATAATCAATACGAAATAACAACATTTTTCAGAAAACTTCGGAACAAAACATCATACGGTCCTGACAAAATACCTGCAGTAGTTCTAAAAATTCTTCCCAACCATCTCATTATAGACTACACAATCATCTTCAATAACTCTTTAAACAAGGCATATTACCCACAACGCTGGAAACAAGCAAAAGTACTACCAATCATGAAACGAGGAAAGGAACCTAATAACCACACCAGCTATAGACCTATCAGCCTAACTAATAACGTCAGCAAAATATTCGAGAAATTATTAAAATACAGCATCAACATTCACATCAGAAACAATAAAATCATCCCGGATAATCAATTTGGTTTCAAAGAGAAACACTCAACAGTACACGCAATCCATAAATTTTCCTCAGACATAAACAGATATATACATAATGGTAAAATAGTAGGCGCAGTACTACTTGACTTAGAAAAAGCCTTTGACTCGGTGTGGCACAACGGACTACTATACAAATTGAATAAACTGGATTTCCCACACCATCTAATAATGATAATTGCCGATATGATCCAAGGAAAACAATTCAACACCTGGGATGGTAAAAAACCGTTCTACACACACCTTTCAAATCTCGGAAGGGCTACAACAAGGAACAGTTACATCGCCAATTCTATTTAACATTTATAACAGTGAAATTCTGAATGCCTTCAACATGAACAAAGACAACGCAACACACTCAATAGCTTACGCAGATGACATGGTAGTCTACACAGCAGACAGATCCCCGGAAGTAGTAACAAAAACGCTACACACACTGATAAACCAAATAAACACATATTACCTAAGCTGGAATCTGACAATCAACCCGTCTAAAAGCGAATTTATTATCTTCAGAAAAACGGTTAACGAAATAGCACACAAGAAAGTTAAACTCCTCAAAACTCAGCAACTAACCATCAATGATCCTAGCACAAACACATCAACATTGGTTCCTAGAAAAGACAACGTCAAATACTTAGGAGTCAATTTTGATTACTTACTACGACTGAACCAACACCATAAAATACAGTTAGATAAAACAGCAAAAGCATTTAAGGCCAACTACAAAATATTTTACAACAATAACCTAAAAGACAAGGCCAAAATTATTTGTTACCAACTTCTAATAAGACCGATTATGTCATATGCAGCACCAATATGGTGGAATGTCGGACCAACAGTGATGGAACAATATAGAGAAATAGAAAGAAAATGTTTGATATCATGCCTTGGGATATACAGATCAGCTAAAACAAATTACAAGAAACGAATCAATAACAAAACAATATATAACAAGGCAAATATTCCCAGATTCGACACTCACACATTGAAACTCACAAGGAAATACTTTAGTAAAATCTATACTATAAACAACGACTTACTGAACAAGTTGAAATGCGAGAACTACATCGACAACAGAAGAATGGCAGCCACTGGATACATTCCTCCGGAATTATTCATGTACTTAGACCATTTGGGTATTATACAGGACGAACACAACATACCAACTCTCTATCACAAAGCCAGACACAAAGTTGAAAAAGAGATCAGCTTAAACACAGATGACTATACAGAACCAAATAGAATCTACTCAACAGCAATTCCAGATCGAGACCACAACGACCAAGACAGACTATCGAAAACATACCCATGGTTCCAAAACAACGCTAAACATATAGACGCATTAAAAAATAGATTGAAAACAAAAAACACTCAAAGAGAACAACCAAGGTTCCAATACAATTATCTGCTACGAGCATACGCTAACATGGAACACGAGAACAACACAGACTGACAGTATTATGAATTTAATACTGAAAATGTAAATATGTATATTTGTACATAAACTTCTAACTATTAATTATTAATTAATTTTAAATTTAACTTTCTTCCTCGAACTATCCACCTCTCAAAAGTTAATAATAGAAAGTTATATTGGTTTTAATAGATTCTCCAGTAGTCATAAAATAAAAGTTATTCGAAATACGAATCATATTTCGCAATAATCAAAGAAACAGCAACACAAACCAGGTGCTGCAAATACAGAATATAGGCGAGATTCGGCATTGCCGACATACCTATCTAAATCAAATATATAGACAAAGTATTTTTATAAGAGGTTTATACGAGTAAACAACAATAATGTAAGTCAAAAACGAAAATAAACTAACTTTTTCAAACAAAAACAAAATCGGCGTAGTCAACTATTATTCATCATATTATTTTACCGAACAAGCAGTGCGGCAGCAACAACGGCAAATCATATTTCCTATTATTTGAATTATTCCGAACAGTGTATACCTGATCCCTACCCACGTTTTCTGGCGTATCACACCGTATTAAATTCTCGAACATTCTTAGCGTCCCTGTAAGTGCAACAAGTGCACGCGTACCGAAACACGCATTCTCGTACCGCGCGGACAATAGCCTTTCTATTGTCCAACCGCGTGCTACGTATAACCCCCCGCGCATATCCCCTACCGTGCCGAATTGTTACATTTCATTTATTCTATTATTTTAGAGCGCTTATCATATTGTTATTTAATTCTGTCTATTAATTTCTCGCGCATATTCTATTATTACTTCAATTGTCGATCGCCGTATTAATTATACTGTTATTATTGTCAAATAGCTCTTATCTTGAATGTCGAACGCCTGGCGAACTTACTATTTTATTGCAAATTGTTAATATTGAAGAGAATAAACATTGCTGCAGATTAGCGCAACCATCGAACTTACAAGAGCGAATAATTATAATTCATGGAAACAAGTTGATTAATATTGTGATCTTATGAATAAATCGGAACCAATTATTATAATTAAATTCATCGCGTTATCTCCTTTATCCCCCCCCCCCCCCCCCCCCCCCCCCGTTACTTTTCGAAATCCCCTGTAAAATATATTTGATTCTTAGTTACAATTCTTGAATATGTACATTAGAATTTTGTGTATGTACATTATTAGTATCATTATTTAATCCCATAAAAGTAACAATTGGCATACGGTAGCTATAATGAGCAACGAAATTTTTACATTGTATGTCATCTAAAAATCTTGCAAAGACTGCATCAAGTACAGTTCCATGACTTGTTGTAGCTTCTTCTGGCTTATTAATCATTTTTAATTGTAATTTTGATTGTAGGAACGATACTAAATTTTTAGCTCGATCAGCAGCAAAATTAACATTAAAATCTCCGGTTAAAATTAACGGAATTTTATGATAATTTTCATTAAGTAGAGCAGAACCTTCTTGTGTATAAATTAAAAGCTGTTTATGAATAAATTGAATAATACTTGAAATACTCTGGTTTGGAGATATATATATATTGACAATAATAATTTGTTGCTTTGCTTCATTGAGACATTCCACTATACACATTTCACCAAGATCGTTTTGTTTAGCCGTATTAAAGCTTGTAGCATTATTAATTTGTACTTCCATATTTGAAGTGACAATATTAATGCAATCATGAACATTCTGATAAATTGCTACGCCTGCTCTTATATTTTGACGCTTTAATTGCACAATACGTTTAAAAGATGGAATAATTTGAGTATCATCATTTTTAAGCCACGTTTCACATAATAATTTTCTATGCTTTCTTTGGCGTTCAGCATTAGACTGTGGTTGACGTTCATTTATTTGAACATCATGTTGTGGTGGTTCTTGCTGTGGCTGAACGTCGCTAGATTGACTGAATGTAGTACATGCATTCATTTTATCAGCTTTTCTCTTTTCTCTGTATCTTTTTTGGCGTTCAGCATTTGAATATGGTCGTGTATGTGTTGATTGCATATTTCGTTGCGACTGTTGTTGCTGCTGTTGCTGATGCTGATGAACATCTGCAACGACTTCCATTCCAATAGCGCTAGAATAATGATTTTTAAATAAATATTGAACTTTTAAATACGTAAGAGAGAGAGAGAGAGAAAGGTGCTTGCTGGTTAGATTTTTATAATAATCATAAACACTATATCTATCCATATATATCGAAGTAGTGACGCTAAAGATATATAGAAATTTAAAATAGAGACACTGCGGCGGTAGACTTGTTGCATGCTTGTTATTAATAAATCGTATTATATTATATTATTACACTTACCTTTCGTTAGGAGATTCTGTAATGTTCCGAGGATCATCTTATGCTTGTTTCATCATATTTTTTATAATCACTTTCGAAAACGGTGATAGTTTTAGGTTATATGCTCACTGTCAACAGTATATGTTGTGACGTGGTGGCGACCCACGTCACGATTGCCACGAGCAATCGCTTGGCTCAGCCCGAAACAGGGCATAAATTTACCCCCTTATCGACAATTACCTGTACCAATTAAGAGTATTTATTAATAGCCGCTGCCGCCTGCAAAATAGATATAAGAAAATGTAAAGAAAGAATGCATGAATGAATGAGAGAAAATAAGAGGAGAGATGATGGCCTACCTGGCACCCTGCAGCTACCAAATCATCCACGAGGATCCTGAAGTCACCCTCGCCTAGTGAACCAATCTCAACGTACCGAAATAACAACGAAAGACGCTTCCCGAACAAATTAATTAATGATGAGACACAAGAAACTACCGAATAAATACCGTGGTGAATTAATACCATCGGGAAAGCACATAAAACAATGAAAGAACAGCAATACCGAAGCACCTTGTGCACGACCGTACCGAACAACACTGGACCTTGGGCGACATAACCCTAAATGTCACCAAGTGGTCAGCACGGTAAAGATCGTCGGTAACTACCCTCGGCCGAATTACCATAAGGGAAGCGGTCGATAATGGAAATCGATATGGATTAATGACACCGGCGGCGCTATCGGCCAGTGAACCCGGAAGAGATGGAGACAACATAGGCGAGGGGTGACAGCTAAAGGGCGAAGAGGGTAACGCAGCCATTTTCCGGCACTTCGCCAGTGGCAGACCTGTTGAACGGACGCATGTGTGTGAGAAGAGTGAAAATTGATATTGAAACGGAACGAAATAAGCTATTGTACATTGTGGAATTGATTTGTGACGACTCGGCTAATTTGTAAACGGTTTCTGAATTGGATCTGTGTGGATTTAGATAGTCGGGAGTAATTTGTGCGAATCGTAGGTGTGTGTGTGAATAAGTGCCACACCAGAACGCAGTAAGTAGCTCATCGTTTCATTAGTGCATGCGGACCGCGTGGTCACACATTCGCCGGCGTAGTCGATTACATATTATTTACTTTGCCCAATTATCGAATGCAGAGCGGCAGCTACGACGGATCCCCATATTTTCCATTATTGTACTAAATTCGAAACAGTGTATACCCAATCCTTTCCCACGTGGTCGGCGTATTACGCCGCAAAATCTTCTCGAATTTTCCACGCATCCCCGTACGTGCAACAAGTGCACGTGTACCGAAGCCTACATTCTTGTACCGCGCGGACAATAGCGTTCCTATTGTCCTGCCGCGCGTCGCCTATTACCCCCCGCGCATCACCTCTATTGTTCCGAAATCTTTCTTGTATATTATTTCCCCTTTCGCGCGTATGATTTACATGTAATTCATTATATTTCTTTTGTCGATCGCCGTATTAATAACATTACTACCATTGTCAATCAGATTATATTATATCTTCAAATACTTTCATGTTATACCATCTCTATTATCGAACGCTAGACACGCAAATTAATATTATTGAGATCTATCTATTAGTTGAAGAGAATAAACTTTGCTGCTGATTAGCGCAACCATCGAAATTCCAATAGCGAATAATTATAATTCATTGAACTAAATTGATTAATTGTGTGATCTTGTTGAATAAATCGAGACCAATTGTTATAATTAAATTCATCGCGTTACCCCGTTACTTTCCCTCCCCATAATTTTCCGAATCCCCTGTTTTCCTTAATTTCAGGCTAAAATAAATAAGGTGGCATCCCGACCCGCTGACTACCGCCACAGAAAAGGCAAGCGTCACAATGTCTATCGCACACTAAACACTGAATAGAGAAAGGGGGTAGCGTCTGTCCGAAATACAGCTAGCGCTGTGGGTTAGAGTGAGAGGAGGAGCCCGCCTACCGCTGCCAAATGCGTGAGAGAAAAGGAAGCCAGTCAGACTGGCGCCGTAACGCGTTACGTAACGAAGCGGTTTACCCTCCCATAAGAAGTTATCACTTCAAAAAATCGTAAATTCCAAAAAAATTGAATTGATTTAAATTAAACTTACGATAACGGGTGGTGAAAGAAATATCAAGTTAATTTAACTCATTAATTGAGTTACGTTTCAGAGTGTTAAACGTATTGGTTTGCATCCGAATTTGTTTACGACTAACGATTTACTCAGTAAATCCAACTATTTATTGAGTATTTCTATTTCCATGCAAGGTTAAATATATCACGCGTATGGATTAAAAAAAAGAAATATTCAATTGTATGATCCAGGAGGAAAATTGATTCAAATTTAATTTCATTGAAACAAAGAAAGCCCTATTCCAATACAAGATGGTGAATTTTCCGTTCAACTAACGATCCGTTTGGCCATAAGTAATATTTTGTTGACAGGATCAGTGTCTCCATTTGTGCACAACGATTCATCAGTTGTTACAACCTCATCCGTATTCGTTTTTAATGAGACGCTAGTTGGTTCTATACAGATTTTAGTTCTTATATATATTCAGTAACAATACGGTGAATGAATCCAACTATTCATTGAGTATTTTTATTTCCATGCAAGGTTAAATATATCACGCGTATGGATTAAAAAAAAGAAATATTCAATTGTATGATCCAGGAGGAAAATTGATTCAAATTTAATTTCATTGAAACAAAGAAAGCCCTATTCCAATACAAGATGGTGAATTTTCCATTCAACTAACGATCTGTTTGGCCATAAGTAATATTTTGTTGACAGGATCAGTGTCTCCCTTTGTGCACAACGATTCATCAGTTGTTACAACCACATCCGTATTCGTTTTTAACGCGACGCTAGTTGTTTCTATATAATTTTCAGTTCTCATACATATTCAGTAACAATACAATGACTGAATCCAACTATTTATTGAGTATATTTAATTCAATGCAATGTTTAATATATGACGCGACTAGATTAAAAAACAAAAATATTGAGTTGCATGATCTAGGAAGTGAAGTTGAATCAAGTAAATTATTTTATTGAAAGTAAAAAATAGACTTTTCAATAGTAATTACTTAATCATTTCTACAATTCCCTACTGGTTCAACCGTAAGAAACATTCAGTTTATTGGACCGGTTTTGCCGATTAATTGTAAATATTGATAATTTGTTTTTACCACAATCTCATTTGCTTAAAATCTTTGTATCAGTTGATTTTATGTATCTTTGTGTTCTTGAACTGTGCATTTTGTCTGCACAAAAAAACGACCAATTCTAATTGTGGTAAAGGTAGAATGAATTAATCACATATTTCGTTATATGAATCGGCTTGTCACAAAAGAGTCAGATTACTTGCGTGCAGATATTATTCATGCTGATCTTCAATTCCAATGTTCTCTAATAGAATAGTTGCTCGGCCCGATCTAACATCGTGTAAATTATGAAATAACAAGATGTAAGATTTAATATGTATACTGTTGGGTTTTAGGTTTGAAAAATAATGTTGAAACTGATTCAATACATTTGGATATAATTTATTGTGTATTGAACCACACGTCTGTGTCGTCGCGATCAATAAATCGGACTAACAGTTATATGGGAATAATAGCCTGTGGCTAATTAGAACGAAGTAAACAGGATTATTCCCAGCGCGTCGACAAGCGTCTAGAACGTTCTAAGCGTTATTATTGTAAACGCGTGATTAGATACATGTGTTTACATTCTCAAATATATTATTTCCAACATATACTGTAACGTGGTGGCGACCCACGTTAGAATAGCCGCGAGCAATCATTGGCTCAGCCCGAGATGGGTCCTAAATTAACCCTTTTCACCATATTAATTATAGATACGTAATAACCGCTGCGATTCGACTTCGGAGGGGCTTTACGCTGCAATAGTAAACACGAGCTCCGCGTAAAATATCCAAGAAAAACCTTTAAAGTGTCATCTGAGTGTTAAAAACTAAACCAGCAGAATATTAAAAGGCCAAGTGAAGTGGTGATAAATAAAATACAACAAAATAAACACAAAAGTACGTGAAAACCCTAAAACAAGCGAAGTGTAAACAAGTTCCCATTTTTCAAGCTGGGTAGACTTAACAGTGTTTTTAAACTATACCATCGAAAGCAGGTCACTTCTCGGTCATATAGAAATGTAAACATTTAAAATACAGCGCAAATTAATACAAGTGTGAGAAAACATAACCTAGTTAAATGACCTTGCAAATTGTTACACAACAACTGTCGATACGCAGGTAGAGACACCTACTGAAAATAGGCCAAATCACCAACACCCACAAATAGTTGGCAGCATCTGCACTATAAAACGCCATCTGTCTGAAGAGAAGTAAACTACAAAGCCACCAACGAAAGACCCATAGCTGTACATATCAATCATTCAAGTTAGTTTAAACGCACACTAACTGAGGGCGTCACCTGTACCTAAACAATCCACCTGTACTAAAACCAATCACAAGACACGGGAGATATCCTAAGCGCGCTTAATTCAATAAAAGAAGAACTCGACCAGCAAAGGCAAGAGATCAGAGAAAATGGAAAGAATGTTACGGAAAAAGTCACTCAGAATATAAGCAAGATTTTAAAAGAAAAATTTACTGGAATGGATAGAAAACATGAGATTCTGAGCGAAAGAGTTGAAAATCAGGAAAAAAGACTACACATTCTGGAAAGACAGGCAAGAAAAAATAACCTGGTATTTTTCGGAATAGAGGAGAACGAAAATTCGTACGAGATCCTAGAAAGAAACATTATAACTTGGATGGAACAAAATCTCTCTGTAAAACTAAGATGTAGCAAAATTCAAGAAGTGAAAAGAATTGGAAAGAAGGAAGAAAAGATACGTCTAATAGTAGTGACTTTCTCAACCCTGGGCTAAAAATCAAAATTCTGAAACAAAAAAGAGCATTAGAAAATACACATTACTACATTAAGGAAGATTATCCAAAACAAGTACTAGAGAAGAGGAAGGAACTACAAAAACAACTACAACTAGAAAGAGAAAAGGGAAATATGGCAACAATCAAATATGATAAACTTATAATATCTAAAACCAATTCCGAACGGAAGCTAACTACCTCGCCTGAAAATGCCACTACGTCTAAAATATAGATAGAAACCCAAATGAGTAAAAGGAACAGGGCACAACAAATAGAGGCTTCGCTCAAGAGGTCAAACAGCTTCTCAGAAGGTGTCTTTAAACAAGGAATGCTGAATTATGTAACCAAAAATACAACATCTACAACCAAAACTCAGAACAAACTAGCATAGCAATCAAGCGCCTCCTCCTCCTCGAATACAAAACAAGCAACGAAACAAATAAAAACAAGAAACAAACAACATCTTCCAAGCCGGCCGGTCACCGTGGAAGATCACGACCAAAACCCTGCGAGGGAAAAAACCACTACAACCACAACCACAAAACCCACAACCACAAAAACCACCACCACAAAAATGAACAAAACGTAAATAAACAGAAAATCTATATTGCAACATACAATGTTAGAACCTTATCAACATACGAACGCTTATTGGAATTAGAAAAGGCAATAAAAGATATTAAATACGACGTCATAGGTCTGCCGGAAATAAGAAGAATTGGCACTAAAATAGAGGAGCACGAAAGCTTTGTTTCTGCTATGTGGGTCACACATCCGTCCTTGGAGGAGGCCTTTACCCTCCCGGGGTTCTTGAATTAAATACAAGTCAACTTAGGAAGTAGTTTAATATTATGTGTGTAATTTACCAAGAACAAATAAAAGGCTTTATATTATATGTTATATATTGTGACGGTCGCCTTTTCTATGGCAGCTGTCAGCGGGTCGGGATGCCACCTTGTTTGTTGTTAGCTAAAAAACAAGTAAAACAGGGGATTCAGAAAATTATGGGGGGGAGAGGGGAGAGAAAATAAAAGGGGTAACGCGATGAATTTAGTTATAATAAATTGTCTCAATTTATTCAATAAGATAACACAATTACTCAATTTGGTTCGATAAATAGTAATTTCTCGCTCTTTGAATTACGATGGTTGCGATAATAAGCAGCAATGATTATTCTCTTCAATATTCCACAATTTGCAATAATACAGTATGCTGGTCTGGCGTTCGATAAATGAAACATTGATTAATAAATGAATTTGATGATTCGAGATAAAAGCTATTTTACAATAATAATAATATAATTAATACGGCGATCGATAAAAGAAATATAACGAATTCATGGTAAATTATACGCGTGAAAAGGTAAATAATAGAAAAGAAATGATTCGGCACAATAGGGGGATGGGTTACGTAGCATGCGGTCGGATAATAGAAAGGCTATTGTCCGCGCGGTACGAGAATGCGTGTTTCGGTACGCGTGCACTTGTTGCACTTACAGGGACGCTAGGAATATTCGAGAATTTAATACGGCGTAATACGCCGGAAAACGTGGGTAGGGATCGGGTCTACACTATTCGGAATAATTTAAATAATAGGAAATACAACGATTCGTTGTTGCGGCCGCACTGCTAGTTCGATAAAAATGTAATAAATAAATTAAAAGATGACTAAACGCCGCAAATTGTGTAACCACGCGGTCCGCATACGCAAATGAAAGGATAATGTATTCACTGCGAATAGGTTGGCACTTTTCACACCCTAATTACGCACAATTTAACTTCCGACTAGCTACGTTATAAACAATTTCCAATTCTCAGTCCGTTCAACAATAGCACCGTCGTCACTAATCAATTCACTCAGTTAAATAGCCAAATTCAAATCCGATTATCCACAATTCAATTTTTTTTCATACAGTGTATAGCACATGCGTTCGTTGGGTACAATTGCCACTGGCGAAGTGCCGGAAAATGGCTGCTTCTTTCTCTTCACACGTCTGCTATCACCCCTCGCCTATGTCACCGTCGTCTCTTCCGGGATCATTGACGAATAGCGCCGCCGGTGTCATAATCTCGCTCGATTACCAGCGAGTCCTTACCGCGCTGACCACTGGGTGACGGTTGAGGTTACGTCGCCCATGGTCGCGATACAGTTTGGCCAAGTGGTGTGCACGAAGCTTCGGTACTTCGGTATTTATTTGTTTTCATGGTTTTGTGTTTTTTCTCGATGGTATTTATTCACAACAGTACTTGTTCGGCAATTGTGCGCCGTATTCCATATCATGTCCTAGTTAATTCATTCGGGAAGCGTCGGTGATAGTTGTTTTGGCGAGGGTGACTTCTGGATCCTCGTGGTTGATTTGGTAACGTCAGGGTGCCAGGTAGGCCATCATCTCTCCTCTTAGTTTCTCTCATTCGTTCATACTCTCGTCATTCATTCTTCTTATTTCGACTTGCAGGCGGCAGCGGCTATTACTATGTATAATTAATTAGTAAAGGTAGGGTGAATTTATGCCCTGTTTGGGGCTGAGCCAAACGATCGCTCGTGGCGATCATGACGTGGGTCGCCACCACGTCACAATTAAATCAAGTTATTATATAATAACCGCTGCCGCCTGCGAATAAATATAAGAGTATGAATAATGATGTACACATGTATGAACGAATGAAAGAATAATTGTGATGGCCTACCTGGCACCCCGCAATTACCGAATTAACCTGGAAGATCCCGAAGTCACCCTCGCCACATTGACCTGTCCTCCACGTACCGAAACGACAACCATCACCGACGCTTCCCGAACAAATTGATGAACCAAACGGAACGAAATACGGCGTGAAACCGCCGGACAAATGTTGGTGAATACATACCAGTAAATAAAACACTGAACAACAACCGTAACGAATTATCGAAGAACAACGATCGAAAACATTACTGAACAATACCGCGACCATGGGCGACATAACCTGAAACGTCACCCAGTGGTCAGCGCGGCAATTAATCCCCGGTAACCGAACGAGATTACCATATGGGAAGCGGTCGATGATGGTAATCGATATATAATGATGACACCGGCGGCGCTATCGGCCAACGAACCCGGAAGAGATGGAGATGACTTAGGCGAGGGGTGACAGCAAAAGGGTGAAGAGGAAGAAACAGTCATTTCCCGGCACTTCGCCAGGGGCATTAGTGCTGAATGGACGTGTGCGCAAATTGTATTGAGAATTGGAATTGTGATTAAACGGAAATTGAACTGAGCTATTGAACTTTGACAATTGAATTGTGACGACTGGGCTATTGTTTAAACTGATTGTGAATCGAAATACTTAAATATAGTTAATCGCGAGTCTTTTTTGTGCGAATATAGGGTGTGTGTGTTTAAAAGTGCCACACCGAACCGCCAACAGTAGCTTCCCTTTTCTCATGTGCATGCGGACCGCGTGATCACACATTTTGCGGCGTTTAGTCCATAATTATTATTCCATTCATTATATTTTTACTGAATTAGCAGTGCGGCACCAACAACGGCTAACATCATTTTCTATTATTCAGTTCAATTGAGACAGTGTATACCCGATCCGTACCCACGTTTAGTACAGCGCGAACAATAGGAATTCTATTGTCCGGCCGCGCGCTATTGTCCCCCCGCGCATCACTCCTATTGTCCCAAAATATATTATTTCTTGTGTACGATTATTATCGCGGTGAAATTCCTTTACTATTATATTGTTTTCCGTGTCAATCGCCATAGTTATTAGATTATATTCACTATCATCAAATCTCATATTTAAAACTTCGTCTATTACATAAATTATTCACAGTTCGATTATTCGGACATAAGATACACATAAAATATTATAGCGCGCTAAGTATTATTGAATTGAATGAACATTGCAGCTGATTAGCGCAACAACATTAAATTATCGAACGAGAAATTATATTATATCGAATCATCTTTACTGCGCTGAATTATTACTGTTTTCCTTATTTTTCAAGTAACAACAAATAAGGTGGCATCCCGAACACCTGACTGCCGCCATAGAAAAAGCGAGCGTCACAATACATATGCGTACATACACATATTTTATTATTTTATTATTCATACTTCGATGCACATTAATGCACAGTTATACAAGTTGCATTTCTAAGACCAGCTTAGTTTTTAGGACGCATTTTACAAGTTTAAATTAAACAGAAATCTTTAACAACAAAAATTATTCTGTTATAGTCTTTGTGTACTTAAATATGTAATTATAATTTTTTAATTTCGAAAAAGTATGTATTCTCTTTCATGTGATTCCAGAAAGCAAACAATGAATGACTTATCTGTACTGCGAGATTGCTTTTCGAATAAAAAAAATTGAATAAGAAAACAAAAAGGTGTATTTGACCTCTTTGAAGAAAAATAATATTGTTATTATTAATACTCAAGTACTCGGTTTTAATGAAAGAAACAACAAAAGCAAATTTACAGTCGAGATTGCGTACATTAAAATTGACCCTTAATTGTTCGTTTGTGATGAAACAAACAAAAAAAGCAAATTCACAATACACATTCCGTATATTGAAATATAAATTTTTGCTTGATATTATGGTATTCCTATCTACATGGAATATAACGTAATCCATCTTTTGTAATGCGTATATTTTGAGGTACATAGTAACCTAACTCGCGTGGCCTGATACACTTCCAATTTTCATTGGTCTCAATTACACAAAAAGCATGTAGGTGTTCTGAGAACGCAACTGTTGTTAGTTTTATCACCAGAAAATGCACATCTCCAACCGTATCAATTAAAATGTGTTGGATTTTTCTATATAATAACTGCTCATTTTCTTTTCCTATTATAACAGCCATTTTTTTTTATACGTAGTTCCATTAATCTTAATCCATACGGGCCGGAAGCAATTTGTTTCGAAATCATTTGGTAAACAGCTCTTAAACGCGCTATAATCTGAATATTCCGTTGTATTGATTCGTATTCCCGGGCCAAATGATAGTCGACGATCAAAACCTTTTTGTGCTGCATATCTTTGCGTTAACGTTAATTGATGTCTTTGAGCTAAAGTAAAACAAATGTTTTTGCGAAAAAGAGCGGTCCTTGCTGGGCATTTTAAATCCTGGTGCTTTGATTCAAATCGTAAGCCTGATATATTGAAAAGTGGACCAACGTGACATAGGATTCGTGGATAATGCACCAAGTGATGCATTTTTAGTTTAAGATAATCTTTGAAGAGCTCAATGTACAATGAATGATGAACTGAAATTAATGATTCTCATATTTCTATTTCTTCCAGTTGGTACCCTAGGGTTCATAATAATGCATATGATCTTTAGTAAACATTTATACAGCTGCCAAGGTTTGTTATCGTTGGGTACCATATCGCCGAACATTAAACTTAATGTACGCACTAAACGGAGCATTTCGGAAGCCGCGAGTATAAGATGGCCTGATGTCAAATCTTTGTTGTTAATATGAGGCGAATGTCTGGAATTGCAAGCAGTACCATAATCGAAATACTTGATATGTTCATTTAAAAGCTTGACAGTGAAAACTTTGTCAACGTTGATCAACTGGTTTAAGATTTTTGCGATATCGTACCGACACACACCTTCAAATATATTATGCATTATGTCAGCCTACAGGTTTATTTTCATGTGATAATCCGGAATTTCATGAAAAACGCACACATCTTTGATATCCCGATCTAGAGCGTCTAAATCGATTTGATAATTTGACTTGTTACGAATGAGTTGAGGATCTTCTTCGAGTAAAGAGCGCGAAGTATTCTTGTTAGCCCGACAAAAGCGGCATGAGTACAACGAATCGAAACTTTCATTCAACCCAATGTTAGGTCCTGAGCGACCTCCTGTTTATTCATAAAAATCCCCCCCTCCACCAAATCAAGATTACCATACTTTTTTATCTATATTTTATTTCCCACTCATAAATTAGCCACGCACCATTTTTTTTCCCCCTTTCTTTTTACCGTTACCGTGCTCGCGCGCATTTGCGACAATCGTGGGAATGAGTTGACACATAAATACCATTGAGTTGCGGAATATGAACCCGCTGGGACAATAATTTAAAAAGAAGGAATGTTTAAATAATAAGAATAATTATTATATCTTTAATTTAACCGTCGAACTAGAAACATCATTGCGACTCCATAACTCCATATCTTTTATAAAATGTAATACGAAACGTATGAGACACTTCTCAGATTCACTCACATTAGCGTGAGAAAAACTAGGTGGCTGATTCAGCTTTTCAGACTAGAGTTGAGACTCAACCCCACCATTGGACCTTCTGTCCAATGATGGACAGTTTAGATAATTAACGGCGTATCAAAACGGCTAGAATGAATTCAGCCAATTAAAATAAGTCCGCACGGACCCAAATTGCTGACGCGAATTTTCCGCAGCTCTCAAATACCGAGCTCTCGCTCTTCCATCTTCACTTCTATGCCGACGAGCAGACTATAAGCGTCTTCCACGCATAAATAAAATCTACATAAAACATTCAAAGCATTTTTCAAAGCTGCTCTAGAAGTCAGTCAATAACGATTAAAATCTAGATCGAACGTTCTCGTACGCGTTGAGCGTGAGTTAAAATATTAGTGAAATATTAATTTCTGTTGTCATAATCTTCGAGTGGTCTTCGACGAATTTATAAAACCATTAAAAAATCATTGTGAAACCGTGCCATAAATATTTACATTGTGATTTCTAGTGAATAACCAATAAAGCAGCGATAATCGTGACTTTTAGTAAATAATTAATAAACGAGTGATAATCTTAACCAAGTGAACCTTTCGTATCGTTGATATCATTTATCCAATTCCTTCTTGCTTCAACCCCGGGTCGCGGCATAGCAAGCAACGATCCCAATACCAATTCGGACTATTCTCTAAATTCAATTAAAGTAAATAACTGTTTTCATCATTTCCCGAGTAACATTTGGCAATTCAGGCCGAATAGCAACATCGACACTCAGGACGTAACACCAAATATAGAATGGAGTCCTAAATTATCTCCGAATATTTGCGTTAATGCGAAATACACTTGTTCATGATGACCGTTAACATTCACCGTTATACCTGTACTTTGAAGATGCGTCAATTCTTTTATGAGAGGTTGAAAAATTCGTTTGTTTCCAAAGTTATGTTGATCATAAGTGTTGTGAATTTCAGCTAGCACAATATTTTCAGTCATCGACGCGTATTCGGGTGGAATCGCTCCAATACGAAAGTAAACAGCTCCAATTTTATTGACGCCTGCATGACTGCTGAGAGGATTATTAACTTCTAAATCCTCACAAAATACCAATAATGGCAAAACTATTTTATTTTCGAAGTTGTGTTCAATATTTTTCCAAAGTAAACAACCGACGACATTGCTAACTACATCTGAATTTTTTTGCTCGTTCATAAAAGAAATTATCGTATCAAAACGCGAGGAAGTTTCAAAAATTTAGTAAGAACTACTCTTAATGGTATTATTTGAGCTGTTAAATCTTTTATTACCATTGCAGATTTGCTTTTCGTTGTACTCGTGTCGGTCATACTTCTAACAGTAAATGCACGGGGTAGAATGAACAATTCAATTTTTTCAAAATATTTATCTCTTTTATATTCTGTATTGAAGCAAGGAAACGAATTGATTATTATGTCAATGTATGAGTCAATATCGGTACTTTAACTGATATTCACACTTTTAAACAGTCCAATCGGTGATATCAACTCTACAACGCTTTCGATTATGTCTTGAATCAAGTGACGATGAATGGAAGAATTCGCGTACAAGTTTGCGATGAATTTGGGAGAAGCCTCCTTAATTGTCTGTTCAAAATCAACATTACTATCATTATTTGATCTGGTTTGCTCAATTGCATTTCCTTTCAATGAATGATCTGTTTCGTTCGTGGAACACGAATTATTAATAACATCTATCGGGGGCACCACTACGGAACCTTCATGATGCTTCAACAATAAGTGTTTTTTAGAATACGACAAGGTACTATAATTCCTCTGGCATTCAGATTGTTTACAGCTTAAAATTGTATACGTCCATGTAGCATGTTTTAATTTTATGTGGGCAAAAAGAAACATTGCAGTACTCGAGCTGAAATCGCAAAGAGGGCAGACATAAGCTATCTTTACAGTCCTGTTAAACATATATTGATAGAAATACCAAAAATCAAGCAAAAATCTAAAAAATTGTCTAGTCTACGACAATTAATACTGTAGGATACGTTCGTATATCAATTCTCATGTAGTAGTATGATGAAATTTATAATATAAAATCACAATCGGCAGATATTAAGATTTCCGATAAATAGTACAAAAAACTCTTTGACATAAGAATACTCGGATAGTATTGGAACGAAGTTTACAACGTAATATCACAATGGACGAATGTAATGATTTGCGATAACTAGTATAATTACTAAGAAAATCACAAAAGCATTACATTTTTTTTAAATGACATTTTACAACACAATGTCATTGATTATCTCGGAAATATGGGAAAAGGTCTTGTCCCATTTCGTCGTGAACTTATATATAACTGACTGAGGAAGAAAATATATGTGCTCACTTTCGGGTGGATACCGGGCGTTGGAAACGTGGAAACTTTTGAAGCAGATATCCAAGGCCTTCAGTGGAGACTCAACTTGATAAAGAAGTTCATCAATTACTATGTAGTTATTGTAAGCTTCTTAGAGCGTTGGTCCCACGGCCATAATGTACGGTTGAAGGGGAAGCCCACGTTCAAGCATCTTATCACGTTTTACGTTTTGATACCAGCCGACGTCGCCTGGAATCTGTAATAAATTCAAAACATCAAAATTGATTAATTACATGCTATAATAATGAGCGTGTGAATAAAATAAATCTTTGAGAGGCATCACCACTACGATAAAATAAAATAGAAAAGATACTCACTTTGACATGAACGAGAATACTTTCTTGGTACTCGCTTATGGATGGCTTCCAATGTTTTTTTTTGTTTTTCACGATCGTCTTTGGAGGAATGAACCAAGGTATCAAGAGCAATTTAGCTATTACCTTAGAGTCTGTAAAAAAAGAATGAAAATAGTTAAAAAATCTTCTTAAATTCCGACAGATTGACGCCGATTTTATCACGTCCTCACCTCGTGATTGAAAGTTGTCGTCCAAAATTTGGAGAAGCGAATCAGCGTGCTGGCTGGTCAATGAGCGGCGAGCTCGAGTTTTTTAAAAAAAAAGAAGCCTACTGTTGATGAAGGATGGTGCCAGAATTATTCAAAAAGAAGCGGAAGTCAACATCGATGAGCAGATATCCGTTCGAATTCTTCAGCATCTCCCATTGAACGATGTAATCCTGGATAGATTTGTTGTAGCTGAGAAGCTCTTGATATCGGAACTTTGTGGTCTTTTCTCAATGTTTTTTGACGTTCTCAGAAGGTTCGTTGTTGTGTTTCAACCATTCAATGCTATCGGCAGCAGTATCTTCCACTAAAACCATGCATGTATGTGAAGATATAGTAGGCATTTCACGCCAAATTGCTGAGATAATGTCCCTTTACCCGTTTCGAATTTTTTATTGTTACAGTATATTTTTTCGTACATATGAAATTAACTTTATTAACAAAATCTCGGCTCTCGATTTCATCTCATAGAAAAACTAACGATTCTCCATAGAAAAATTATCAATTAAATGAAAATCTTAAACTTCTGAAAATAGAGCACTTACACGTTCATCTTATTTTCGTTGATTTGAATTTATTGTTAGGTCCTGAGCGACCTCTTGTTATTCATAATAATTCCCACCTCCATCAAATCAAGATTACTATACTTTTTTATCTATATTTGATTCCCCACTCATAAGCTAGCCATGCATCATTTTTTTTCTCTTTCTTTTCACTGTTGCCGCGCTCACGCGCAGTGCAACAATCGTGGGAAACAACTCAATGAATAAATACCATTAAGTTGCAGAATATGAACCCGCTGAGACAACCATTTGAAAGGAAGGAATGTTTAAACTATAAGAATAATTATTATTATCTCTAATTTAACCGTCGAAACTAGAAACATCATTGCGACTCCATAACTTCATATCTTTTATAAAATGTAATGCGACACGTATGAGACACCTCTCAGATTCACTCACATTTGCGTGAGAAAAACTAGATTGCTGATTCAGCTTTCTAGACTAGAGTTGAGATTCACCCCACCATTGGACCTTCTGTCCAATGATAGACAGTTAGATAATTAACAGCGAATCAAAACAGCTAGAATAAGTCATTCAATTAGAATAAGTCCGCACGGACCCAAATTGCTGACGCGGATTTTCCGCAGTTCTTAAATACCGAGCTCTCGCTCTTTCACTTCACTTCTATGCCGACGAGCAGACTATGAACGTCTTCCACGCATAAATCTACACAAACTATTCAAAGCATTTTTCTTTTTAAAGCTGCTCTAGAAGTCAGTTAATAACGATCAAAATCTATATCAAACGCTCTCGTACGCGTTGAGCGCGAGTTAAAATAGTAGTTGCCATAATCTTCGAGTGATCTTCGACGAATATTATAAAACCATTAACCAATCAATGTGGAACCATTAACCAATCTTTGTGAGACAGTGCCATAAATAATTACATGGTGATTTCAAGCGAATAATCAATAAATCAACGATAATTGTGACGTTTAGTGAATAATTAATAAACGAGTGATAATCTTAACTGAAAGAACCTTCCATATCATTAAATCATAAATCCAAATCCTTCTTGCTTCAACTGCGGGTCGCGGCATAGCAAGCAACGATCCCAATACCAATTCGGACTATTCTCTAAATTCAATTAAAATAAATAACTGTTTTCATCATTTCCCGAGTAACATTTGGCAATTCAGCCGAATGAGTAACATCGACACTCAGGACGTAACATTATATTCACGAAAAGAATATCAGAAACAATCAGTAATTTAAAAAAAAATTTTTTTTTTTTTTTTTAAATTGATTGAAAAGAAATTAATTTTGAAACGCGTTTCACCCCGTTTCCATGTATTCCCTTTTCAAAAAACAAAAAACTGCCGATTGTTCTATCATCACATTCATAAACGAAGAAATCATGGCATTAAAAAATATGATAAAATTTAAGATATTTTCCAAAATGTGCTGTCAGCGCTGTGAGCGCTTCGGTGTGCGTTCCAAAATTGATGGCAGTACTGCGAAAAATAATGTCGTTATGGATTTTAACGTCCTTTTCCGCTGTCACTACTGCGGCTCGAAAGGTGAAGCAGTGGCAGTATCAAACATGGCGGCCCCCATCGATACTGTGTTTACCGTGCTCGACCAAGACGCTAATGTTGAAGTCTATTTGCTATTAAGTCAGAGGGTGCGGACAAAGCCGGCAAAGATAAGTTTGCACCCCTTGTAACATTTTTTATTCGTTTTTAGATTTAATGCAAAAAAATATAAATGTACACGCATCTCGAAGAAAATAATCTGTACGAGAGACAAAGGAAAAATTTACTGTTGACAAAAGTATCATACCTTTTATGAATTATGAATTGTTTAAATTTGATTTGTATTATTACGATTTTGTTTTAGATCCACATTATGCCTACCAACTGCTTCAAGCAGCCAAATCATAAGAGGCCAACCGTGAACCAGGTAATGTTTCAAAATAAAGTTCATGTACTTCTTGCGCTAGACAAAAGTTTAAACTTGTTTATTTTTATTTTATGAATTACAATGATTTCATATTCGACAGTGAAGCGCATAATAATTTAGTGCTGTGTAACGCTTCGCTGTTGGAAATCCGCTAAATGAAATTTGGCATCGGAATACAGATTGATAGCGCAATTAGACTGATAGTTCCTCGCTTTGATATGTTCAGTAAAAATATATAATTAATAGATGTTTAATTTTTCCATTTTTCCAACTTTTAGTCCCGACTGCAACGTGCGACGAGGGAGGCAGCGAGAAAGGAGAGGGAGCAGCAGAAGAGTCCGAAAAGGAAAATCAAAAAGGTGAGGTCATAGTTTTAATGTTCCAAAAATCAGTAATTAATTTATTATCGTCTTTTTATAAAATACTATGTTAGGGGCGAAGGGAAGGGGGCAAGATTAATTCGCTATGAAAAAAGCATATGTACGATAATTTTTTTTAACGACACAGTTATAATATATTTATTACATTTATGCATACATTATCGTCAATACATCGTAACTTCTTAATATATTTACAGATCAGTACGTGTGGACCCGCCGTGAAACTTTATTGCTGATCCAAATTTATAAGGAAAACGTCGATGATTTCAAAAAGAGAAAATTATCTGCAAAAAAGCGTTGGCAATTGCTAACCAACAAATTGGCGGCGGCGGGTTACACCATTCCCTGGGAAAAAGTCAAAACAAATATTCAATCGTTGACATGAGCGTATGAGGCGGTCAACGACCACAACAAAAAATCGGGCAACGGCCGCAAAACATGGGAGTATTACGAGGTAAGTTTGAAAATCTCTACACGATACTATTTTTCTACATAGTACCTTTACTCCCAGGTTTAAGGTAGTACTGTCGATTTTAGAATTACTGTCCAGAATTTAATAAAGTTTGGTATAGCAATAGATTATGATAATCAAAACATCTAGTCAAATTTTTAAAAGGCTGCAGAGAATCAGAAAAAAGGTATTGGCATTTATAATTTCATACATTTAACAAGGTAGAATGAGAAAAAATATTATAGTTATAAAATTTTCTCAGATTCTACCCTTTTTTAATGAAATCTGAACGATAATTTTTGTAAAATACGATGGAAACTGTGATTTCCCACAAGACTCAATGTTAAATGTATGAAATTACATATACCAACATCTTTTGGCTGATTCTCTGTAGCCTTCAAAAATTTGACAGGATCTCTTTCTCATCATAATATACTGCTATACCACATTTCATTCAATTCTGAACGGTAATTCTAAAATCGACAGTACTACCGTGAAGAGTTCTCAGTGTCCCAAACCCAAGAAAATTTGACACTTAGCGTTTTATATAACTAGTACAAAAATATTTTAATACATATTACTTTTTCCGCTCATGAACGACATTCACGGGGCGAAGCCATGGATATATCCGCTGGCAACAGCAAGCAGCAACTCAGTCGAAGTAATGAAAAAAGAAGAAGAGGAAAAGAAAAGGAGAATCATCGAACAAAGATCAGAACCCGGTAAGCTGCGTTTTGTTATTGCATCCCGCAATAACAAATAGTTAATTCGGTCTTTTGATTCACTTTTCAGACAGTATTGTAATATTCAAGTTTCTTCCAGCTAAAAAGAAAAAAGATCTCCAACAGCTTCTCGAAGATTCGGTGAGAGAGAGGGTCGAGGCACGCAAAGATGCCAATAAGAGCCATGCGGAAAAAATGGCCATGCTGGCGAGCCTCGAGGATCTCCTTAAATATTCGACGGAGAAGTCGTGAAGTTTTTTTTTATCCTAAAATACTTCATTTCAAACGTATTTTATTCTTTTTTTTATCTTTCTTATACTTTGATACTTTATTTTGTAGTTACTTAATTATTTATTCCATATTACTGCATTCTTTCATTCCAATGTCAAGTCTGAAAAGAGAGCCTGTAACAACGAAGAAACCAAAAATAATATTATTTTTTGTACGTAAATATAAGTAAGGTAATACATAAATACAATAAATTCAAGTGCAATTATGAAAACATTTTTCATTTTTTATTGTCATTATTAATTATTAAAATATCATCATAATAATAAAAATTCCCAATATATATTTTCTAGATACAAATTTCAGAAGTTGTTTTCATTTTGCAGGTAATATACAATAGCATTTCTTTTTTCGATGCCTTGTTGGTGCAATAATGCCGGGACATTATCGATACGTCTCTCTTCGCCAACGTTTTGGCGTGCTAAAATTGGCATATCGATAATATCGTCTCGCAGTTGACAAATATTATGTACAATGCAACATGCTATAATATATTTTGGAATTAAGTCGGTTCTTCTCATTGGCAATGTATCCAAAAGACTGTGAAAGCGAACTTTCAACATTCCAATCGCACGCTCGACGATCATTCTTGTTTCTGACAATCAGTAATTATAATCCACCCGCGAATCCGTCAGGTGGCCATTGTCTTCGAACGGTACCATTACGTACTTTTGAATTTTGTACGCTGTATCTCCAAGAAGGTGGCTATCCTCTGGAAAATTGTCTAGGGTGAACATATTGTCGATTCCCGAGCGCTTGAAAACCCTCATGTCATGGACCGATCCAACTTCTCCACAGTAGGCGTGATTTATCCTGAAATCATGGTCACGATATTATCTGCAAGGAATCAACGTAATTTATATCTTTTGAAAAGTTTAAATGGCTTGATACAAATACTAATAAATATTCAATACCTGCAAGTGAATAGAGTGATACCCTTTTCGATTTCTATATGCCTCGGGATGGAGTTTTGGAGCTGCAATTTTTATGTGTGTGCCGTCAATTGCTCCGATCACCTTTGGAAACTTATATTTATCTTTGAGATGATTCCAAGTTCCTTTCGCTCTCTGTCTGTCTGGCCAGACAATAAATGCATGACGATGTGCATATAGTGCATCGACAACTTTATGAACCGATCGCCACGCAACAGATTTGGATGTACCAAAACGGTCTGAAACACACCTACGTAAAAGCAGTTTCATGTATCACACAATACTAATAGAACACAATTATATTTTGTAGTAAATTTGAATAGAATCGAGGTATCTTCTCTATACGCCAACCAATGTAGAACATATTTCAATTGTGCTACAGATGATCACTCCAATAAAATAATTGAAATTATTACCTGTATGAATTCGGAGTTACCAACATCCATAATGCCAGGAGAAGAGTTTTTTCGGGACTGATTGTTTCTCTTCCAGGACCATGTTCTCTCCTGGACAATTGTGGTTCCAGCAATTCCAACAAAAACATGAATGATTCTCTGAATGAACTGAAAATAAGGAAATATTTTATCATATATTACTACAATTGACAATTCCTGCTATTACTTTTAGTAAAATGATTACCGAAAGTGGCTTTTGAATTCAGAGCCACTGTAGTGATGCACAACACTTTCAATGTAATTTGTGCGATTAATTCTTGGTACACGCCCACGACGATTTATCAATTCTCTGATGACGATTTCATCATCATCTGACTCAATTACCTCATCGTCAGTAGATTCGTTCAAGCTATCAATAATGATTTGAAAAATCACCAGTCTTACGGCGTCCATTTTTGTGAGGTTATAAGCACGAGTACACGAGAAGGTTATGTTGTGGTTTTAACACGTCTCAACGCCACTGCATGGTGCCGCGATACCGTTCCAATTTTCACTGCGCCGACAGTAGCAGCAGTGCACTGTGAATTTAGGAACGCTGTGCGCAGTGTACTTCATGACGCAAGTGCTGGCAGCACTGGCAGCACATTTTGGAACATACCCTTAGTAGTACCTTCGATTTCAGGGGACTCACGGTTTCGCTTGACGGCGATACTCTTTTATTTGAATACGGAATTGGTTAATAAGTTTTCCACGCACAGTATCCGATTTTTTTGAACGCGACATATGTTTCGACAGGGGAGGTATATAGTAGGTCGCTTTATTCTCAGAAGGAAGGAGTCGAACGATTTCATTACTCAATTGCTCCAAATCGGCGTTTCCAACGCAACTTAAAAAAAGAAAACAAATTATGCATATATGATTTAAACAAAACGAAAATAACACGGCTACAATTAAATTTTTCAAAACGGTTTTATTTCATTCTACATACCAGTTTTCATCAGTAATCAGCTCCGAGACAAGAAGTTGGACCAATTTTTGACGATCGTCTTTGGTCAGGCGATTTCTGTTCTTCAATGACTGAAGCAACAGTTTTCCAGCAGAGTTTCGGAGCAGACGACTTCGAACCCAAAGTTTTTTTTCTCCAGTCATTCGTTGCTTGAATTGAACTTCGCCTACGAAGGATTTACGCTTCGCGCCTGGTTGAAGTTTTGCACCGGTGTTTGAAGGGACATGCCGTGACTTTTGTTTTCTTTTAATGGTTCAGCTTCATCGTCGGTGGAACCGAAGAAGTCGGAGAGGTTCAGAATTGAAGAGATGTCTTCGCGATAGGCGCGGTCTTCTTCTGTGTAAATAATATCGAGATTTCCAATATTTTCGACGTCTTCGCTGCTGCAACCTGCTATTTGCTATTCAATTCCTGCTGTTTGTGGCTATACAGAAATAAAGATAATTAAATCATAGTAATCAACTGTTGACACTTTTTTTTCAATTTGTTATTTTCAGGAGTCATCTTAGACTTATCGGGTGGTGTCAAAGCCGGAGAGTGAATTTGAAGGTGCAAAAAAAGGGCTTTTCTGGAAGTAAGTGAGCTCAGTAAATATTAAGGTATCCATTTATGTATATACCATTTGTACTATAGACCGTATAACCATGAAATAATAAATAATTCAAGACTAACTTGAGTAACATTTTCGAGAACGCGCAGTATCTGAACATAAGTATTTGAAAACTGACTTTCGCAAGGGTTCCGTGCCTTGGCGTCCATTTCTCGAGAAACTTCAATCTCAGTCCGATTTCGGAGATGACTTCCTTAATCAAATCGGGAGTTAGTTGTCGCAAAGAATCGACATCTATCGCGTTGTCTGAAATCTAATTTTTTTCTTCAGAACTATGACGATAATAGTTAGACATTCGTGTAAATGCACGAACTATTATTCCTCGGTCGCTTTTTCTCTCGAGAATTCTTTAATAAGGAACAGCGAGTTTATTCGCTTAAGGGCGAATAAACTCGCCGCTGTGGAGAAGCCACTAATGATTCACACTCGAAGAGTGACTCATAATTTTAATCGGTCATCACCAAACTGTCTCTCTCCCTGTGATACAACGTCCGTACGCAATGTCCGGGGCTTCACACAGTTCGCGGAGCCCTGCCTATAAGTGATGAGGGTATCTGCGACTAACACTGATTTTTAATCCAACTCAGCGCGATGCTCAGGGCTTCATCGAAAAAAAAATCCGTGGTACCTGTAAGGTTTATTGAAAAAATACGCTGCAAGTTGAAATTCGCAAATTGGTTTCTCGAGATTTAGCATGATGCTCAAATCTTCCGCTATGAGAAACTATATTTTTTATTTTGGGTTCCTCAAGGAAGCTTTGAGCACCGTGCTAAATTTCAAGGAAGCAATTTGCAAATCTCAATTTACAGCGTATTTTTTTTTGTAATTTCGACAATATTTTTAGAAAGTAGAAAGGAAGTACAGATCAATACATAATATCTCACAAAATTTACAAAAATTAAAGTAGTTCGACGATTTTTCGAGAAAGTCCGATTTTTGTAAAATTCAAAAAATCATACAATTTTGACCGTTAGACCGATGTTTCCCAAATTCAATACGAAACTTCCTATTATGATACTCTATTTACAAAAGAAAAAATTAGCAACAAATCTTAAAATTTACGAAAGTTAGAGCGGTGACAGCCTTTTTTTGAAAATTTCAAAATGCCGTGAAATTCGTATTTTATGAGTAATTCCGACCAAATTCTCAGAGAATGAAGGCCTTGTATAGATTAACATCTGTGCAAAACTGGAGCCCTGTAGCTCAAACCGTTCTCGAGTTATGAACGTTTCAATTTTACAGTGTCAAAACACTCACACACACACAGACACACACACACACACACACATTGTTTCTAGATATGATTTTTCGATGTTTTGGGACATTTTGAGCACATTGACATTGAAAACTTGAAAAAAAAAATTTTCACAGTCACAAAGCTTCCTTCATGAGGAATCAAAAACAGGGCTGTTCTAAGGGTGTGTGTTCTTCCAGTCGGGTTATCATCCTTCTATTCTAGTGTTGAGTTGGCGGAGTGGCGAAGAAACGAATAGACACGCCCGGTGTCCGTCACTTATATCTTGTATCAGAAGATTGAGATAGAGGTGCGCGAAATCGCGCTTTCTATATTCTCGTTGGCCGCGAATTAATTTCGAACCGATGATTGGTTCGTTTTTCCGGAGTGAGATTTGAAAGTTATACTAAGAGGTCATTGGCCGAGAATTGTCTTTCGACAAATTCGCGTCACCATGAGTTCGTGAAAATATTATGACGAAGAGAATGTACTTGTGACGTACGCACCTTACACGTATACTCGCGTCGATTTTCGGAGATTAACGCCCATCTAGGCAAGTGGGAATCGGAATTGCGGCGCCCACTCACTCTATGTACTTAACGTGACGCTCTGGAAAGCGTCCCGTTACAACTCATTACCTGGAAACTGTTCAAGGAGTTCTTGGACGGCCCAATCTTTCAATATTTCCGAAACGTCTCTCATCGCACAGGAGTGAAAATACACAGAGAGAATACACTTGGCGAGCGTCACTTTCCTGACTTGAGATTGACCAATCCCAACGCTACAAGACGTACGTCTACCACTCGAGTAGTAAATACGACTCGTTGAAGAGATAGCGTGAATAAGCAATCACATTATTATACATTTTCAACAGCAAACAACGGATCAAGATATGCTTTTGTTTATCGATATGATTCTCATTTGAGGAAAATTTGGAACACATAAATATATAACTGTCTTCGTACAAATTGTTACGACCTGACTGTTGTGACGTTGCACCCTTTATCTCGCCTTTCTAGGGACAAAAGGGGGCCGTCAGGCTTCGGGATGCCACTCTGACTATGCCTATTAAAGAATGGAAAGTAATTGTGGGTCAGCGTCCCCAATTACTTTTATTAATTGCCCTAAAGAAAAATGAACGATATCAAGAAATTATAATTTTCATTAATTATTATAACTAATAATTAATTATTTTTTTATATAATGAACAAAATGGATATAATAATCCGGAATATATTTTAATTCCGTTATACAAAAAGAAAGAACTGACTATTTGAACAATAAACAAAATAGAAATACGTATTCGGAACTTGTTTGATTCCTTAATATGAAAGAATAAATTAATTGAACAAAGTATAAGTATAAATACTATTCGGAACAACTTTGATTCCGTATTCGATAAAGAAAAGATAATAGTCCAACTATCCAAAATAAAATGCGATTAACAATGATGAGAGGATACACGTGGTCGATTTTGACCCTTATTGGAATACTGACCCTTACGGCGGCGTCAGTTCCTATCTCTCTCGCACCTTCTCTATATATTCCGCAACAATGGAGATTATTCTCCCGATTAATTCTTTACTATATTTTACAAAATGACTACGTCCCTTTTCTTCGCAATATATTTCTGTGCAAACGTTTTATTGTCCGAATAAAATGTGCGCGGGATGGACAGATCTACAGCGAACAATGTTTTCTTCAATTTTAAATACGACCGAACAAATACTCGTTATCATTACTTTGAACAAAAATGGCGACTTTCACAATTTAACATTGGCATTGAAAATTTGTGGCTCAACACTTACGGATGAATGTAGATCACACACACAAACTGATTCTACTATAAATTACTTTGACTCGATATAAACAACCTGAAACGAACAATTTAATATTTATACATTGACTTTCCGCACATTCACGCACAACGTGGTTAAACGCAATACTCTTATTTCATACTATGCACACACATACTATTGATAACCTGCACGTCAGGCGATCCCGGTGGAAGTGAGGCCTCAGTGCCTTCGCTCCCGTATATAATGTTCTTTGTGAATAAATTAGGCCAATCCTAGACATCTTCCTGGTCTAGGATCCAATCACATCCCTATGCAAATTCTCGATGATTGACAGCCCCAATTATCGCTATCTTCATCGATTAATCGATTTCCTATTGGTAATTGGGTTACCGGAGTCGAGAGGCGCTGCACGCTGCCTGTTGCAGTGCCGCCAATTTATCTACATGTTAAGACGCATTTCCCACGTCTGCGCATCTCCTCACGCACATGCCGGAAAATAGTACCAATGAATTCAGACAGATGGCGACTTTCGTATCATTATTTGTCAATACCATACCATCAAAACAGTCTATTTTAATTCCTAGACAACATTGGCGGTCCATCATTAAAATAATTATCCATGGCATCCAGACGTCAATTAATTATAACAACTCCATAGCGACGATGGCAATCCGGAACTGCCAAAGTGAATCTGCATAGGAGCCTAATTATTCACTATTGATTTTCTGTCGTTTTCCATACTGACAGATTCAGGTTAACTTTATTATTCTCATTACATTTACTCATTATTTCATTCACCCATACCATATAATATTGTTCGCAGGTCCGGAAAATGCTATACATATTAAATAAAAGGAAAGAATTAATCGGGGAAACGATTATAATTTTTCATTTTCTAATTGCAATAAGTGGCAACGGCCACCTCATCACACTGTAAACCCGGTTGCGTCCTAAGAACGTTGGGTTTGGCAAGTCTACCGAACGAGAAGAATCAGAGTTATCGTAAGAATTGATTTGTAAGATTATAGGTTGATTGCACTTGGGGATGAAGATTTTCACGTTCCGGTGGAAATAACAATTAGATATAAAAATTAGATTTTGAATTAAGTCCGAATACGTAGAGGGATCGTTGCTCGTCACTGCGACTCGCTGCTGAAGCGTTCGGTGAAGGATTGGTGATCAGGGTGAATCGGAGAATTGAAGTAGTCAAATAACGTTCATTAAATGGAAACACTTTACAATTATGAAGTTAAGAATACGTTGGAATCGATGTTGATTTCCTTTTATTGACTACTCTAATGCGTAATTACTTTCACGGTTTATAATTATTCGGTTTGATAATTCGATGCGTAGAGAATATGCGTTGACACTTTGGATTTTAAGAATATTAATGGAGTTGTATTATGAAGTTGTACTATGAAGTTGTATTAAGAAAAAAGTACTGTGTAATCGCGCTACCGAGCAATATACTGAAGTGGTGTATATGAAGTGAAAAGTAAAAGTACTTCAAGAATGTGGAATTGTAAGAGTAACAATAAGAAGTGACGTCAGTGACTCGGAGGGAGTTTATATTGTGACGGTTGCCTTTTCTATGGCGGTTGCCAGCGGGACGGGATGCCACCTTATTTAGGTTTACCTGAAAACAAGGAAAACAGGGGAATTCGGAAAATAATAGGGGGAGTAAATAAATGGGTAACGCGTTGAATTTAATTGTAATCTATGGTCTCGATTTATTCAATAACACAAACCATGAGGCGATTAATTCAATAATTATTAGTCTCTCTCACAATACAGTGTTGTTTTGTTGCGCTACAGAGCAGCAATAGTCTTTTAATAACACTTCAATAAATATTGAATAAAATAGAAATGAATAAATGGACTCAACGACGTAATTTCCTTGAGTCGTGTTAATACAGAAATAGTCATAATAGCTACGGCGATCGACAATAGGAGAAATAAAATAATATACGCGAGAGAATAATATAATAACACGATGAACGCTTCAAAACAGCAAAATGAAAGAAATATAATAATTCGGCACGGCAGGGGTGGTGCGCGGGGGGTAATAAGTCGCACGCGGCTGGACAATGGAAACGCTATTGTCCGCGCGGCACAAGATTGCAGGATTCGGTACACGTGCACTTGTTGCACTGATGGGGACGCGTGGAAAGTCCGAGAAATGAATGCGGCGTATAACGCCAAAAAACGTGGGTAGGGATTGGGTCTACACTGTTTCGACTAATTAGAACAATGTCAAATCTACTTAACCGTTGTTGCTGCCGCACTGCGTGTTCGATAAACAATATAATGGATGCAATAGCTATAATAATCGACTACGCCGGCAACCGTGTGTGACCACGCGGTCCGCATGCACATGTGAAAGAGTAAATTACTTACTGCGAATTAGGTGGCACTTATCACACACCCTATGTACGCACAATGACTTGCGACTATCTAATTTTCAGTAACCAATTCACAATCGAAATATACAATAGCCCGGTCAACACAATTCAGTTCTCAATGTTCAATAGTAGAGTTTGTTCCGTATCCAATATTAACTTTCTCTTATTTCACGCTCTTTCTTTCTCGGTTCACACACATGCGCCCGTATCTTGCACAGTCCACAGGCGAAGTGCCGGAAGATGGCTGTTTCTCCCTCTTCACCCTTTTGCTGTCACCCCTCGCCTATGTCATCTCCATTTCTTCCGGGTTCATTGGCCGATAGCGCCCCCGGTATCATCAATGGTTATTGATTATCCTTATCGACTGCTTCCCGTATGGTAATCCCGTTCGATTACCGGCGAGTCCTTACCGCGCTGACCACTGGGTGACGGTTCAGGTTACGTCGCCCATGGTCGCGATATAATTCGGCAGTGTTTTGCACGCGGCTTCGGTACATTCGGTACTTAATTGTTTTTATGGTTTTTCTCCAATGTATTATTTCACCATGGTACTTGTTCGGTAGTTTCTCCTCCATTTCCATATCATTTGTTTATGGTTTTGTTCGGGAAGCGTCGGTGTTCGTTGTTATTTCGATACATTTAGGACAGGTTGGTGAGGCGAGGGTGACTTCGGGATCTTCTTGTCATTCGGTACTTTGGTGCCAGGTAGGCCATCACGTCTCTTTTCTTCCATTCACTCCCACATTCATACCTGTACTCTCATTCACTCTTCTTATTTCTAATTGCAGGCGGCAGCAGCATTTAACATGTGAGTAATAGGCAAAGATAGGGTGAATTTATACCTCAATTCGGGCTGAGTCAACGATTACTCGTGGCTACCATGGCGTGGGTCGCCACCACGTCACAATATATTCGTGGTTCCTAGTCCGTGCGGACTGGTTCCGATTGGTCTTTAATTATTCGTTAATGTTTCAGATTGTTGATTGAAAGTTTGATGGCCCGCCATTGGACAGAAGGTCCGATGGTGGGTGACTTCTTAGTTAACAAAATTTATTGCTGAGAGCTGAGTTGGCGGTTGCAGGTTATTGACTCCAAAATTTGGTTCTCAACGCTCGATAATGTAAATGTATTAGAAATATTATATTATAACAATATGGTCGTACATGCTGAGTGGCAATTCTAAAGTTTATGCAAATAGTTCTTAATATTAACTTAATTTTTTAATGGTCATATTCCGCAACGCAGCATAACGGTGGAGAATTTGAGTTGAATGTTCGCGGTTTGGCGATCGCGCTTGCGCGTGCAGCCATTGCGAAAGAAAAAGGTTAATGAACGTGTTTAATGTGTCAACATGTGTGATCGCGGTTGATGTAAATGAATGACGTCGGTAACGCGAAAAAGTATAGCGGAGAGGTCGTTCAAGACCTAACAAAATGTATGTTTCGAAGGTCGAAAAACTGCCGTAATAGTTTCTATTCAGCAGCCAATCTCAAGACTGTACGCCGGACGTTCACCGCTCGAGTAGTGAATATGACTCGTCGGCGAGTTGTATATGTGCGATCACATTGTTATACATTTGAAATAGCGAATTCGATTCGAGATATGTTATTTTTCAAACTATATTATCGTAATTTGGAAAATAAACAACAAATAAATATATGTCTTCGTACAATTATAAGTCTCCAGGCTCAAAGAATACGCGATTGCAACCTCGATCGTGTTAGCGACTTAAAAAAAAAACACACAAACATATTATCGACGAAAAATATTCATTATCTCGAATCTTTCCGACGAGTTCTTGCACACCCCACTCCTTCAAAATAATCCGACCGTCTTTCATCAAAGAAATAAAAATATTACGGGGGGCTAAAAACCAAAAAAAAAAAAATACGAATCGATTAATGATTTTTTTTGTGAATATTATCGTAACTTGAAAAAATATAAAATAGTCGTTGTGTAAATGAATTTGCCATTGCTGGAAAAATTCGCAATTCTAACTTCGAACGTGTCTGCGATGATAGAATGACTCTAAGATACGATGAACGCTGTGATGCTGCACCCTTTCAATTCGCCTTTCTAAGGGCAAAAGGGGGCCGTCAGGCTTCGGGATGCCACTCTGACTGACTTTATTAGAAAGGGGGAAGTAATTGAAGGTCATAGACCTCACTTATTTCCATTAATTGCTATATAAAAAAAAATAAACAGTATCGATAATTTTGTATTTTAATTACTTATTATAATCGATAATTAATTATTTATTTTTGAAATGTATCAGTTGGATATAATTATCCGAAATATAATTTAATTCCGTTTTACAAAAGAAAAATGATAATTTGAACAACAAATAAAATTGAATTAATTATTCGGAACTTATTTGATTCCGTATTCGCAAAAGAAAAAAATGATAATTCAAATAACAATACGATTAACTATGAGAGAATACACTTGGTCGATTTTGAGCCTTATCGCAATTTGACCCTTATAGCAACGTCAATCTCTATCTCTCTCGCACTCGCGTTATATTCTCCGCAACAATGGAGATGATTCTCCCGATTAATTCTTCAATATATCACAAAATAACAATGTCCCTTTTTTCCGTACTATATTTATTTACAAATGTCTTATTTGCCGAATAAAACGCGCGCGGGATGGACAGGTATACAACGAACAATTCTTTCTTTGAATTTAATTGAATTAAATTAAATTAAATTAAATAAGCCTTTATTGCTGTTAGATTTTAACATCACTTAAAAGATTGTAACAATAGAGGTAAGAAAACTATAAACTAACTTAAACTAAAACATATTCTCGGCATTCGGCTTATTTCCCTCTTTAACAACTTGTCTTTCGATAAAGGCCTCCTTTAAGGATTTCCACTTGTTTCGATCCTTTGCTACACGTAACCATTCTGTTCCAGCTACTTGCTTCAAATCGTATTTCCATCGCTTTAGCTGTCTTCCTCTACTTCTTCTGCTTTCTCTAGGGTACCATTCCGTTATTATTCTGGTCCATTTCTCTTTCTTTTCTCTCAACATATGTCCTGTCAAACGCCATCTCAATTTTCTGCATATTGATTGAACTTTTCCAAACTTAGTCTTTCCTTTGATCGGTTTTAATTGTATTTTATCCCTTCTTCTTACTCCCAATACGCTTCTCTCTATCCCATTCTGACATATATTTAATTTGTTTTGTTGTTGTTCAGTTAAGGCCCAAGTTTGGCATCCGTATGTAAGACATGGCAGTATGCAAGCATTGAAGACTTTTCGTTTTTCCGCCATAGGCATTTCTTTATTTTTTATTATTTCGCTCAACGACCAGAATCTCTTCCAAGTGTTTGCTATTCCTCTTTCAATTTCTTTCTGCATGCTCTCTGTCGGTGATACTAATTGTCCTAAATAAATGTATTCGTTCACATATTCTAACTGCTGATCATTAATTGTAATAGCATTTTTTTGTGAGGAATTGCTCATTACTTTTGTTTTTGTTAAATTCATTGTGAGCCCTGCATTTGCACTTTCGTCTGATAATTGCTGTAGCATTTTTTCCAAGGTTATCGGGTATTCGGAGAAAAGTATTAAATTACAGCGAATCTCAAATGACTAAATTTGTCTCCGTTCACGTTAAATCCGAAATTATCCCAATCCAGTCTCCTAAAGATCAACTCCAACACAGCTGAGAACAACTTCGGCGAAATAGGGTCACCTTGACGGACGCCTCTTTCAATTGGGAACTCTTCACCTGACCTTTCCAGTTTTATTTGTGCTGTGCTTTTCCCATAAATGATTTTTAGTATGCGTATGTACTTTTTATAGACCCCGTGTTGTTCTAATGAATCCCAATTGTAGTGGTGTTCCAGGGAATCAAATGCTTTGTTGAAATCTACGAAACCCAAATAATATATTTTGTTGTGTTCTCTGTATTTCTGGAGTATCTGGCGTAGGACGTGTATGTGGTCAATGGTTGAGAAGTTGCTCCTGAATCCAGCTTGCTCCTTCGGCTGGTTTTCATCAAGAGTGTTAGTTAGTCTAAACAATAGTATTTTAGAAAAGACCTTATATATATTAGACATTAAGCTTATTGGCCTGTAATTGTTAATATCTCCTTTGTCTCCTTTTTTGTGTAACAAAACTATCATTGATTTCGTCCAATCTTCTGGGAGCACTTCTGCTGTTATTATTTCGTTAAACAAATTGGTAAATTTAGGCACGACTGCCGGCATAGATACTTTAAGAAGTTCATTGGTGATTAGATCGGGACCGGGTGCTTTCCCTAACTTCTGCGTAGTAATAGCTCTTTTTGTTTCTTCTTTTATAATAGCTGGTATAGGTTCAGTATCTTGCGTGACGTCTGTCGTAGTTGTAGCAAGTTTGTTATTTTTGCTTAAATACAGCTCCTAATAATATTCCGTAGCAATATTTAATATATCTGATCTTTTTGTAATACATCTTCCTTGTTTATCCTTCATATTTGGCATCCATTTCTTTTTCGATTCTAATTCTTTGAACGCTTTCTTTACTCCGCCTGTTTTCTTAATATGGTATTGAAAAGTGTTTGCCCTTTTTTGCTTTCTGTCTTTCCTTATATTTTTGTTGATTTTTTTACTTATTTCTGCAATCTCTTTTCCTGTTTCTTTGTTTTTCTTGCCTTGTAAAAGTAATTTTCTTTCCTTAAGTAATTGAATTGTTTCGGTGGATTGTGTGGCTTTATTATTTGTAGACACTTTTCGGGCTTCAGTTCTGAGAGTATTTACAAAATCGCAGTATGTCGCCTCAATTGGTTTATTGTATTCTTTTTCTTCTCTTTTCTCTAGAAATTCTTTTAAGCTGTTCATCATCTCTGCATTATTTTTAATGTTCACATAGGGTACCGATTCAGTGTGCAGCCTTCGACTTTTCTTTGTATGTGTTCCTCGTAACGTAGCACGAATCATTTTATGGTCCGAGTTAAAATTTAAGTTATGTAAAATTGACAGATCTTCAAAAACTTTTGGTTTATTGGTCATAATGTAATCGATTTCATTCTTAAAGAGTCCATTTGGGGAAGTCCATGTCCATTTCTTGTTCTTTTTCTTTTTGAAGAAACTATTCAGTATACTCAGTTTGTTTTCTAGACCGAAGTTTACCAATCTTTTTCCGTTTTTGGTCCTGTTGCCATTACCGTGTCTTCCTACAGTATACTCTTCGCCACTTTGACATTCCTCAATTTGTCCATTGAGATCGCCCATTAGTATTATATTTTTGTGAGCAATATCAACAGGACTTTGTAATTTTTGGTAGAATTCTTCTATTTTGTATATATCTTGTTTTTTATCTGCTTCGGTTGGCGAGTAAACCTGAATGATTGACCATGATTCATCTCTGCTATTTTGTACAGGAAGTTTGATGTTGAGTATTGCTATTCTTTCGGATATGCCTTTTAATTCCTCGATTCGGTCGGTATATTTCCTTTTTATCAAAAAACCAACACCGTATTGCTTTGGTGTTTCTCCTTTATAATGTAGTATATACTTCCCGTGGTCTTCTATTCCTTCTCCTAGTCTTCTCACCCCATTTATTCCTATAATATCCCAATTAATTTCGTCGATTGCTGTTTCTACAGCAAAAGTGTCGCTATGTGTATGTTGCAGTTATTGTTCCTTTTTTGTTTGTCTATCCTTAGAGGGTGTTGGTCGTTTTCCCCTACGATGACCAGTCGGCTTGGGGGAAGTTGAATTTAATTACGACCGAACAAATACTCGTTATCATTAAGTTGAACAAAAATGGCTACTCTCCAATATATCATTGGTAAGGAAAAGCTTGGTTCAACACTTACAGATAAATGTAGATCTTTCACACACAAGCTGATTTTACCTGAATTTTTTACAATATAGCTTGGCACAATATTACTAATCTGAAATAAACAATTTCTTCGAATAAACTACTTAACAAAACACTTATTCACGCACAATGCCGGTACAACATTTTTTCAAACACATACAATCAACCTGCACTCAACGCGATCCTCGTGGAAGTGAACCTCAGTGGCATTTGCTTCCGTATATAAAGTCCTTTGTGAATAATTAGGCCAATCCTAGACGTCTTCCTGGTCTAGGATCCAATCACAAGTCTATGCAAATTCTCGATGATCAACAGCCCCAATCATCGCTATCTTTATCGATTAATCGATTTTCCATTGGTAGTCAAGCTACCGGAGTCGAGAGGCGCTGCACGCTGCCTGTTGCAGTGCCGCCAATTAATCCGCATAGTAAAACGTATCTCCCACGTCTGCGCATATCCTCGCGCACATGCCGGAAAATTATGCCAATTAATTCGGACAGATGGCGACTTTGATACCATTACTCGTTATTCATATACTGGTAGTACCATACCATCAAAACAGCCCATTCAAATTCCCAGACGACGTTGGCGGTCAACAATTGAGATAGACATTCACGACATCCAGACCACAATTGACTGTATCAACAATTCCATAGCGACAGTTGCAATCCGGAACTGTCAAGGCGAATTTGCATAGGTTGCCAATTATTCATCATCGATTCTCTGTCATCTTCCACTTGACAGATACAGGTTATCGCTTTCATTCTTTCATACAATTTTATTCTACTTATTCATTAATTTCATATATTTTATTTGCAGATTCGGAAAGTATAAAATTAATAAATAAAAGAATTAATCGGGGGAAAAGATTAAGTACATTTATTGATTTGCAATGAGTGACAATGGTCACCTCATCACAACGCAAAATATACATCACCTTGAAACTTGTAGCGAGTTTTTCCACTGTACGCTTTAAAATGTCATCACTTTATGACACAAAATTAATAATAATCAGATAGCAAAAAAATAATAATTCGTTCGTGAATATAACGTACACAAAAAAAAATACGTTCGACGTAGCAACGGACATATGTCTCAAATTTCCTCCAGTCAAATGCACCAAGTTTTAAGTACATGTATTTGCCAAAAGTCGTATAATTTATTTCACAATTTTTTCAAAAATATTTCGATCAGAATAATGAGTAAAATTTCTTACCTCGAAATTGTTTGACGAGCTTTCAATCTCTTCAGTGATTAACAATCCTACCGAACAAAAAAATCGCAGATAATCGGAATCATTCACGTTTCACGATATTTAATATTCTTGAAGTACACGTACTTGATACGAAAATAGCAGCGAACACTGAATCAAATAATTTGCACGTAAAACGTTCTATGTGCGTGCGCACTCACGCTGCTTGTAGATTTCATATATATATATATGTTGCATTCTTCGTTACGCTATTTATTTTCTGCTCCCTTGTAATAAGATTTAAATAAATAACCATGCAGGCAGATCAACATTGAACCTAATGCAAAAGAAAAAAATATAAGTTGCGTTGAAATCAGTGAGTTATTCAGCACATATTAAGAGATCTAATCTTCCGAAATAATGCTTTCACACGTAATATATTGAACCTTACATGGAATTAAAAATACTCAATAGATAGTTGGATTCACTCATCGTATTGTTACTGAATATATATGCGAACTAAAAATTGCACAGAATTAA
Source organism: Zele albiditarsus (assembly GCA_958496275.1). Taxonomy (NCBI): domain Eukaryota; kingdom Metazoa; phylum Arthropoda; class Insecta; order Hymenoptera; family Braconidae; genus Zele; species Zele albiditarsus. The sequence continues at coordinate 308,570 of OY292416.1, forward strand.
CTAGTGTCGCGCTAGAAACGGAGACGGATGTGGTTGTAACAACTGATAAATCGTTGTGCATGAAGGGAGACACTGATCCTGCCAACAGAATATTACTTATGGCCAAACCGATCGTTAGTTGAACGGAAAATTCACCACCTTATATTGAAATAGGGCTTTCTTTGTTTCAATGAAATTATATTTGATTCAACTTTCCGCCTAGATCATGCAACTCAATATTTGTTCTTTTTTTAATCCATACGCGTTATACATTTAACCTTGCATGGAAATAAAATTACTCAACAAATAGTTCCATGTAATCAACAAATTGTTAGTCCGGACCAATTTGAATACAAACTGATACTTTCAATATTGGAAAAGGCAACTTATTCAATGAGTCATATTTATTCGATATTTCTTGTGTGGCCCGCTATAGTAAGTTTAGTTTAAATCAATTCAAGTTTTTTTGAATTTACGATTTTTTTTCTCAGTGTGGTATACTCAGCATTTCATTGAAACAATAAAATATTGTGATGATTTAACTTTGTTGTCAAGCAAATATTTTATTTTAATTCTAAACTTTGTTACATTGAATCAAAACAATTATTGATTCAGTAAACTTCCGCGTGTAATCTGTTGAACTCGTGCTTTTTTTCACGTCAACAAGTAATGTGTTCTGGATTGCCACAATTTTTACAAAATGTCCTAAATGTTTTCATTCGTTTGCCAAAATATTTGGATTGAATTTCAAACAAACAAATTGCTTGGTTGAATTAGAGGTTAGTTTAATTTGAACATTATAAGATAATAAATGTTCAATCAATCATGCAGTCCATTTTACTGAGATATTCGATTCAATTAACCAATGTGTAGTCAACTCAAACAGGAATTTGATTCTTAAAATAAAAAAACTGTGATCGTTCGGAGTCAGTTGATTTAAAGAATTCGTCACTTCAGCGTAAAACGATGGACGCATTAATTCAATAAAATGTATCGATAAATAAATGATTAAATGCACAGTATATTTTTGAACAAATATTCGATTGAATTAATAAAGATGTAGTTGGATGGAAAAAATAACAGATATTTTATGGTAACCAATCTACGAAGCCAGATTAACTGGGGCGAGTTTTATAAATCAATCATCGTGCAATCAATTCAAACTAATTCGCGTCAATTTTAACAAATTTTTGGTAACCGCCGATGGTGAGTTAAATTTACAAATCCTTCTTTTCAGTAATATAATTGTGTATAAATGAGTGAGGCATATTTTGCTCTGATTAATGCGTCTCAAGACGTTCCATGCGATAATATTGACAATCGCCTGCACAGCAAAGAAATAATTATATTTGAATATATTTAATGTTCCCGGCGCGGATGTTTATTGATAAAATCAAGCGGCAAAAATTCGGAACAACGTCATTCGGCGTGAGTACGCATGCTTTTATTGCCCTAGTGTGAACGAAATAATAATAGCCCAGTCGAATTAGGATTTGACCCGGAAAAAATTTTGAGGCAATTTTTCAAAATTGCTACTTAAAATTTTTTCCGGGTTTGCCCCTTATTTGAGCTAATTCGACTAGGCTATAAAAGAACTTCGTGGATCACGTAGGGGTCAACAATGCAGCGGACAGGATTATTTACAAGGATGAGGGCCGGTACATAAATTCAATGAAAATCGAATATTTATTGTATTCACAACATTATTATATTTGGGACGGGAAGGCCTCAACGCGCGGCACTCGTTTATATATCAATATCTGCACCTGTCGCTATGATCGTACCTTATCGAATGAGAATCAAGTACCTGCGCGTGAGTGAGCGCGTGCGAAAGATAGGTAGAGGAATACGTGATTGAACATTCATAAACGCTTCGATAAATTCTTTGATCCGAAATCCCATGCAATTGTCAATGAAAACCGATATACATTTTATTATATCAATTGCAAAAAATCGTATGGGAATGATGTGGATAGAAACAGAAGTGGATATATTGATGGAGTCGCATTGCATATTATATTTTCTTGGAATTCCATACAATTATACACATTATCATCAACGTCATTTTACTCAAAAATGAACGTGGGACCAAAAGTTTCATTGCATACAGTACTTCATACTTATCATGTGCTAGACAACAAAATAAATACTATTACCATTACATATTTTTTTGTAGCATAAGTAATGACTGAATATCATTGTCTCTGCTTCAGAAAATCACCATGGGCGCGTCTTTGGCGCCACTTTCTGCAGCGAAGCTGTTTTTTGTTTAATCAAGAAACACGGTAGCGTCTCAAGCCAAGTATAAGCCTTAAATGACTTCACTCACAGAAATCGGGGTCAACGGCTATCTATACATGACAAATCAATGTCCTCCCCGCCACTAATAATCGAATCGCCAATAACTCTATAAATACAGCGAATCCACTTGAAATATCCGTGAATATATTTTGTGACAACTCGACCGCGCTATCACCTTAAAATGAGAGGAAGGTCGATAACGTGCCAGGCACAAGGCAAGCAATATTCACTTGCCACAATGGATTTAATAAGCGCCACTTGGTTTTGTACCTCAGACCAAGGATTGACCCCTATTGCCTATACGGTTGCCTGGAATGAATGAAACTTTAACCGTGGGGTGGATCTCCACTAGGATGCCCCTCACAACAACCCGCCGTTATGAAATACGTGACAGCATATACGTGGAATTTACGTTACACATAGAATTGGCGAATTCATATTAATAACGCGACTAGTATCAATCTAATATTCCCTGATGTAACCACCAGCGGACAAATACAAGAAAACGAACGACTCGCGTTCTGGAAGTATGGAAGCAAAATAGCATTCGACGCCGCAATCAATGAAATGTGAACATTACCTTTTGTTGCCCACTCGAGGACTACTGCTCTCTCTTTTACAACAATACCTGATGTTGTAGATGACAAATTGTCCTTTTGGTTGTCTCTGTGTGCTATAGCTGGTCTCTCCAGGTATCCGCCGTTCCACGTGCCTCAACAGGTTAGGTGCGAACCACAGAACAAACAACTCAGGAAATCATCAGCCACAATGGAATCTCTATTTATTCACTCAAATAGTAGTATAAACACTCTTCATACTATTGTCGCTATGATTCCTTCGAGGTTGTATTTTACACATATAAAACTTCCTTCCTAAACCAATGGTCGGAGACAGTACACTACGCACTGCGCAATTCACGCTTTATGATCTTGGCGCTACGCTAGTGCATCCAAGTCTGCCATCCCTAAGCAGCGTACGGTTATATATAACGCCGGAGGTCAAGTTCACTAACTTAGTGACCGCGTGGTGCGTTAAGCGGCGCAACCGGTGTTTCCTCAAAGGATCGCACTTGACTTCTGTCGTTTGCGTAAGTGCAGACTGATCCCAGGCACAAATATTGTACGCACTTCGCAATACGAGGGACAATTGAATCGAAAAGCTGATAATAGACAGCACATTGTCACAATTTATCAAACCGATGATTCCCTACAATTTAAACCTGAAAATGAATGACTTCAAGTTTCATTTATTGAGATATGGTTTGAGTATGAATAAGCCGCGCTGCTTGCGACAACTTTGAGTATTTCAGATTTCTCAGCTAATGATCATAATGTATTTGGTCACTTGTAGCATGAGGTAGCAAGGCCTCTTGCAATACTCAACCAACGAATCAATTTGAATTCAGAGTCAATAACTCGTCACTCAATCACTCATCAATCCATCACTCAATATGGTCAAGCAATAGCTTGACCATCCAATCACTCAATTTTGGGCACCAATGTGCTCTTCTGCTCAGTACGCTTGCGCATACTGTAAGTGCGCAGCCAATCATACAATTGCATCGGAGCTGCATAAGTGTCGCTACATTTCTATCCGCATCGTGATCACCATCGACGCTCGATACTCTCATCATTTATCATCGAACTGTCCTTCTATAGCGCACGTGTTCTCGACCGGTTCCGCAGTGTAGTGCAATTCAGTGTGTTGAATTCGAAGTCAGTCTCCCTAATATCTGTGTAATTCGTAAGATTAATTCCAGTACAATTACTCAAAGACATTTAAAACCATTTAGATATTAACCTTGTATGTTCAAGCAAATCAATTGTGGGTAATTGATTTGCGGTATGAACCACCACGTGGCGTCAGCCATTGTGGTAATATAATTGTACTCTGTATGTGTATGTTGTATGCATCGTGTGAAACAAAACCATTGTACTCAATCATAAGAATTCTTGTGCGAGATTAAGTGAATAATATATACTGTGATGTGACGAAGAGCAACGTCATAATAGTCTGTAGGAATAATTCGGTCCCAATAACCCTGTCCCAGTCGCTACCCTCCGAAAGAAATAAAAGGAAACGAATATTAATTAATGAAAAGAATGATGGAATGAACTTAATTGAGAAGGAATGAGCATGGAAGAACGAATGACTGAAATAATTAAATACGGAAAGCGGCGCCGTATGGCCACCAGAGTCGCCCGAGCCAGAGGAGAAGACGTGCAGCAGAAACCCAGAATCTCAACCAAGTGGCCAGCGAATTTCACATCTAAGCATCAGCCGAGCGCAAAACCAGCGGAAATTGACGTTAAGACAATGGCACCTGCGAAGAAATAACCAAATCCAGCTACAATTTATGCAAGACAAGAATAAAAAAATGGAAATATGATCGTGCCTTGCTAGCATAGACAAATTGAACCATGGATGGAACTAACTTAAATGAGTACGTCAGGACTGGAGAATATGAATCCCAGACGAAATGAAACAGGAATCACAAATGATATGAAGCAACAATAAATGAGACACGAATAATTAGTGAAAAAACCACGAACAACAGCAACAACACGACACCACATCAGTTATCAAATGAATGGAAACCACGGAGGAATAAATAAATAAACACCGCACTAACGAGAACACGCATTACACGAACGCTAACAAGATCCGACGTTATCGGCCGAAGCCACACTTTAGGACAAGCCGCACAACGGCCACAGCAGGCGGCGCTGAGACAGGACGAGTCCATCGATACAGTTATATGAGCAATGGTAAACGCTGGAAAAAGGAAGATAGCGAAGACGCCATGTGGCGTCACTCACCGTGTGGATTGTAAGCAGTGTGCATGTGTGCAACGCGAGCTAATAGAGCAATTAAAAGCATATAGTTGGAATCAGTAATAGAGTGAGGAAAAAAAAATGAAAAGTGTCACTGAAATTGAATTGAGAGGAGAAAATTGAATAGACGGAAGAAGGAAAGAAAGACTGAAGCCTCCCGATAATCTAACTTGCATAATTGTGTAAGTCCCTGTTGCGTTTCATGTGTATGCGGACCGCATGGTCGATCATTTGCTGGCTTTTTTCTTTAACCGGATGCGTTACAGATATTTCTTGTAGTGTTCAGTGCGGTAGCAACAATTTTCACAGCCCATCTTATTGAGGAATTAACTATCTTTTTTGTGACAAGTACATTTATCCCTACCACAAAGCTGTTAAATACAATCTCGACAGAAAGTCGTCGAATCAATCAAGTGTGCTAACTACATATACTATGCGTACTGTTCATTATTGAGATGAGAACTTGAAGAAAAAAAAAACGAAAAAGAAAATCGATAGAATTTTTTTTACTATTAAAAAAAATAACTTAACAAAAATTCATCGATAAAATGAAAAAAAAAATATATGTATACTTGGCGCGAGTGGGCAGAGAAGAAAAACGTATATCGGATTATGTAAACAAGAGTTATTTTTTTAATAATAAAAAAGATTCTATCGATTTTCTTTTTCCTTTATTTTTTATTCAAGTTCTCATCGCGTCGAATGTTGAATCGACTGAATGTATTGAATTATAAGAATTAAATTAACGCGCTGAATATCGAATGTTGAATTAACATTATGAATTAAATTTCGATAAACCCGCGATCGAGACGCGCGGTTTCGGATTGTTGGATTCGAGTACGCGCTCAAGTGTATTGACTAATTGATAATAATAATTAAACGCGTCATTGAATTTGACTCAATCTGAAGCATTTGGGTTTCGTACCGAGAATTATTTCCCTCTTTTTTCTTTTTCTTTATTCTAGATATAAAATAAGGTAGCATCCCCTGTGGCCATACAAGTGAGTAGTGACGTCCCACGTGGCGCAGAAAACCATGCGTCACAATACATTTTGATAGCTCTTTGCATTGACTCTTATGAGAATATTAATCATCGCTAGTCAATAATTCAGATACACTTTAAATCAGCTCACACGAGTCCACGTGAAACAATTCAATTCAAGACGTTGTAATCTACTCACTCCCATGGAAATATATACTTGCAAAATATAAGCAAACATTTTTTTTCATTTCATTTTGTTTATATATGGCATACATTTTATATATGTGCCATATATTAAAAATGTATGCTGCGTATATATCACATATTCTAAAATTTGTCACTTTTTTTATATATATATTATTCTATTAATATTCTAATAAAATATCGAAAATATAAAATAAAAAGATATAAATAAAATCATAAGGTGTTTATATCCAGCATATATTTTTTATCAGAATAATATATCAAACATATATGCAACATGTATGCGTCATTTATGTTGTGCATATATACTGAATATGTACGTATCATAGCATTTTTCGCCACTATATATTGTGACAACTCGACCGCGCTATCACCTTAATATGAGAGGAACGTCGATAACCCGCCGGGCACAAGCCGAGCAATTTCCATCAGTCACAATGGAATGTTCGAGCGCCACTTGGTTTTGTTTTTCAGTCCAAGAACTGACCCCTGTTTATTAATACGATTGCCTGGAAAGTAATGAAACTCTAACCGCGGGGTGGGTTTCCACTAGGAAGCCTCTCACAACAGCCCAATAGTTATGAAATAGCGTGGAAAATAGATGTTCCCTCTTACGGTGGTAAATTGGCAAATTAATACCGCGACAGTTATTAATTCCCGATTTTTTGATGTTACTACGATGGACAATAGAAGATATTTTGCGAGCTTTTAGCAAGCCGGAGAATAATGAGAAACGCAGCCACCAACGTTGCATGAAAATGTGTAACACTTTACCTTATTGATGCCCACTTCGAAGCTCTCTCTCACTACCAATTATACGTGTTCCGGATGCAAATCTCCTTCTATCGTTGCCTCTGCTGCTCTATCTGTTCCCAACAGATAGCCGCTGTTTGCCTCCACACTGGACATGTCCAACACAGATCAACAAGACAGGAATTTACTGCCACAATGGAATCGGAATTTTATTTCTCAATAATAAAATATGCAAATATAAAACACTCCTTTATATTTGTGTCGCGCGATTCCCTTGAAGATATAATCGAGTTAATCCTCCTTTTCTAGCCAATGTCGGAAGTTCAGCACTATGCACTGCGCAATTCACGTTCATTGATCTTGGCACTACTATAGCACTTGTTCTTCTCTCGTAATGATAATTATACGTTATTATTCATTGTCTCTCCCGAATATATGCCGGAGCTTCGAGTACTCAGTTAGGTGTTCCTCTGAGTGTTAATTGCTCTATTTGTAAGCCGTAATATCTCAGTGTACGTAGCGTAAGCGCTTTGCGTAAGGAATTCGTAGGAGTCTAAACGCCTAGCGCACCAAGAACATGTGCTTATATACAAGTTATGCTGGAGGTCAAGTTCACTGATACTGTGACCGCGTGGTGCGGTTGTGACGTACGGGGTTGGACGTCTTTTATTGAGAAATCACGTACCGACCGGTTTGTACGCGATACTGGACCCTTTGTCGGTTGACACCCCGCGTGGCGATTAGGGATAGGGGATAGAAAGGAGCAGGTAGGTTTGTTTCACTTTAAGATCTCGAGAAATCTTGTCTTTCTTTTAGAAAAATAATTAGAGATAGTTAGGGATAGATGTCATGCGTGTATTGAAAACACTCTAAAGTTGGTTACAATGTTTACATAAATTGCTTACCAATTACTATGTTTGGAGAGGTGTCGTCGCTTCTCGGAGTTGACACTTCGCGTTTTCTTTAAATAGCGAATTACGACTCTACACTTTTCTATGGAAAACTCGATACTACGAGTGCAGACCAATGTACTAGTATTAAACGCAGATCTAGACTCACTGACTTCCACCGAAGTTCTCGAGTAGATACTTCCGTGGACCTCATTCGTTCAACTGAATTTAAGAAATGAGACGATTGTGATATCGTGTCGAGAGTTTTATAGACACGATTCAATGAGAAGAAGAGGTGAGGGCGCGGCGGTTTCATCAAGAGGTGACATAAATTCTGGTGTATTTGACATGTGAAAGGCGAGTGAGGGCCCCTTGATTTTCATCGCGGTGCATTTCCTAGGTTTTACGACCGTTTTCACGTAGGCTTTCGTAAAGAAAGTCGTAAAACTTGGAATGTAGAGGTATAGCGCGATGCATGTTAAAACATGTACATAGGTTTGCTCTTAATTTTCGGTTGCATCGAGGCGTATATTTTAATTTTTATGGTATTTCCTTTCTAGAAGATTCGTGGGAAAATTTCGGTAATAATTTTAATAAGGTTTACGTGACACCTTCCCACCTAGATTAATCATCGTCCTCGATGGTTTTATTATTAAACAATTGAAACTAATTTTGATTGTTTTAATTACATTACTCTAAATCTACCTTATTAGATTATGGCTTAGATTTTTCCATGCAATCCACTCTCAACGTCCATTCGTTCGCCAAACATGAACTTCAATAGATAGGTAACGTTGTTTTGACAATAGATTAGAGGCGTTACTGAAAAGATTATTGTGTTCGCTAAACCGTTTGATGTCAACAGTGAATTCCTGGAAATTCCTAACGTGGATATTCACCTAAAATCATCTTTCTTTTATTTATTATATTGTACTTTCCGGACCTGCGAACAATATTATACAGTATGAGTAAATGAGAGAGTGAGTGAATGTAATTGAAATAATAACCATAACCTGTATCTGTCAATTTTGAAGATGACAGAAAATCGATGGTGAATAATTAGGGTCCTATGCAGATTCACTATGACAGTTCCGCATTGCCATTGTCGCTATGGAGTTGTTGGTATAATTAATTGAAGTCTGGACGTCGTGGATGGTTATTTCAATTGTGGACCGCCAATGTCGAATGGGAATTCAAACGGACTGTTTTGATGGCGTGGTACTGCCCGTATACGAATAATAATACCGAAGTCGCCATCTGTCCGAATTCATTGGTACTATTTTCCGGCATGTGCGCGAGGATATGGGCAGACGTGGGAAATGCGTCTTAACATGCGAATAAATTGGAGGCACTGCAACAGGCAGCTTGCAGCGCCTCTTGACTCCGGTAGCCAGACTACCAATAGAAAATCGATTAATCGATGAAGATAGCGATGATTGGGGCTGTCAATCATCGAGAATTTGCATAGGGTTGTGATTGGATCCTAGACCAGGAAGATGTCTAGGATTGGCCTAATTTATTCACAAAGGACATTATATACGGAAGCAAAGGCACTGAGGCCTCACTTCCACCGGGATCGCCTTGCGTACAGGTTGCCTATTGTATGTGTGTGTAAGCATAGTAAACCAGTAAAGTATTGTGATAAACCACGTTTGTGCGGAATGTCTTTTTAAAAGTTACATTGTTTCAGATTATTTATATTGAGCCAAGTTGTATTGTAGCAAATTCCGGTTAAATTCAGTTTGTGTGTGAAAGATCTACACTCATCCGTAAGTGTTGAACCACAATTTTTTCCATTTCCAATGAGATATTGGAAAGTAGCCATTTTTGTTCAACTTAATGATATTGAGTATTTGTTCGGCCGTAATTAACATCAAAGAAAACATTGTTCATTGTATACCTGTCCATCCCGCGCACGTTTTATCCGGAAAATAAAACGTTTGTAAATTAATATAGCACGGAAAAAAGGGATATAGTCATTTTATAATATGTTAAAGAATTAATCGGGAGAATAGTCTCCATTGTTGCGGAATATATAGCCAAGGTGCGTGAGAGATAGGGATTGATGCCGCCGTAAGGGTCAAAATCGACCAGGCGTATTCTCGCATCATTGTTAATCGCATTGTTATATAGATTATTATTTTTTCAATTATTGCAATTTTGTTTAATATTTGAATTGTTCGAGTAATTTATTCTTTTATAATACGGACTCTAATAAGCTCCGAATAATTATTCCAATTTTGTTTATTGTTCACATTATCATTTTTTTCTTCTTGTACAACGGAATTGAATTATATTCCGGATTATCATATCCACTTTATTCATTATATAAATAAATAATTAATTATTTGCTATAATAATTAATTAAAAATACAAATTATTGATATCATTTATTTTCTTTATATCAATTAAAAGGGGTAATTGAGGTCGCTGACCCTCAATTACTTTTCACTTCTTAATAGGAATAGTCAGAGTGGCATCCCGAAGCCTGACGGCCCCTTTTGCCCTTAGAAAGGCGAAATGAAGGGTGCAGCGTCACAAACTATACTGTATTAATTTTAAAGTGTTAGAGTGACATTGTAAAATGTACTTAATGGAGTCATTGAAATTTTCGAGTCTTGAAATACAATTATTTGTGAAAGTTTCCTTTATTCATTTTCAAAGGGAAGACGAAGAAAAAGAAAAGAAAACAGGTAAGTATTGCTGCGTTGATTATATCAGTTTCTCTGGGAGGGTTTGTACGGTGTGGTGGTAGTGGTAGTTATTTGGTCCCAATTCGTTGGGGATTCTCGTACATGAATAATGGGTAGTCCTTCAGTTTTTGCTTGATTTTTATAGGTTTTCCCTTTTCTTTGACTATGTTGATCGGTGGAGACGATTCCCAGTGAGCTATAAAAGCCGGTGTTCCTTTTCAAGGATCATCATACAGTTTTCTTGCACTTCAACGACACGTCACGTCAGCAAAAGTCAAAATCAAAAATGGACTTGCGTATTCCGGCAGCTACGTGGGGGAGATTTCTTACGGTGGGTGGCTCTGCGGCCATAAATTGTCCGGTAACTATTGTAATGTTCCTGTTTATTTTACTTGTCTTGTTATTATATATAAGATGTTTTATTTGTTTTGCAGGCCCTGTGTTTTCAGTATTTTCTTCACATGGCTATGTTCATTGTGGGCGTACTTCGCCGGGTGGCGTACTGTGGTGCAGAATGGATTTATGTGGGGATGTTTAGCCACGAGGAAGTGGTCCACCTGGTGGAGTACCTCAAAAGTTTTCACTGGCTGATCATGGCCATCCTAAACTATCATTATGTAAGTATATATGCGGTTGTTCACTTGTTTATTGATTATTTATTGTCATTTTTATTTATTGTCTTTGTCTTTTTCTTTTTATGTTTCAAGCTCGGCGTCCGAGGACTCGAAATAGATGGCCACGTGCCGTTTTGGCGCATACGTGATCGGCGCCGAGAGAAGTGGGACTTTAGAACGTACAACGACCATAGTACATAAAAAAAAACATTTCTCGAATATATAAATATGATTTATAATGTTTGTAATTTTTCTTCTCTCTTTCTTTCGTCTTTCTTCTTTTTAAAATAAAAACAAAAAAAAAAAATTGTGATTTCAACATAAATTATTGTGTTGAATAAAATTATTTTTTATCCTCCTTTTTCCCTATTAGTTCATTTATATCCCAAAAAAAATATTTCTTAATTATTTATTATTATTCTAGAATTGTTTTAATTATTCAGCTAAAGACTATTGTTAATTTCTAGCCTGAGATTCTTATAATTATTAAGCTAAAAAAATTAAAAAAAAATTATTATCGATTACCGAATTGAAATCACAATTAGGATATTTCGGGTTCAAGCACGCGTCTGACTGCTCTGGGCGTGTCATAAATCTTCTCCGGTTGGATGGATCCCGTGTTGTTCCGTTTTCCGTTCGCTGCAGTAGATGATTGATTTACTCCGTTGGTCTCATTGTCGAAATGGAAGGTTATTTCTCGTGGTTGGATGGTTCGCTCGTCGAAGATAGCTTCAAATCCTGGTCGATAGGTGTTCGATTCTATTGTGCGAACTCGATCTTTCTTGGATTTTCGGCAAAGCCCACAAAGCATGAGCATGGAGGTGGATAGCTGGTTCTTCAAGGCGAGAATAATGAGTCCTATGCTTAAAATGATTTCACCGAGAAATGCTCCGAAGAACGGGGTTTGGCGTTCCTGTTTGTCGCGATGATGGCTGGCGATTTCGTTCAATTGTTGTTCCAATTCTTCTAGGGTAGAGTCATAAGCGAGAGCGCCAGGTATATTGGCCCCAATCGTTATACGAAGGTTTTCTTTTATGGCCTGGGCGTCCTGTAGTGGGTCATAATGCTCTATTTCAGGTAGCAGTTTGAAGATATTCAAATTAAACGAGAGTGTATATTCATTATGCACGCGGGTCTCGTATTCCATGTGTCCCGTAATGAGTGCGTGCGATGTGCGTATTGAACATCCAGATTTTATTGCTTTTGTCCCAACCTTTGATAGTTTTATGGAGTCGGTATAGCCATTGTTGCAAAATAATTTCACATTTTCTCCGTTTGGTAATGAGTAAAGCCATTTCCTTTCATGTTCGAGTTGAGTCCAATAAGGAGTATGGAGAGTGCTGCTTCGAATATCGCAGTCCTGATGAGGGTTTTGGGGGCTGCTTGTTATCAATGATATTTCACAAATCGGTTGCATGGCTGTTTCAAAGAGGAGGAGGCTCGCTGAACAGATGTGGAAAGAATCGAGCTCGTGACATGCGGAATATCTATTGCTTTGATGAGTGAATATCTCTCGTGATTCTTTGAGATTATGAGGAATTCTGCTCTTGGTTTAATATGGGCGGATCCAGAGATGTTTTTGCTTAATAATTGAGGCGTAGGGTAGAGATGTAATCTATAGAGATCGAAAGTTCCTGGATCTAATAGTGGTATATTAATTACCTTCCATTGTTGATGGGAAGGTAAATTGTTTGTTCATGAACGTTCTAACCGCAAGTTCCAGGCTTCCTGGTCCGAGTATTTCAGGGTGTAGACAGCCCAATCGTGTGAAATTTATGGCGTCGAGTAGGTATCTGAGACCACTAATATATGAGTCTTGCATAAATTCTATTCTATCGTGTAAGGCCTTTGCTGTTTCTTATGTGTATCGCATATGTTCAGCTGTTTTGGTTCTATTGTATGCTTTAAGAACATTGGTCATGAGTCTCCGTGTATACTTTTGTTCCTCATGCAATATGCTCATTTTAATATGAAGGTTGCGCAGGTCAGATTGTGTTAAATGGGTTTGATTATTTAATACAGAGCTTATTCTACTTTGACCACTAAAGACCTTGTCTATTTGTTGATAATAGTATTCGGCATCATCTTGAGTGAGTGTACCAAATAAGCTTTTACTGAGAGATCCGATGAATCCAAATGGAGCGCTGCGTTTTCTCGATAGGTCTTTTAAGTATTTACTACTTGAGTAGATGAAGGAGTATATCTGATCTAACAATCCCTTGATCTGTCTCTCCCTGGCTCTATAGTCTTCTTCTCGGAATACGTGTCCACAATCGTTGATTGACATGTTGCGTACACATTCTGTATTGTCTTCTCTTATTGTAGTGTCGATTTGTTCGAAGAGGGGCCGTAAGCTTCCATATCCAGTTATATTTAGATAGGTGACCGATTTCCAATCAGCGTGAGTGAGGCGTACTTCATGCATTGGTTCATAGTATAGGCCTGCGTTGACTCTAAGTGTTTGGGATTGGTAATGAAGATTAGAATTGCTGGCGGAGGTCGTAGCGCTTCCCATGAGTAGTATGATGGAAAGATGTATGAGGTTGCCCATTGTGAACAACTGACAAAAAGAATGGTAAAAGTTAGACTTGTATATACATCTTCTTGTTTTCTCTCTTTTTTTTTTAAAAAAAGGGTTCGTTTTGAGTCCATTGTCACCAGGTAATACGTCGTTATTATAGAAATCTTCAAACTAAATAGGAGTTATTGTAAGGCCAATAGCATGCGAATTGTTTCTGTATAATGCCTAGCTAATGTTTAGCGTTTAATTTATTAAAAATGCCTATGCGATATGGTTTGTTTGAGGGGATATGATATTCACATGCGTAGGTGTGCGGTTTATAATTACTAATTATGAACGATGGTTAATGTAATGAATTATTCCTTAATGAAAGCATAATGAAATGGTATTGTGGTTAATCGGTAGAATATTCATAACATGGTTTAAGTTTATCAAGGTGTTTTAGTATCCGTTCACCATTGTTATATTGTAAAATAGCATTATGGTTATCAAAAATTTCCATGATTGTATAAGGTCCCTTGTAATGTTTATCAAATTTTCCTTTACGGGCTTCTTTAATAACATATGCCTTATCTCCTGGTTGTAGAGTGAGAGGTTTTAATATCCTGTCATAATATTGTTTGGATCGGTGTTTCGACCCATTGAGGTTGATAGCGGCTAGCTGTCGCATGTCATCCATACGGTTCATGAGATCATGCAGGTAGCTGCCGCAGGTCTTAGTTTCTTCAATAGGAGTGAAGGAACTAGGAATGCGGGCTGTCTTCCCATAGATAAGTTCGAATGGTGTAAACTTGGTAGATTCATGGATAGAATTATATGACAACATGACGAAAGAAACTAATTTATCCCAATCATCATACTTGTCGACATAGTGCTTGATAAATTCTGTTAATACTATGAGTTCTTTCGAGAGAGCCATTTGTTTGTGGGTGGTTACTTGTTTAATTTTGAAAATCTTGGCTAAATAATGTAGGATTTTTTCAACGAAAGTTTTATGTCGGTCACTGAGAATTATGCGAGGCGCCCCAAACTGAATGATAACATTTCGAGCAAGAGCGTCAGCGATGGTTTCTGCTTTTAAATCGGGAATTGGGACTGCTATACAATATTTCGTGAGGTTAGCTTGGACTGTGAGCACGTGCCTGTTACCTGAGGGTGTTGTATTAAAAGGTCCTACTGTGTCTATGGAGATTTTATCGAAAGGTTCCGCCGGTGTGTCTGTTATTATCATGGGTTCCTCGTGTCTTTATTCGAACTAGGTTTTGTTTTTGACAACTTTTACAGAAACGTATATATTCAGCCACATCATTTTTCAAATTGGGCCAATACAACCATTCACGAATACGTCGGTATGTTTTCGTTATACCTTTATGGCCACTAATCAAACTATCGTGATATTCGCTAATTATTTCGTGTCTGATGTCTTCAGCTGGGATAGCTACGTTACCTCGGCAAGTAGTAATGGTATATTCGCATTCATTGAGATATTCGTGTAAGATTGCAGTGATTGTAGAGGAGTTGAATTGATCTAATAGGTCGCCGAACTTTGATATTCTCAATGATTTGATTTCATAAGTGTCAACGATGTCTTTAACTGTTGATAAAACATTTTTGAGATCCTAAATGGAAAAGGTGTCAAAGTGTTTACGTTTTAATACTGCACTGAGTGTTTTATATTTACCATTGGTAACACTCGAATGTCTCCGACGAATTAAATTCTGATTGTCAATCCGAGAAAATTGACGTTGTAACTCCAGGTCTCGTTGCTGCTCTCGATCGAACGAAAACGAGTGATAGATACGCGATATTTATTTTAGCTGCAGCTGCTAATAGTTTTGGAGTGAAGCTTGATGATTCAGTGATAAGCCATAGTACTATTCGCAGAGAAAAAATAAAAATGCGCGAAGACTACGCTTTAGAATTAAAAGAAACGCTCAAAGTAGCAGATAATTTAATTGTCCATTGGGCTGGTAAACTACTTCCTGGAGATACCGGAATAAAAACTGTTGATCGATTACCAATCATAGTAACTGGACTAAACACCGAACATTTGTTAGGAGTTCCTTAGATCGATAAAGGTACAGGAATCAATCAAGCAACGGCAGTAGTTAAAGCTTTAGGCGATTGGAATTTGAAAGGCCGCGAAAGAGGAATGTGTTTCGATGCGGCTTCAGTGAATACTGGTAATGATAATGATCTTGATTCTATTCTAAAAGATCATATAATTTAAGCTGCCTCAATTGATTTGAAAGTTAAATAAATTATCATTTTATTTTCGAAGGGATGAAAAACGGTTTATGTGCTGAGTTCGAAAGGCTCTTAGAAAGAAGGCCTCTCCATTTTGCTTGCCGTCATCATGTATTTGAGATCACTCATGCTTGGCCATGCGGTAGTTAGTGGCCATCATTGTACAACTCGCTATCGACGCCGCATGTTGCACGTGGACTCGCGAACGTTCGAATCAGTTAATTATATTGCAATCAATTAGTGAATAATTACTCTCATTGTGAATTCATATTGTGCGAAAATTGATCTACTCATTTCTCATATCATTTGTGTGAATTTCTACCACCATTTAGTGATTAATTTACATTGAAAAACTCACCACGTGTTGCCACATGAAACTCATTATTGTGTTATACTGCATACATTGTGCAAATTGCCGGGCATAATTGATAATCGCTTAGCTCATTCTCATTTAAAACTACATTACGCTATCGGTGCAATAATTTTTGTCAGTTAATTATCACCCATTTAGTGCTTTTGTGCAACCATTGTACAACTCAGTGCACGTTTCTCTTGCTACACCGTCACGTGGACACAATTAATCGTTATCAATCATTGTTCAATTGTATTGCATTTCTTATCAGTTTTCATATCGTTCAACTCATCACCGCTTGTTATTCAAAATTGCATGTGTTATGTCAAAGTGTGAGGATTGTGAAGAATTCCGGACACTTTAACAAAAGAAATCGATTTGATTTCTTTGTTTTAGTTCCCCTATTTTTGCCCTAATCTTTCGATTAATAGACAGGGGCGGGGACCTTTATTGGGTGACACTCTTAGACTAGGAAATGAATGTGAAGAACAGAAATATGATTCTGACGAATCTATATTTTTATAATAAAAATAGAAGATAGTATACGAAAATGAACATATATTTGTCGACTTACAAAAAAAATGTTGTTACGATTACGGCCTGGTTGGCAGGAACTTCACTCAGTCAATTTCACTCGCGAAAATGTTATAGTTCAAAATGAACTGGAAAAATGATGTTACTAGACTCTCTTTCTTTCACGACTGACTGGAAATTCCTGTTACAACCATTTTTATGTCCTAGATGATAGGCGTAGCCCTTATTCTGAAGGTAGGGGAAATTCAACACCAATTAGTTTCCAGTCATGGCCTTGATTTTCCCCTGACCTTACGTAAGACCCAATGTTTTAGGGCCACTCCGCCCCTCCACATTGGATTCCAATATTCTTATCTCGTGGGTGGAATTTTCTAAAGTTTCCACCAATAACGTTGCTTCGGGAATAGTCTCACTTCCCTCCGCATCGTTTTCGTTCTCTAGTTATTATTATTTTTTTTTTATCTTTTTATTTCTTTCAATATTTCAGTCACTTAAATTGGAACTAATATTATTCGAACGTTATTATATAACCTTATTTAAAATTAGTTGATCGTCATTCACATTAATCGGATGTCATGAAATACTACTTAACTCTATTTAATATTATTTAAGTGTTAATATTATTTTAATTTTTCTAGTCCTGTTCATCTCTTCATCCTCCTTTTTATCTTTTCTTTATCATTTAGAAACATTTGCCCTCACAATTTTGGGTGAAATATTTTGTGTCAGTTATCAGAGTGTACAAATGTTTGTTATGTTTTATCAACGAGGGGTAGATATATGATCAATGAATAGTCGATTCGACCGAATATATGTTCTGGAATTTTCGTGGGAAAACGTCTTAAGTTATTTTCTCACAACGAAATTATCAACTGATTGTTTTATTTAAATTGTGATTGTAGAAGAAAAATACTCGGACGTAACACATGCATTACTATTGCACTGCAGTTAAATACAGAACGGCTATTTTTGTTTTTTTTTTCATTCTATATACAGTCCGCTAATATTTCCATCAATATTAATTATTTTATGAAGACTCGCTGCTATTTTTTGTGCTGTGATTTCATAATAAACAATTTATCTTCTTTTGTTAAAATAAGCCAAGTCGCCTACCACTATTTTCTTTGCGGTAGTCGATGCGAGATATTCACGTTTAAAAGTATAGCTCAGCGACTTATAAGCATAACGTAGCTGAAGCGTTAGCCGACAATCGCCTATTAAAAAAACTTTTGTCAAAGTACAGTCTTACTGTTCTGATACACATCTTAATAATATTTATACCTGTATTTACACTGTGCTGAGGTGGCCGTTGCCACTCATTGCGATTAAAAACTTTATTTAATCGTATCCCCGATTGATTCTTTATTTTATTTATTGTGTAGTATTTTCCGGACCTGCGAACAATATTATATGGTATGAGTGAATGAGAGAGTGAGTGAATGTAATTGGAATGATCAAGTTAACCTGTATCTGTCAGTTTGGAATACGACAGAAAATCAATAGTGAATGATTAGGCTCCTATGCAGATTCACTCTGGCAGTTCCGGATTGCCATTGTCGCTATGGAGTTGTTATAATTAATTGACGTCTGGATGCCGTGGATAATTATTTTAATGATGGACCGCCAATGTTGTCCACGAATTCAAATAGACTATTTTGATGGCATGGTATTGACGGATAATGATACCAAAGTCGCGATTTATCTGAATTCATGAGTACTATTTTCCGGCATGTGCGCGAGGAGATGCGCAGACGTGGGAAATGCGTCGTAACATGCGGATAAATTGGCGGCTCGGCAACAGGCAGCGTGCAGCGCCTCTCGACTCGGGTAATCCAATCACCAATAGGGAATCGATTAATCGATGAAGATAGCGATGATTAGGGCTGTCAATCATCGAGAATTTGCATAAGGATGTGATTGGATCCTAGACCAGGAAGATGTCTAGGATTGGCCTAATTTTTACAAAGGATATTAATATACGGAAGCAAAGGCACTGAGGCCTCACTTCCACTGGGATCGCTTCACGAGCAGGTTGCATATTGTATGTGTGTGTGTAAGCATAGTATATGTACAAAGTATTGTGTTTAACCACGTTGTGCGTGAATGTGCAGAATGTCATTTAAATAATAAATTGTTTGTTTCAGATCGTTTAGATATTGTGAAAGAATTGTAATAGCCATAATAAAATCAGTTTGTGTATGTAAGATCTTCATTCATCCGTAAGTGTTGAACCACTGGTTTTTTGTTTCTTTGCCAATGTTAAATTGAAAAAGTAGCCATTTTTGTTCAAAATAAGGATAACGAGTATTTGTTCGGCCGCGTTTAAATTAATAGAAAATATTGTTTGTTGTAGACCTGTCCATCCCGCGCACGTTTTATCCGGAAGATAAAACGGTGTTAAATTAATATAAAAAGGTACACGTAGTCATTTTGTAAAATACATTGAAGAATTAATCGGGAGAATAGTCTCATACGTATTCTCGCATCATTGTTGACCGCATTATTATATCCATTTGGTTGATTATTTAAATAAAAAATTAATTATTGGTTGTAATAATTAATCAAAATTATAATTTATTGATATTATTTATTTTTCTATAAGACAATAAATAAGAGTAATTGGGGACTCTGACCCTCAATTACTTTCCGTTCAGTAATAGGAATAGTCAGAGTGGCATCCCGAAGCCTGGCAGCCCCCTTTTCCCCTAGAAAGGCAAGATAAAGGGTGCAGCGTCACAACACATACATCTATAACACTCGAGAAATGATCGTGGCAACAACGTTGATTGTTACTGCGCATCTTTCTCGCGTTTAGTATATATTATTATTATTATTATTATTATAGTCGTAAGATATAACCAAACTAAAATTCCAGAGTATACAACACGTTATTAATTATTAAATAAATAAATCGAAATTTCAGACAGTTTACGTCATAAAGGTAAATTCGCAAAGAAAAAAGTGTTAGATAATAATACAAAGAAAGTGATTAATATGAAACGAGGAAAAGAAGAACATTATGAAATAATGCAAACAAAACGAAGTGGTGTAGTAAATCCTCATTGCAAAGTTGATGAAATTTGTCCTGGTAGACGTATTGTTGAGTTGCCGATTCTTTCAGAAAATTTGGAATGCAATAAATGTCAAGATTTACTATCATTGAAAAAAATTGGCAATAAAAGAGGTGTTGGACTTAACTCCATCCTAACAATTCATTGTGACAAATGTTCCACTGATACGTTAGTCCCAACAGGGGAAAAGTACTCTTTAAATTTCAACAAAAGTAAATCGGACGTAAATACTAAAGCTGTTTTGGGTAAGTAATTTAGATATTTACAATTAAAATAATTTCATCAATTTCATAATTGTTTCAAAATATGATTATTTTGATTTTTTTTTTCTAGGTACTGTACATACTGGTATGGGATGCACAGCATCAAATAAATTATTGGCTTGTTTAAATATTCCAACATATTCATCAAATTAATACAAACGATATGAGAGAGAAATTGGCCCGGCCCTGGAAGCAAGAGCTAAAGAAAGTTGTAAACAGGCAGCTGAAGAAGAACGTCAATTAGTTTTAGATAATATTATAAACTTAAGTAAAGAACTGTAAGGAATAATTTTTATTTCTTTACTATTTTTTTTTATCGACTATTACTCATGATTATAATGAAAATCATTGTTATTTTCTTAATTAAGTATGCATACGATAGTGAAATTTTCAGTCATTATTAAATAAGAGTAGTCCAGTAGTTATAAATCTTGGATAACTTTAAAAATCCATTCATCTCATTGGTTGAATTGTAAATAAGGCAAAGTATATTACTAACATTAAAAATTGTAAATAATATACATTAATTTGTTTCTGACATCTCAGTATCTATATAAAATTATACACAAGTTGAACGACAAAATTAAGTCAGTTTATAAATTCAATCTAAGAAAGTATATGTAATCATTGATAAATTCGATTTGTTTATGAAAGTTCAATTATATATAATTTTTAAAATTTTTATTATACTGAAATAATTTCGATTATTCTAATAAGCCAAACGGTATATCATTAGTAAAAGTGATTTTCATTATTATCTGTCAAAGATTGCCGAATTCAAAAACAAATTTTAATGATATTATTTACGATCTATACTGCAAAAATGATATTCTTTTTAATTTTTTAAATTAAATGAAAAATACAGAAAAATTTTTTGTCAACTATTTGTTCCTTCTAAACTCATACTTTATTTTTTTTTTCTCTCTTCTTTCAGCCCTCCAGAAATAGTGAAAGTAATTTATCCTTTTATGGCTGATCTTCAATCTTCAAATGGTGAAAATATATCGTCATTAGACTGTAATAATAATACCACGGTTCATAATTCGGCGAAATTCGATTTAGCTATAGGACAAATAGTTAATATTATCCTCTCATGAGATATGGGATGGAGCAAGCGTGGAAACGGTAGAGGCTACGATAACATCAATGGTTATGGAACTGTTATAGGGTTTTTGTCCAAAAAAATGTTAGACTTTGCGTCTCGCAATCGCAAGTGTCGACTATGTGATCGTTTTCAAAAATAATTTAATTTAGATTTTTGTTCCAAAAATAGTAAGGGATCGTGCGCTTGCCACTGCTATGCACAGGTGAATGATTTGGACGCTGGATGATGTGTTTGGTTTGGTTTGATAGCGTAGGTGGTTTATTTCACAACTGACACTTACGCGTTTATTATATTATAGATTTTACAAATTATAGTAGTATACACTAGTTATCTGATTTATTGCTTTTAGATATTCTGATTGAACTGAGTGTTGTGAGTTACTCTCTTCGTGTTGTGAATGACTGAGGATTTTTGACTGCTCTGACTTCTCTGACTTCTCTGACTTCTCTGACTTCTCTGACTTCTCTGACTGCTGTCTGTGATTTGACTGAGGTTTATATATTGTTGTGTGCTCTTGTCATCACAGGTGGGCTGTTCCTCATTGGTTGATTTGGTATGGTTCGATTGATTTTGCAATAGGTCAATGCCTTCGCATTCGGACAGAAAGCCCAACGTTGCGTTTTCCGTGCATTGCCCTCAGCTCAGGTTTGCAGTGGCAGCTTCTGTCTCGAGGAATGTGCTGAGGCTCTAGGCTTCAGCTGGTGTTCAAGTTCAGTGTCTTATAAACTATTTGCTGATGTTAAGGATTGAATGGAATGTATGAAGATTTGGTTTGCGAAATGTTGCTTAATCCAAGGTTAATGACTTATAAACTAATGAATGTTTATTTGGCATGATTTTGAATCAAAGCGTTAATTAATATTATTTTGATAATTTAAATGGTGTGTGGGTGTATGTGTATATTTAGGGTTGAAGGTTAGCTATGACGTAACACCAGTGTTAAAATTACAAAACTTTGAAATGGTTTTCTCAAAATTGGGACGGTCAATTTTGATCGGAATAGGTTCGGTTTAATGGTGTTTAATTAAATAAACATCAAGAGAAGTTTCATTAAAATCCTTTGGAAAAGCGTTTCACGCATCAACTACCTTAACAATTTCCACAATACTCAACACATTATTATTATCTATTTTTCATAGGTATGTCATCCTAGAGACGATAATCGGGAACTTTTAGATTTGGGATACATTTTCTTAGGCGGTACTGTTACGTCCCCGCATCGTCTTTATAGCTGTTCTACCAACTGATACCTACCTTACCATAAGTAGAAGTAAAGTGATAAAATAGATTCAAGTACAACCTACCTCATACACATTTTTTCCATAAACCAACAAACTTATGTAGAAACACGAAATATACATATATACAGATATACGCTACATCTCAGAAACACTACAAAGACCAAATCAGCAAACAAAAATATGAATTCAATTATATATGTAATCGACAGAAAATAAGAATGAGTACATATATAATTAACACAAAATAGTAAATAAATAACAACCATCATTAATATAGTAAAGACCCATTAAGTAATTAATACATAAGTAACAATTGTAATAAATTACCAATATTATGAATCACCAATCAATGCCAACGTAATTAATTCATAGGCAATTTATGCACAAATGGCATCACTAACCAATAATACACATTACTCATTTATGCATAAATTACATCAACAAAATGATACAAATTAAGCCTAGGTAATCTACACATAAACTCAAATGATAAGCAATAAACAATATACTATAACACAAGGGTGGAAATGACTCAACCTATGATAATAACGCAACCCATGCAGCTGAACCAATAAGTTCCCCTCGGAACGCATAGATTAATATAGGAGATGAGATAACAACACGCTTCTCGTGGGAATGTATAGATTAATATAGAAACTAAGATAATAATAAGTTCCTCAAGAATGCATATTTTATTAGAGAAAGTAAGATAGCCAAGATTTCCAAGAGCCATTATCTAATCCTGAGAAACCGCGGACCCACAAAGAACATCACGCTATTTGCGATTGGGGACTCACATCCAATCGCATAGCACCGATAAAAACTTGCGGATCCAGCGCAAAGACGCCTGACTCAATCACCCCCTCTTCGTTAAAAAACACGCGTCAACAAATACTATATAAAGTATCGCGCACAGGTGAACTCTCTCACTTTTGTTCAGTCAATTCGTCAAGACTCTTATTCGTTGCAAGAATCACTCAAACCAACGAATTTGATCAAAGAACATCAGACTCGCGTTTCTTCCTAAGAACATTCAAAACTTAAATCAGAACCTTCAGAAGAAACCAGTCATTAACATTTCAAACCTAATCGCTCTTGAGAATTCGAGGCATAAGCCTATAATATAAAAGCAGTGTATAAACTAAGTGTAACATCAGTGTAAAACCAGTAACACTGATAAATATATTCATTATAAATTACAACATCGTCTCTGAGAACCTTCTTCAAATTCACCCGCGCATAGCAGGCTCCATCATCCGAACATATCCCTATATATGTTAGAGTTGTGAGGGACAGTCGGTAAGTGAAGAGAGTGACCAACTAAGACTCGCACCGACCAGTGGCATCCTGGTCAACATCGCCTCTATATTCACTTCCAACTTGGAAAATACCTACGACCTGTCCCCGGGACGTAACAGCTGTATCTATATAAAAATTGGTGGCAGCGGTGGGATGATCAAGAGAATTAGTTGAGGAGACATCATCATCTACATTCGGAGACAATCATCAAAATCGCAAAAAAATTTTTTTGCATTGGGAAAACATTCTGCTGACGATAATCGAAGTTTCTACACCTACTACGACCTACTACACCACCAACTGTCGATCAAACTACGGAGTGATCATCTACACCAACGGCAAAACTTCAATATCTACCGTCGGCATCGGAGCATTGAGCAGCGATCAACGCCCACATCTCACGGCAGAATCAACATCGATCTTCTAATTAGAAATATAGGCGTAACGTAAGTTCAATACTATTTTAAGAAAATGTCGAACGAAACCATGGATATGTCAGTACAAACCGACGATCCGTCCAATATGTTAAACCATCGACCACTTTTTATTCCCATTAATAATGTGTATGCGGACGCACATTCAAGTAACCAATTACCTAATAACCCATTCAATTTAGAGACATACGTCCAAAATCAGCAAATTAATAATAAGCGACAAGATTACAAAGAATATATCAGAATAATACCAGATTTTGACGGCTCGACTAATGGTATCGCAACAGAAACATTCATTCAGTATTGCGAATCACTCAAAACCTTCAAAAATGTGATTCAAGAACTTTACATTATCGCAACATCAAAATCGAAATGTAAAGGCGAACCTCTGAGACGCGTTTCCCGCTCCAACAAACAAACAATCGACGAACTCATACAATTTATCAAATAACACTTCGGTATCGATAAAGATATAAATCAAATAAGAGAAGAATTGGTCACAGTTAAACAGAAATCAGGAGAACCAGTAATAGACTATCATTATAGAGTAGAAATACTGTTACAACAACTGCTGTCTCGAATTGATACTAGCGATTCCAATAGAAAACAATCAGGGAAAGACACAGCGAGAGATCTCGCAGTAGATTATTACGTGAGAGGACTCTCGCTCAAATATTTCCAATATATGAGAAATTACAATTTCAATACGCTCACGAAAGCATTAATCGAAACACAGAAAGTAGAAGCATTACATAGAAGAATTCCAACACTCGCTGATCCTATTCAAACAAAAACGTGTCTCCCATTCCAACTCAATAATAACAATAATTCACGTAGATCAGTATAGACCTTTATTTGGAAGCAATCCTAACACACAGGGCTTTATCCCACGATCCAATTTCTCAACTCAGAATAATAGAAATAATACATATATAAAATCATGCAACCTTTGTTAAAAATCGGGCCATAATTTCAACGAATGTCGCGCGCGTAATCGAATGAATAATCGACCTAACGAACATCCCAATAATTTATCATCCGAACTATCGGGCCCAATCGAATGTAATTATTGCAAAAAACCCGGTCATCTAATAAAAGACTGCAGAAAACGAACATATAATAATGGTAAACGTGACGCATTAAGCCAACGTAATCACACACACATAAATTCGGGAAACGGACACAGTCCCCAACAAACAGGCGCAACTATGGGGACCAGACAATCCCAGCGCCAAACAAACACAAACTAATAACAGATAACAGAAAGAAAAACAGGGTCCCTAAAACCTTATCTGCAGAATGCAAAATAGGGCACTCAATCTCTAATTACAACTCTCCCTCAATACACATCAACTCAAACAGTTTAAAGGATACGAAAACTAAATTTTTAGTAGACACCGGTTGCCAGCTAAACCTTATTAAAATTGACGCACTAAAAAGTCCAAATTTAATAAATGACTGTCTACGATATGAACTAAATGGCATTTCGAAACATAACAAACCCCTAACTCTAGGCCAAACACAAATTTGGATAAATAATTCAACAAGTACATTCAATATCATTCCTGAAGATTTCCCACTAAATTATGCAGGAATAATCGGATCAGAATTCATGCACAAACACGGCGGAAGAATTGATTACACGGCTAAGATAGTAACCCTTGACGGAATAGAATACTCATTTATTGACACGGAGAGTATCATACTCCCGGCCAGACAGAAAACTGTAATGTTCGTGCGTGTAAAAAATGAGGAAATATCGGAAGGTTACGTGCCAGAAATAAATATGCCAGATGGTATTTATGCTGGTAAAGCTGTGGTCACGAATAAGAACGGTATAGCATATCTGTATGCAATTAATACATTGGAAGGAGATGTAAAAGTGGAAGTACCCGTAATTTCTCTATATCCTTTTGATATGAGCATAGACGAGGAAGAAAATTCTACAGAGGAAAAGAGATCTGCAAACAAGAAGGCCCCTTGCAGGCGAGGCGCCACTCGCGTTAATGATGTTCTCAACCTTCTACGACTTGACCACTTGAACACAGAAGAGCGTAAAGCTGTAACTTCTTTAGTAACAGAATACGCTGACCTTTTCCATCTTCCAGAAGAACCCCTGAAAGCAACCAATGCTATGACTCACCGCATACTAACCACAGATAATATACCTGTCAATACCCGACAATATAGACACCCGCCGTCTCAAAAACAAGAGATCGAACAACAAACACGCGATCTGATTATACTGCAAATAATACAACCATCAAAATCATTACATAACTCACCCCTTTGGATCGTACCTAGAAAAGCTGATTCTAAAGGCAATAAAAGATGGCGTTTTGTAATCGATTTCCGAAAACTAAATGAAAAAACAATCGGCGATGCATCACCATTACCACTCATATCAGATATATTAGATCAACTGGGGGGAGCCAAATATTTTTCGATATTTTATCTCGCATCTGGTTTTCATCAAATCAAAATGCACCCAGATGATAAAGAAAAAACGACTTTCACAACCCCCCACGGTCATTATGAATTTAACAGAATGCCTTTTGGATTAAAAAATGCACCCGCAACATTTCAACGCCTAATGGATCTTACTTTACGTGGCCTACAGGGCAATGACCTTTTCGTATACCTAGACGATATCGTGATATATTCACGTCTGCTCGAGGAGCATGCTATGAAATTCAGGAAACTAGCCGATCGTCTACGTAGCGCAAATCTCATATTACAACCAGACAAATGCGAATTTTTAAGGACGGAAGTATATTATTTAGGTCCTCTAATTTGTTCGGATGGTGTTAAGCCAGCACCCGCAATTTTCAAAGCTGTAAGAGAATTCCCAGAAACAAAGAATAGGAAAAATGTGCAAGAATTTCTTGGGCTCGCCGGATGCTATCGTCGTTTTATAAAGGATTTCGCAAAAATCGCAAAACCTCTATCACAACTTACGAGCAAAAACATAGAGTTTGAATGGAACTCTAAACAACAAGAGTCATTCGAAACTCTTCGCAATATGCACCAATATTACGCTATCCCGATTTTGATCAACCCTTTATTGTCACAACGGACGCATCAGGCTTTGCCGTCGGCGCAGTGCTTTCACAAGGCCAACCTAATGAAGATAATCCAGTAGCATATGCCTCGCGGGTACTAAACAAACACGAGCGAAATTACTCGACCATGGAAAAAGAAATGGTAGCAACGTTATTTGCCATGAAAACTTCCAGGCCATATCTCTACGGTAGAACATTTACGCTCTATACCGATCATAAACCGCTGGTTTGGATAAACTCTATGAATAAACCAACATCGCGCGTGATGAGATGGAGGGAACGCTTGAAAGAATTTGATTACAAAATTCTTTATGAAGCTGGAAAAATCAACACAAATGCAGATGCTCTCTCGCGTAATCCAGTCAATATCGAAAAACAAAAGGCATATCCAATTAAATTCAAACGGAGATTATCCCCTACGCCAGACAGCCCGACGCCAACAGCAGGTATAGCAAGGCTAAGATCATCTTCGGACTCGGAAGCAACCAGGAAAAGGAAACGTAGGAAAATACCCACAACCACATCGAGCCCATCAGACGCGAGCGACGAAGATAGTGAATGGGACGGCAAAAGAGGAGGAAATGATAAAAAACACAATAAATCCAATTCAAAAATACCAATTCAACCCATTATAAAAAAGATGCTCGAAAAACAATCGAGACATACTGCGGATTTCACACCTTCTTCCATAATGAAAAAGAAAATCATGACGAATCAAACGACACCGCAATCGCAGATAAAAACCCCTGAAAGTAGCAAACAAAGACCATCTTCGGCCATTAAAACACATGACCATTTCCAAGACTTGTACGAAATAATAGATATGGACCTAGAAGAACAAAAAGAGACGGCAAACCATATCATACTAGAAACTCAAGAACAAAAAATCAATTCGCAGTCGTCAGAATCATCAGATGATAATAACATCATACCGGATACACAATATGCGAGACAAAATCCTACGCAAAAGAATTAACATCACGCTATACAACAAGACTTAGATAATTCTTATCAAGGTGGCGCAAGCAACTGGTCATCAGAGGAAAACGAGATACCACCCAAAATCATCATCACCAAAGCTCTCATACATTTACCTAAGACAAATATTGTAAAACAAGACTAAGAACTAACAAAAACTCAGACCTCAATGGGAAAAAAACACAAACTACCAAACAAACAGCGACGCTAGGATAAACAGCGGGCACTCCTCACATATGTACCCCACACGTGTCAACAACAGGGGAACACGCACGCAACAATCATCAACTAACAATAGATATACCCCGTATAATCCCCAAAATACACAACCATTACGTAAATTTAACAGGAAAATTAGAGGTACGAGTTGTTCATGTTGCTCTGAAACCGATAACGAACAAATAAGAAACACACATCGGTCGAAAGCAAAAAGAATAAAAAACAAGAAGAAAATCCATCCTCTAAGCCCAATACGTGACGAATGCGACATGTCAGATCATAATTTCCCAATATCACCAAGAATAAACACATCGAATGCCGCAAAAGGACCATCATTACTTATTCCAAACGAACCATCGTTATCAGCTCAAGACGATTTAGACGAAATTGTGGAATTACCTCCCGAATCAACAGAAAAAACTCGAAATGAAACAATTGACACATCACGAAGAAAAAATCGTACTGATAATGACGCAACATTAACATCCACCGACGATGATTCTAACGAGAATCAGTTGGAAGAAAATATCGAAGTTAATTTAATCCAAACGAGAGACAATTTAGAAATGCGAAAAGATAATTACATCTGTTTTATCTCAGCTGACGGCACAGTGTCAAGCGAAATCGGAAAAAATTTGATCACCAAAGGGTTACTAAAAAATATAGATAACCCCGATACACAAACTATTGGTGATGTAATAATAACCGGTACCCCAAAACGAACAGCGTTCGCCCTCGTAATCCAGAAAGATGATACAGATACACTTGAAGAAAAAAATTATCACTTAGCTTTCAAAAATCTGAAAAAAGTAATGCAACGTAAAAATATCAACACAGCCAGTATATCAGAAGGGAAAAGTAATTCAAATCATCTCATTTGGCAGAAAATAAATAACATAATTCGGAAAACATTTAAACGAACTCAAATTAAAATTACCGTCTGCAAAAAAAAAATAATCATCCCGGCACCTGAAATGAGAGAAGAAATAATATGTGAAAATCATGAAACCCCTATCTCAGGTCACAAAGGTGTAACAAAAACATACAATAGAATAAGACAGAAATATTTCTGGGACAATATGAAGAAACAGGTAGAAGAATTCATTAGGAAATGCGTAAGTTGTCAGAAAAAGGAACTCGTACGCATCAAAACAAAACAACTTATGGTTATTACGGACACATCGATAAACGTTTTCGATAAAGTGGCACTCGATATAGTCGGACCATTTGACGTATCAAATAATGGATACAAATACATACTCACTATGCAAGACGATTTGTCCAAATACTGCCTCGCAATTCCTCTCCTAACTGCCACAGCCGAAGAAATCGCCAAAGGGTTAGCTGAAAATTTCATATGCATATTTGGTTGCCCGAAAGCCATATTAACAGATCAAGGTGCAGCATTTATAGGCAAAGTAATGAGACGAGTAGCAAAAGCATTTAAAATACAACAGATTAAAACTACAGCGTTTTATCAACAGTCTAACGGATCACTAGAAAGGAGTCATCAAGTTCTAGTTGACTATCTGAAATATTATATGACTAATAATAAAGACTGGGACAAATGGCTATGTTTCGCCATGCTCTCTTATAACACTAGTATACACGAAGGAACAAAATTGACACCATTCGAAATTGTCTATGGTCATAAAGCAAGAGTACCATCCGCAATACCAATTATCGATAGCCTCCCAACGTATAATGATTATGTCAACGAATTAATTACCAAAACTAGAGAAGTCAGAAATCTCGCGAGACAAAATTTAGAAAAAACAAAAGAAAAATCGAAAATTCGTTACGATATGAAAATTAATCCAGTACAATTCGAAGTAGGGGAAAAAATATTCTTGACAAAAAATAAAAAAGTAGGAAAACTAGACGACGCTTATAAAGGACCATATAAAATCACAGACGTAATCCCCGAGAAAAATAATATAGAAATTGAACTGGGAAAAGATAAACGAAAAATAATACATTGTGACAGGGCTAAGATAGCCCATTAAAATAAAACAAACATACGAAATCACTCAGGTAGAAAATACATGTTACAGGTCAATCATGGGACCTATCGGGACATTCATGCTCATCATCGTTTTCCTCATCTCTTTCGCAACTCCAAGAAAAAGCGTAGTAGCTTATGACTGTGGAGCCCCGTCAATGAACATCGCAACTTTATCGCTAATCGACATAGAAGAATGTAATATACCCATCATATCACCGCAAACGACTAGAACGAAAATCCAACTCCTGCAAGTCGCAGAATACTCCCAGGTACACGTTAGCCAATGCAAGATAGAGATACAAAGGAATATTTATCATTGCGGCATGCATTCACACATACCCACAGTAACCCACGGAAATATGCAATATATAGAAGAAATTGACTACCGCACGTGCGAAAAAATGCAACGCGAGAAATCCCTTCGCATATTCGATCTATTTATCACAGGCATACAAACAAATACGACAACACATCGCTACGTAGTATTAGCAGGAAAAGTAGATAACCAAGGTAATTGTAAGGGGTCACATTTCTCAGACCCTTACGGCTCATGGGACAACGTAATCGTATCAGGACAAATCATCATCACCATGACAGACTACCTGGCACAAGTAAAACTAAAGAAAAACTAAATTGTGTTGCGATCTGGATTCAAGTGTAAATACACAGACGAACATTGCATGGACACAGACGGCGGCAACACCTACTGGAATTATGTTCACATGGACAACTGTGGATTCTCCGAATACACAGCACTATACCAAGGTTTCGCTCAAAGAATAAACCCACATGTCCCAAACCAAACAAACGAAGTAGTTTTTTCAGTCTCATCCCAAGATTTCACATTCGCATTAGGCACCAAGGGACAACGAAATATCTGCGGATATAAATTATACCGCACACAACATCCCAGATTATTCGTACTAGACGGAACCCTAAGCACACCATTTACAAATATACGTACATTAAATACTATTGACATGGAATTTTCACCTACGTAAATGCAAAATTCGTATATTTCGAAAAACACATAAAGGATCAGATTATATCTCTATACAACAATGTGATCCAACAAGGATGTAAAACAGAAAGTAAATTACTGAAATTAAGTCTAGCAATGGCACCAATGGCGCCAGCAAAATTTGCATATTATCTCATGAAAGGCCCAGGCTATTTAGCGCACATCTCAGGCGAAGTCATTAGAATTGCGAAATGTATCCCAGTTGAAGTACAGCCACGCCACACTGACCGTTGTTTCCAGGAATTAACAATTAAAAGAGGGAACGAGAGAATCTTCATGCTTCCCCGCACACGCATCATAACAAAAACTGGCAACGAAATTGAATGTAACACATTTTTAGCACCCATGTACAATATTAAAGAAACATGGTGGCTAGTCACTCCAAATCTCGCAATCAGCTCAACACCAGGGAAAATTGGAGTGGAAACACAAGCATAATGGAATTACATCAATCCAGGCCATCTAGCAACGGGCGGAATTTATTCACCCAATGATTTGCAGCGCTTAAAAGAAAATCTAATGTTCCCAGTAGAAAGGTCCGCCGTCCTCAACACAATAGCAAGAGAGGCAACAGGGCAGGGATCATTAAATCAAGGGATTTCCATCAACTCGTTAATAGACAAGGAGAAAATCAAGAGCACGATATCCAAACTCTGGAATAAAATTGCTGACACTTTTACATCAATAGGTCTCTTCTCGGCAGGTATATTAGGGTTTTAAACCACAGCCAGGATAGCGAAGTTGGCATTAGACACGATAATCCACTGCTACTCATTACACACAGCCTACGGGTGGAGTATTTACTTACTCGGCGCCCTTTGGGACTCAGTGACGCATCTACTGTTACACTTAAAAAGAAAAACAGGGGATGCAAAGGAAAAGGACACGGAAAATAATTCACCTACGGCACCACAAAACTCCCAAGTACAAACCAAGATTAATCCATCACTATCTTACACCCCCTTACCACCTCTTTTGATGACTAACAGCATACAACCAAGCTTCCAATTCCCCACTTCAAATCAGGAACAGCGAAACAGTAACACACAAATTTACTCTCGATCAATCACACCAACACAAGTTAAGCGATCACAAACTTAAGAATAAATTAGAGGTAAATCATAAGAATAGTGTGTGCGTCTTATACCACAAAACTTTATTCAAAATTACATTGGAAAAAAAAAAACAAAAAAAAAACATGAATAATGCGTACGTCTTATACTACGCAATTTTATTCAAATCCGACAAACGAAATTTCCCCAAACTCCATCATACCAAACGTCAAAAACAAACGGACCGATCATAATTACGCAACCAAAACATAAAACTTAGGAAAAGGAAATAGGAGAAACTTTAAAATATGAAATTCACAACAGATTAATTTTCTTTTCTTTTAGCGTTTATTCAAAATAAAAATTTTTTTTCTCTCCTCTCTTTCTCTCACTCCTTCTTCCTCTCTTTTTCACAAAAAAAAATATATATTAAGAAAAACATTAATTAGACCCGTAAAACTCGTAGAGCCTCGTAGGTTGGAGCCATAAGGAATGATCCCAATTGTAAGCTGGGTGCTCATAGCCCCACCATCCATTATGCATCCAACATATGCCCCAGAAGTCATAATTGATCGGGTCACAGTTTGTACCATCGGACTCGCATTCCAAACCCCGCAACAGGGCCCGGCGATCTTTCCTCTCCTGACGTTTTTGCCGAATCCTAGATACTGGCACGTGCCCATCATGAACCAAATTGACTTCGGAAACCTTTAAAAACAAAAAGAAATTTTTTTTATTTATTAGCAAACAAAATAACTATTCTTTCTTCATAATAAAATACTCACCACTCTTTGCATATGAACCAACCGCCCCACAAAAATATGTAATTGGAGATATATCCCCAACACCCTCTCCAATTCCTCCGCGGTCACCCACTCAGCCGCCTTCATCCAAATCCCGCCAAACAGAATACGGGTCATAAGGCCAATCAAAAACAAGAATTCCGTAGCCCAGCCCAGGGTCGACGGCGACTAAAAAACAGGGAATTGCATACATTAACATACATTATAAATACACATAATACAAGCAACACAATAACGAATTTTACACTCACGTCACTTTTCAAGTCGTTACGCGCAATAACCGACACCATTTTGCTTCTTTTCTTACGAAAAAACTCTAGTAGCACACCGTGAAAATTTCAGGAAACTGATGGTTTAACGAATTTCGAATCGAAATTCATAGTCCACGGCCAGCGATCCATCAAACCAAAGACAACACTCTCTCTCAATTCCACCAATAAAATTCAACTAGACAAAACAAGCCATGCCCATTTTTCTTCCCCCAAGAAAATGTCCCTTTTGAAAACCACACCCCTTTTGACATTAGTCACGACGCCAATCAATCATCTACCAACCGAATTCTAACAATAAATAGAAGCCTCAAAATAAAAACAATAATATTATAATGATTAGTAAAACTTTTAGAATCAAATACTAAATTTTAATCAGATCAATCACCAAATTAGAAAAGATAGCCTAATTAGTTCTAATTCGAAACCAAAATATTCAACTAAGTTAGAGAGTAAGATATCAAAGATAGAACCATATGGTTCGACGATCATCAGTTGGTACACCAGTCACGAGAATTCGAGGACGCTCGAATTTTTCCAAGAGGGGAGGTGTTACGTCCCCGCATCGTCTTTATAGCTGTTCTACCAACTGATACCTACCTTACCATAAGTAGAAGTAAAGTGATAAAATAGATTCATGTACAACCTACCTCATACATATTTTTCCATAAACCAACAAACTTATGTAGAAACACGAAATATACATATTGTTACGTCCTGGATGTAAATTCGAGTAGTTAATGATTCGAATGCTGTTTCCTTCACAACGCGACAGTTACTTACATTAATTAATTTTGATTAATTGTCCGAAAAGGTATTGGGATCGTTGCTTGCTATGCCCCGACCCGCGGTTGAAGTAAAAAGGATAAATATTAATGAAGTTAACACACACAAATATAGATGGTTCAATTACGTTTACATTTATTGATATTGTTCATTCGAATTACGTAGCACAATGTTACTTTTCACTATATAACAATGATCACTTATTTTACCGAGTCTAACTATCACTGGTTATTGTCTCTATGATTGCACTAAGGAACCAGTTTACTGGAGTTGCGACGAGGATATTGACCAGTGACTAGTGAGGATTAATTATTACAAATGATTGATTGGTTTCACTGTGTTTAGGGTGAATGCAACTATATGGATGACGGTTATACCGGTCACTTCACTGAACTATTAGTCGATTGGAATGAATGATGAATAACAACTTGATCGCGTAAACGCACGTAAATGATGCTCTTAAGAAAAATTATAAAGCGTTAACTGACTTCTAGAGCAACTTGGTCGACTGAAATAAAAACGTTGTAAATGAAGTTATTGGTTCGCTCGGTGGCAATGAAATTGTTGCTTTGCTCGGTGGCGTAGGCGTTGTTGGTTTGCGCGGTGGCATAGAAGTGAAGATGAAAGACTGAGAGCTTGGTTTTCAAGAGCTGCGGAAAATTTGCGTCAGCATTTTGGGTCCGTGCGGACTTCTCCTGATTGGCTGAATTAATTATGAACATTTATGCTATAATTTTGATTTGTTCGCAGCTACTTAAGATTGTCACCATTGGACAGAAGGTCCGAATGGTGGGGTTAAATTTTATGCATCTCAGATTGCTCCAAAAAGCTGAGTTGACGATTTGTTTCTTTCTCACGCGATGGTTGAACGGCTTCTTCCAGAAGAGATAATGTGCGTTTGATATTACATGCTAGAGGTGTAAAATAACAATGGCGTAATGATATTTCTTTGTTTTAAACAATTTAATTCAAAGAAATATTATTATTCCTATTGTTCAAAGTATTCTTATCATAAAATAATTAATTCAAAGGAGTTCATATTCTGCAGCGTTGTTATATTCGTTTTTATATTGTTTCTCACGAGTGTCTCAGGTGTGCCTGCGCGGTCGTGATGGAAGAATATAAAATGCGTAACATGAGTTGTTGATGGAGTGAATCACTTAAAGTTGCAAAAAAAAATGTCTGATAATTGATAATATATATAATTTATGTAAATAGCAAAAAGGTCACCCAGGACCTAACAATATATACAGATATACGCTACATCTCAGAAACACTACAAAGACTAAATCAGCAAACGAAAATATGAATTAAATTATATATGTAATCGACAGAAAATAAGAATGAGCACATATATAATTAACACGAAATAGTAAATAAATAACAACCACCATTAATATAGTAAAGACCCATTAAGTAATTAATACATAAGTAACAATTGTAATAAATTACCAATATTACAAATCACTAATCAATGCCAACGTAATTAATTCATAGGGAATTTATGCACAAATGGCAGCACTAACCAATAATACACATTACTCATTTATGCATAAATTACATCAACAAAATAATACAAATTAAGCATAGGTAATCTACACATAAACTAAAATGAAAAGCAATAAACAATATACTATAACACAAGGGTGGAAATAACTCAACCCATGATAATAACGCAACCCATGCAGCTGAACCAATAAGTTCCCCTCGGAACGCATAGATTAATATAGGAAATAAGATAACAACACGCTTCCGTGGGAACGTATAGATTAATATAGGAAATAAGATAACAACACGCTTCCGTGGGAATGTATAGATTAATATAGAAACTAAGATAATAATAAGTTCCTCAGGAATGTATATTTCATTAGAGAAAGTAAGATAGCCAAGATTCCCAAGAGCCATTATCTAATACTGAGAAACCACAAACAAGATCACGCTATTTGCGATTGGGGACTTACGTCCAATCGCGTAGCACCGATAAAAACTTGCGGGTCCAGCGCAAAGACGCCTGACTCAATCACCCCCTCTTCGTTAATAAACACGCGTCAACGAATACTATATGAAGTATCGCGCACAGGTAAACTCTCTCACTTTTGTTCATTCAATTCGTCAAGACTCTTATTCGTTGCAAGAATCACTCAAACCAACTAATTCGATCAAAGAACATCAGTCTCACGTTTCTTCCTAAAAACATTCAAAACTTAAATCAGAACCTTCATGAGAAACCAGTCATTAACATTTCAAACGTAATCGCTCTTGAGAATTTGAAGCATAAGCCTATAATATAAAAGCAGTGTATAAACTAAGTGTAACATCAGTGTAAAACCAGTAACACTAATAAATATATTCATTATAAATTACAACATCGTCTTTGTGAACCTTCTTCAAACTCACCCGCGCATAGCGGGCTTGATCATCCGACCATATACACATATATGTTAGAGTTGTGAGGGACAGTCGGTAAGTGAAGAGAGTGACCAACTAAGACTCGCACCGACCAGTGACATCCTGGTCAACATCGCCTCTATATTCACTTCCAAGTTGGAAAATACCTACGACCTGTCCCCGGAACGTAACAGTACACCACCTAATGGAATCAGATTCAAACTTTCTGGAGCCATGGATCATGCTAGATAGCTTTCAAAGGCAATCGACTGTCTCAAAATATTCATGTTTCAAAACCAATTTTCATTGTCTGATAAAGACATCAAAAGTATTCGTGATATTTCGTTGTAAATTTTTATATAAAATCTTGGTTCGAGTCGTCTTTTGCTATCAATGCTCCATTAAATGATTTAAATTCAATGCATTCCCTTATTGAATACAGAAATGTCCGAATTGCTGTTGCTAATGCTGCTCTTGATAAATTAAAATTACATCTTTGGTATTTATCAGAAGATTTAGTGAGTTTATCTTTTTTCGATGTAAGAATATCGGTAGAAACAAAGCTAAAAATGGTAAATGCTATCAAACAGCGAAAAAGTATTGAAAAAAATGAAACAAAATTTGGGTTAGGAGTAAATGATTTAAATACAATGGTTGAAAAGGGTCTTAGTGATTTCATCAGTGCGGAATCTCTTTTTATTTTTGAGCAATTTGGATTATCATATGACTTCCTTCATCTTCTTCCAGATGCGTGGGAAGACAATGAAAATTTTATTGAATGTAAAAAAATATTTAATAGTTTAAAAGTCATTAACGACGTAGCAGAGCGGGGTGTGGCACTGATAACAAATTCCAACTGTTGCTTGACAAGGAACGAAGAACAGAAGCGGTATTTATTTCAACTTGTCCAACATCATAGACAACAAAATCCGAATTGTACTAAGACAGCACTCAATAATAGCGAATGAATTATGTAAATAATAAATTTTCAACTATTTTTCTGTAGCAATAAAATCTCTAGATTGCAAATGACTTTATTTGATCTTCTAATTAAGGTAATGGAACTTTATTATATAGATTTGGAAAACTTAAGAAGCTAGCTTTCGGAATAGGTGTAATTTCAGTTTTAATAAGAAAACGGAAACTCCCATGTTAAATGAACGGGAAACTAAAATGAGAATAGCGACCTCTTAGAGTTGAGCTACAGCGTCCGACTTTCGTGAGGACTTTTTCTTATTCACCTCAAGCATTTGGGAGGGTAAGAGTTGAAAAACAAAATTTTTTTAATCTTTTTGAAGCACCCTAATATATATTCTACTTCTATTAAACAGTATATTTTATGCACCAAGACGCCGAAAAAACGTAAAATGTACTGTTCAACAAACGTAGAATATATACATTGTGACGTGGGTGGCGACCCACGTCCCGATAGCCACGAGCAATCGTTGGCTCAGCCACACTAAGCTTAAACTAACCCTCTTCATCGACCCCCCGTTTAATCATTTACGCCTAGAACAGCTGCCGCCTGCAAATGAATATAAAAAGAATGAATGAATAGAAGGTATGAATGAATGGAAGAATGCAAAAACGAAGATGATGGCCTACCTGGCACCCCCCTACAATTACCGAAGAAAACC
The DNA here is from genome assembly GCA_958496275.1 of Zele albiditarsus. Taxonomy (NCBI): domain Eukaryota; kingdom Metazoa; phylum Arthropoda; class Insecta; order Hymenoptera; family Braconidae; genus Zele; species Zele albiditarsus. The sequence continues at coordinate 347,107 of OY292416.1, forward strand.
CAACAAATCCTGAAGTCACCTTCGCCACATTGGTCCTCCACGTACCACAATCGAACACCGACACTTCCCGAACAAAATCATGATACACGGCGAACAACCGCCGAACTGAGATTGGTGAACAAATACCAATTTATTAATAAACGAACACCGTATCGAACATACCGAAGCCTCGTGCACACCACTTGGCCAAACTGTATCGCGATCATGGGCGACGTCACCTCAAACGTCACCCAGTGGTCAGCGCAGTAAGGACTCGTCGGTAATCGAGCGAGATTACCATACGGGAAGCGGTCGATAATGGAAATCAATATGGATTGATGCCACCGGCGGCGTTATCGGCCAATGAACCCGGAAGGAATGGACAAGACATAGGCGAGGGGTGACAGCAACCGAGTGAAGGGAAGGAAACGACCATCTTTTCGGCACTTTGCCTGTGGATTGTGCAGTGGACGGTCGCATGCGTGCAAATTATAAGAGAAATAAAGAAAAATTGAATTGTAAATTATCGGATTTGAACTTGGCTATTGAACAGAGGGAATTGATTAGTGACGACTGTGCTATTGTTGAACGGACCGAGAATTGGAAATTGTGTGAAACGTAGCTAGTCGGAAGTTCAATAGTGCGTAATTAGGGCGTGAAAAGGGCCACCCTATTCGCAGTGAGTACATTATCCTTTCATTTGCGTATGCGGACCGCGTGGTCACACAATTTGCGGCGTTTAGTCATCTTTTAATTTATTTATTATAATTTTATCGAACTAGCAGTGCGGCAGCAACAACGGTTAAGTAAATTTAGCATTGTTCTAATTATTCGAAACCGTGTATACCCAATCCATTCCCACGTTTCGGCGTATTACGCCGCAATAGATTCTCGAACTTTCCACGCATGCCCATCAGTGCAACCAGTGCACGTGTACCGAATCCTGCATTCTTGTGCCGCGCGGACAATAGCGTTTCCATTGTCCAGCCGCGTGCGACTTCCCAGATAGACAAATGTAGCTCATATTGTCATCATATTGAGTTCATCGATGAGTTACGGTTTGATGCATCTATGTAGCCCTTATGAGTGCTCACCTTAACAGCGTGGTGTAATCATGGCGTGAGGCAATCGTAGTGCTCATATGGAGCTCATATTGTCGTCATGGCATGACGACTATGTTGTGATCATGTGGAGCTCATATTGTCGTCATGGCATGACGATTATATTGTACTCATACGGAGTCGAGAATGTGAATGCAAATATATTTGAGTAGAACTAGAATCCACGCAGTCTCCATGAGCAACCAAAATGTATACGAGAACTGACCGCGTGTTGAGAAATATCCAAGAATCAATTGAGTAATCAAAATGTATAATAATTGAGTGAACACAATGAGTAAAAATATAATGAGCGTTCAATTAACTGAGTCATCCAATGCACACAATATAATATCATACGAGTCACACAATTATCAACCACTAGTTCGACGCTACTTGGTGATGCACACCGGAAATTAATTGAACAATCAATTAAGTTCCTTATTCACACTGTTGAGATGGTCACTGAGTAGTCACTAAAACTGAGTAGATCACTATGAGCAGAACACAAGATACGATTAATCATTTACTTGAACACACTGAATTTGCGAATGTGTTGTACGAGCGTAAAGAGTACTAACACGTGCGCTAGATTCGATGATAGAATAAAAATGGTTGAGATGAACCCGACGATGATGATCATGATGCCGACGGAAGAGCGGCGACACTTATGTTGCACTTCAGCGCAAGCGCAGGCGCAGGATGTGCGCAAGCACATGCTCATAAGTGTTTATAAGTGTCCGAACTTGATTGATTGGGTGATCGAGACATTACGTGACACTATTGATTGCCCAATTGAGTGATTTGTGGTGACTTGTGAGTCAAACTGATTGAGTGATCGTGAGGTGCTGCCGGCTCACAACATGAGTGACCAAACAGATATAACGAAATATCCGCACAATAGTTTAATTTATTCTATTATTAATTATAATCTTTGTTTTCGACAGATATCATTGCTGGGAAGGACAGGTATACAACAGACGAATATCTCAAATAACGATCGATGCTACTAGTTACCGAAACAATGGGCAAAAATGGCCGCAAAATTTCAATCATGAAACAATGGGTTCAACACTTACAAGTTTATGTAGATCAAACACACATAAACTGAATTTAATTCCGTAATCTCACAATCGATTTTCCTGAGAAATCTAAAACAGACAATTCAACTTATTAATTGACTTCCCTGACGATATAACCATTTACACACAGTAACGCTTTATTTAAGCACGCAATTTCATTCACACAGATCACGTACTCTACGCTTGGCGATCCCAGTGGAAGTGAAGCCTCGGAGGCATTCGCTTCCGTATATCAAGTCTTTTGTCGACTCCTTAGACCAATCCCAGACATTTTTCTCGTCTAAGACCCAATCATAATTTTTTCTAAATTCCCAGGTGATTGACAGCCCTATCACCGTTATCTTCATCGATTACTCGATTTATCGCTGGTAGTCACTTTGTCGGAGTCGAGAGGTGTGCGCGCTGCCTGTTGCAGTGCCGCCAATTTCCCCGCACATGCCGGCGCAATCGAGTCTTCTGCGCGTTAGCCCGCGCACGTGCCGAAGAATAATACCACCAAGTCTAGACAGATGGCGACTTAAATATTGTTATCCGTGTAATATTGAACGGTGATACAGTCCCAATGAATCATAGCCCAAACTAATTCTTATTGATTACCATATTTCAGTACATCAATCCGACTCCTTAACGGTGATTTCCATGGCCAATTATCATCCAAATAGAGGTTTCAAAATAAGTGCAAGGCAAAATACAGACTCCGGACAACAGTGTCTATACTACAAAATTGTCGACTGGTTGAATCCGCAAACAATTGTTAGGTCTTGAGCGACCACTCCGCTATACTTTTTCGCGTTACCGACGTCATCAATTTCCATCAACCGCGATCACACATGCTGACACATTAAATACGTTCATTAACCTCTTGCGCCCGCAATGGCTGCACGCGCAAGCGCGATCGCCATACCGCGAACATTCAACTCAAATCCTCCACCGTGATGCTGCGTTGCGGAATATGACCATTTAAACAATTAAGTTAATGTTAAGAACTGTTATTGCGAGTGTAGCAGCAAAGATTAAGTGAACTGTAATTATTGCCGGATTATTTGACTGGGATTGCTGACATGAAGTAATTTGATTTTTTGAGAAAACAAAACACTTATTTTATTCAATGTGGATATATGTACAAAAATGTGAATGGAAATGAATTAATGTTAGATTGTTGTTACACCTAAATTGAGTGTTTGTATGAGTGTTAACTTAAATGTCTGATTGTCCTCAATATCTATATTTTATTTCTTGAATGTTTGCAGAGAAATATTGAATAGTTTGAGTGTTAAATAATGAATGGCGAGTGTGATGTTATTTATCATAAACAACAATCGAAGATTGTTAGGATATTATGCTCGACCAGCACTTGGTTGTGAATTACGTGGAGAGCTTTCTTAATATGGTTGTTAAGCAATAATGTGTGTAGTTCTAGATTTAATAATGTGTGTTGAGTGATAGATGATGTGTGAAAGTGTTTGATTGTATGGATTGTTCTAACGTGTGAACGCGTGATGCGCGTTCAACAGCTGAGAGTGTGGACCGCGTGGCACAACACTTATGTTTTTGTCTCACAAGAAGATTGTCGATTATCACTTTATTTTACCGAAATATTCACTGAATTGAACTTTTGAATTTACTCACTGCACTTTTTACTAATTTGTCACCGTGAATATTGATTGATTGCCCTTACTTTAACTGATTAGATAAAATTCGGATGCGGATCAAGTGTGCACGTGTCACTTAGTTAGCGTATAAGCGGTAAGTGCCGGAAAAAGATGGCCGCAACTCGAGAGTCGATGCACTGGTCGATATCGCGTCGACTGCGGTGCTCAACGCCATCCCTCAATCATGGGATGGCCAATTATAGATTTTTGATTGTGGGTCATCGTGATTCATCAACATTGTGCATTTACAATGCCCAATACGGCCCGTGACAGGCGGGGTTATGTCTTGCCGTAACAAGAACCATTTATATAAACTTTTAGAATAACCACTCAGCATGTAAGACCATATTGTTATAATATAATATTTCAACGACATTCGCAATATCGAGCGTTCGAGGACCATTTTTTTAGCGTCAATAACCTATAATAGCCAACTCAGCTCTCAGCAATAATTTTGTCAACTAAGAAGTCACCCACCATCGGACCTTCTGTCCAATGACGGGCCATCAAACTTTCAATCAACAAATCAGAGTATTAATGAATAATCAAAATGGTGTGGGGTGGCAGCACCTCACAAGCACTCAACCAGTTTGACTCACAAGTTGGCACACATCAATCAATTGGGCAATCAATAGGGTCACGTAGTGACAGGACCATCCAATCAATCACTTTTGGACACTTATGAACACTTATGAGCATGTGCTTGCGCACATCCTGCGCCTGCGCTTGCGCTGAAGTGCAACATAAGTGTCGCCGCTCTTCTGTCGGCTTCATGATCATCACCACGTGCATCTCAATCAGCTTTGTTCTGAACACTGAATCTAGCGCACGTGTTGTACTCGATCCGTTCGTCCAGCTCATCATTTAAATTCCGTTTTTTCAACGTAGTTCAAAATTGTGTATTGCGTGTGCTCATATTGATCGACTCAGTCATAGTGAATTCTCAGTGACCAGCTCAACCGTGTGAATAAAGAAATTAATTGATTTCCAATTAATTCCCGGTGTGCATCACCACGTGGCGTCGAACCAGTGGTTGGTAATTGTGTGACTCGTCTGAAATTGTATGGTGTGCATTGTGTGGCTCATTTTCATTGAATGCTTGTTATAGTATTGCTCATTGCGTTCACTATTCTGTTATACAGTTTGATTGCTCAATTGGTTCATCGACGTTACTCAACACGCGGTCATTTATCATATACACTTTGGTTGCTCACTTGAGACCGCGTGGCTTCTAGTTCAACTCAATATATTTGCATTCATAGTTTCTATTCGGGGAGAGGGCGCTGCTGCGCTAGTGTCAACATCGTCTCTGTGTTATTTGTGTTATTAAAAATAAAAGAACATCGTGAATAAGTGATAAATCTATTCCAAAGAGTAAATTAAAGCAAAAAAGGTGTTAAAAGTGATAGATACAATATAATTCTCATGTTAAAGTGCGTAAAAACAATGAATTGGATAACAAAAACATTGCCAACAAATTGTGCCCTTAAAGCGCAAAACATTGAAATACTTGTAATTATCACAGCAAAACCAGTGTACAAAATGGAAATGTGTGGACTTCAGAGTCAACAGCCAGAATATAAGTAATTTCATGAAAACCTAACCTAAATATATCTATTTATTTACGCCAAATCATCGGAATCAATAGCAACATAGCGACTTCTGTTGTGGAATCGCAAAAGTGCGCAGTAAAGAGGAGTGATTGACAGCTGCTGTCGATATACATCATGAAGCAATTACTAAACAACGTAGTAGTACACACCGGAACCGCTAGAGGGCGCTAAACACAATTACTAAAAAATGGAACAAATCATAGAAATGTTAAAATCACTGCAATCAAAACTAGATGAACAAGCAAGTGAACTAAAAGGAATGAAAGAAAGTATCCCGGATAGTATAAATGAAAACATTGATGAAAAATTTGATATACTCGAATCCAGACAACAAAAATTGAAAAAAATTACGGAAGATCTGGGGAAGAAAATCCAGAGACTTGAAAGTTTTACGAGGAGAAAGAATTTGATATTTTCCGGAGTAGAAGAGTCTAAGAACAGCTACTTCAGCTTGCAAATCAAAATCCTAACTATCATTCAGTCCAATATGGAGGTAGAATGTCAAAAGGAAGATATTGAATATGTTTCTAGAATGGGAAGATAGTCCAAAAGAACTAGGCCAATAATTGTCACCCTAACTACTATGGGCAAAAAAATTGAAATACTGAGAAACAAAAAAATGCTAAACGTAACCTCCTCTTACTACATAAAACAAGATTACGCGCCTGAAATCCTTGAAGAGAGAAAGAAATTGAGTGCCCAGCTAAAAAGAGAAAAAGACCAGGGCAAAAATGCATAAATAAAACATAACAAATTAGTAATTGAACCAGAAAATGAAAAAATACAATACCAAAATCATCAAGACCGTCATAAGCGAGTTTTATTACTGTCACCGGAAACAGTCGATGTCAAGAGTGGAAAACTATTGTTAGGTCCTGGGTGACCTTTTTTGCTATTTACATAAATTATATATATTGTCAATTTCACGTTATCAGACATTTTTTTGCAACTTTAAGTGATTCACTCCATCAACAACTCATGTTACGCCTTTTATATTCTTTTATCACGACCGCGCATGCACATCTGTGACACTCGAGAGAAACAATGTAAAAACGAATATAACAACACTGCAGAATATGAACCCCTTTGAAATAGGTATTTAATGATAAGAATACTTTAAACAATAGGAATAATAATATTTCTTCGAATTAAATTGTTTAAAACAAAGAAATACCATTACGCCATTGTTATTTTATACCTTTAGCATGTAATATCAAACGCACATGATCTCTTTTGAAAGAATACACTTAACCATCGCGTGAGAAAGAAACAGATTGACAATTCAGCTTTTTGGAGCAATTTGAGATGCGTAGAATCTAATTCCACCAATTTGACTTTCTGTCCAATGGTGGCAATCTTAAGTAAATGCCAACAAATCAAAATCATAGCATAAATGTTCATAGTTAAATTCAGCCAATCAGAGTAAGTCCGCACGGACCCAAAATGCTGATGTGAATTTCCAGTTTGGGAAACGAGCAAGGCTTCTCCCTGTCTTTTCTTCTTCACTTCTATGCCATCGAGCAAAGCAACAACTTCTATGCCACCGAGCAAACCAATAACTTCATTTACAACGTTTTATTTCAATCGACCAAGTTGTTCTAGAAGTCAGTTAACGCTTTATAATTTTCCTTAAGAGCATCATTTTACATGCGTTTACGCGATTAAGTTGTTATTAATCATTCATTCTCATCGACTAATAGTACAGTGAAGTGACCGGTATAACCGACATTCATATATTTGCATTCTCGCTAAACACAGTGAAACCAATCAATCATTTTATAATAATTAATCCTCACTAGTCACTGGTCAATACCCTCGTCGCAACTCCAGTAAACTGGTTCCATAATGCAATCATAGAGACAATAACCCGTGATAGTGAGACTCCGTAAAATGAGTGATCATTGTTATAGTGAAAAGTAATATTGTGCAACGTTATTTGAATGAACAATATCAATAAATCTATGCGTAATTGAACCATCTATATTTGTGTATGTTAACTTAATTTATATTTATCCTTTTTACTTCAACCGGGTCGCGACATAGCAAGCAACGATCCCAATACCTTTTCGGACAATTAATCAAAATTAATTAATGTAATTAACTGTCGCGCTGTGAAGAAAACAGCATTCGAATCATTAACCACTCGAATTTACATGCAGGACGTAACAATATATACCGCAAAGAACCCCATCAAGAAAAATAAAGTGGACCAATGTCTAAACAAAAACAAAGTTATGAGCACAATATCTAGTTCTCCTTTACGTCATAAGACAGACAGCTCTTCATCTGCCAGTGAATTACATTTAGCAGCGACCTCTCAACGTCCCGCAACATGGTCGGTCACCGCGGAGGTCAAAGACTACAACCTTCCACTCCACCCACTATACAAATTGTTACGACCTGGCTGTAAACCCGGTTGCGCCCTAAGAGCGTTGGGTTTGGCAAGTCTACCGAACGAGAGGAATGGAAAGTATCGTAAGAGTTGATTCGTGAAATTGTACATTGATTGTATTTGTTGAATAAGATCCTCACGTTCAGGTGAATATAACAATCGAATATAAAAATTAGATTTTGAGTTAAGGTCCGAATAGGTAGAGGGATCGTTGCTTGTCACTGCGACTCGCAGCTGAAGTGTTCGGCGAAGGATTGGTGATCAGGGTGAATCGGAGAGTTGAAGTAGTTAAATAATGTTTATTGAACAAGATACTTCACAATTATTGAAATCGATGTCAATTTTCTTTATTGATTTCTTCAATTCGTAATTACTTTTATGGTTCATAATTATTCGGTTTGGTTATTCGATGCGTAAAGATCAGGCGTCGACAATTGAGTTTTAAGAATATTAATGGATTCGTATTATGAAGTTGTATATAGAGAGTATATTAAGAAGATGTAGTGTGTAATCGTGCTATCGAGCTATATACTGAAGTGAACGAATATTACGACCGAGCTTGGAATAAACGAAAGTGTCCAATGGAGAAGTATTATAAGTGCTTAAAGAAGAGTGAAGTCAGTGACTCGGAGGGAGTTTGTATATTCGTGGTTCCTAGTCCGTGCGGACTGGTTCTGATTGGTCTTTGATTATTTGTTCATGTTTTGATTTGTTGATTGAAAGTTTGATGGCCCGCCATTGGACAGAAGGTCCGATGGTGGGTGGCTTCTTAGTTGACAAAATTTATTGCTGAGAGCTGAGTTGGCAGTTACAGGTTATTGACGCCAAAATTTGGTTCTCAACGCTCGATAATGTAAATGTATTTGAAATATTATATTATAACAATATGGTCTTACATGCTGAGTGGTCATTCTAAAGTTTATGCAAATAGTTCTTAATATTAACTTAATTGTTTAATGGTCATATTCCGCAACGCAGCATAACGGTGGAGAGTTTGAGTTGAATGTTCGCGGATTGGCGATCGCGCTTGCGCGTGCAGCCAATGCGAAAGAAAAAGGCTAATAAACGTGTTTAATGCATCAGCATGTGTGATCGCGATTGATGGAAATGAATGACGTCGGTAATGCGAAAAAGTATAGCGGAGAGCCTTTTGAATCTATTTATTTGAAAGATTCTTCTTATGTCCATCTGCGTGAGGGAATATGCCTTTTCCTTACTCTAATAGTATTACATAATTTTCCGTTATGTGTCGGTGTTTTTACATTTTTTTTCTTCATTTACTTATTTAATAACATTATGTGGTAATTATTCTCAACTGATAGTGTGAAAAGGGGTTAGGTGTGGTATGGGAACTTGGAGTTTGTTCGAGGTCGTTGGTGTCGGGTGAAAAGTGTTGAGTTGTGAAAAGATTTTATTATTATTTTCCCTTTTTTCTTTCTTGTGGTTAAGCGGGAATTCTGCCACATTAACTTCTGTATTCGTGTCTACGCTGGTTGTTCTGAAGATTTCGTGTTGGTTATGCAGCGAAACGTAAGTTTAAAACAAAAATTATTCTGTTTCTCATAATTTTTCTCTCTCTTTTTTGACTATTTCTTGACTCTTCTTAGTCCTTCCTTTGTTAAGTTATTTATTTTGTTTAATTTTTTTGCGAATTAAAATTTTTCTAGATGGAGCGTGGTCGGGGAGCAGCAGTTCGGGAGGAGATTTATGAATACGCGCTCCTATCCCGATTTTTCATGAGGCCGATCTGGCGAACTTTTCAAATGATGACAGTGTAAGTGTGTTGTTGTGTTTCTCTTTTTCTTGTATGTTGTATATTGATGTTTTTTTTTGTCTTTGTTTTTCTTTTCTTTTACTCTTGTTTACGATTGTTAGTTCTATTGGTTATTTGTCGGCGGGTGTGCATATCTATCTGCGATGTGTATACTTTTATTTTTAAACAGCTAATTCCTATCAATTTTTTCTCTCTGTTCTAGTGGGATGTCCATATTGCTGGGACATGGAGACGGGTGGATCCGCCAGCGCCGTTGAGGGGCGGCTTATTAAGAGCGGAGGTCCGGCGTATTGCTGTCCTCCAGAGGCGCGGGCTGCGTGGGCCTGACATGAAGGAGTAGGAGCGATTTTTTTGTTTATGATGGCTCCTTTATTCAATAAAAATCCGATTGAATTTATTCGTTTATTCTTTTCTTTTTTGTATTCCCCTTCCCTTTTTTTTATTATTTCAATAAATTTTTAAAGATTTAGTTGTTTGTTTGTTTGTTTTTTTTTTCTCTTTGCAGGTTAAAGTTCAAATAATAAATACACGTGAATGTGCGACAGTCGCATTTTTTTTTATATATTGTTATGACGTGTGAGGTTGATGAATTTTCGAATAAATCACGAACAATCCGAAATTAATAAAAAGAAATAACTTCATTTTATATTATTGAATTTAACACTATTGAACGATTAAAATTAGTTATTATATCATTTCTGTTCTATATTGTTGTTTATTCCGATCTTCAGTTTCGTTCCGAACTGTTCTGCGGTTTCTTTCTGACTGACTTTAATATGCACATTTGTCCGGCGCATCACGAATGAGGCGCTTGACAAAAAATGATCTTACTGTGGGAACGAGCCGGTCGCAAGGTGCGCCTCGGTTACATGAATTTCGTGAGATCGTCATTTTGAAAGCCAAGCATCTGACATGGCTGTATTTCGATCGGAATATCCATTTGATTCCGTGAGATCGGAATTTAGAAATAAAAATAAGGTGCCGGCATAACACCCCCACCCTTAGATGAAAAATCCCTTTTACAATTTGACAATAGGATTTTTCTCCATTTCTATTATTAAGCTTCGAATTCTGAAAATTGAATGTTGGATGAAAAGAAAAATTCGACACCTCCCAAATATTCCATGTAGAGACTCGGTAACGTTGGAAATTCCATCTCCTTGAAACTTTGGCCATTACATATTACAATATTAATCAGGATTGTTCTGAAACAAATTAATGTTAGCATATTTTAACCTGTTTGTATGTACTACATATTCCTTATTATTTTTGTGTATTTTGTAATCGGTGTCTGAGATCCTATCTAGTACTCTATATGGTCCTTCAAACGGTAGATTCAACGCGTTAGTTCGTTCGTTTGATGTATTACCCCTTTTCAGCCAAACGAAATCTCCTTCGTTGAATTGTTGGGGATTAATTAATCTGTCATATCGAGTTTTAGTGCGTTGCTTACTCTCTAGCATAATTTGTTTACTTTCGTTTATCGTTTTATGGATCTTCAGTTGTAGATCTTCTAGGTATTCCGGATAGGAGACGTTTGTGGTCTTCAATGAGGATACGTTCTTCGGGTTGGTGCCAAAAACCAGTTCTGATGGGGTAAATCCGGTACTCTCGTGTTTCGATGTATTGTGATATAGATTTGCTAAATGAACTTTTGAATCCCAATCATCAGCATTTTCGTTCGAGAAATGTCTTAAATAGTCCTTCAACACTTAATGACTCCTTTCTAGACTACCGTTGCTCTCAGGATGGAAACTAGTCGTAGTGATTCGTTTAATTCCCAACATTTTCTGGAAGTCCTTCATTAGGTAGCTAGTGAAGTTTGTCCCTCTGTCTGTCAGTACGTTGCGCGGTACGCCGAAGTAGCTTACGTAATGTTTCAGAAATTTATTGATTATAGTTCGTGTCGTAAAATCTTTCATGGGTATCGCTACGAAGAACTTTGTTAGGCAGTCCTGTATCGTTAATGCGTACTTGTTTCGTGGGAGGTAGTGGTCCACAGATGTCCATTGCAATTTTGTCATTGAATTTCTTCGGTATATCGGTGATTACCATAGGCATCTTTGTTGGATGTCTATTAACTTTATTTCTTTGACAAGTTCGGCAATTCTTCACGTAATTTTCCACATCTTTTCGTAGAGTTTTCCAGAAATAATTTTCCGATATTCTGTAGTAAGTCTTTTTTATTCCTCCATGGCCTCCTACAGGACTTTCATGATTTTCTTTGAGAATATTCTTAATTTCTTCCGCTTCTGGGATAATTCTTCCTCTATCATGCAGATGTATGATAATATTTCCATTCTTAAATAGTTCTTTCCACAGGTTTTCTATTTCTTTCTTCGGAAGTCCAGCAATTTGAGCACATCCTTCGTGGTCAATGTGGAGTTCCGTAAATTCCTCTGCTATTGACAAAAAGAGCAGTTCTGTAAATTTCTCATGTAATTCTGCTTGAGTTGCAGCTGCATTGATTCCAATTATTACATGGTATTCTTGGTCACCTTCATCGTGATACACTTCCAAGGTATTGGGGTCGTGCTCTCTTATGAATGAGACGTCGACACTATTTTCAGGTATTGGGGAGTTGGTTAAATAAAGGTTTTTCCCAACTTTCAATGTTCTCTGTGGTTCTTCATCATTCTCTAAGCGATCTTCTTGTTGATAATCTTTCAGTTCTGATTCTGAGTTCTCGTTCCGAGGTCTCTCCTCTGGGCGTCCTTCAGAGATAGGTTGTGGTCTTTTTCGAGTATTTTCATAACTCGTACTCGGTTGAGGTTCATCCATGCGGCGGTTTATTAAAATTGGGTTCCTCGAGAGCGCGTCGGCGTTCGTATTGAGGCTGCCCTTTTTATATTCTATTTCGTAGTCGTACTCTTCCAGTGTTATTCTCCATCTGGCTAATTTCGAATGGGGATCTTTGAGATTCATCAGCCAACTAAGTGGTCGATGATCGGTGATGATTCTAAATTTACGACCATACAGGTATGGTCGGAAATGTTTGACGCACCATACTATGGCCAATAATTCCTTTTCCGTTGTTGAATAATTTTGTTCTGTTTTGTTTAATGTTCGACTTGCGTAGGCTATTGGATGTTCTTTTCCGTTTTTATTCTGAGATAGTATACCACCTAATGCAATCCCAGAAGCGTCCGTAGTTAACGTAAATTCGCGTGAGAAATCAGGATAAGCTACAATTGGTTCTTTACATAATTCTTCTTTTAACATCACGAAAGATTTTTCCTGTTCGTTATTCCAAACCCATATAACATCTTTACGCAAAAGTTGAGTTAGAGGCTTGGATTTCTTGCTGTAGTCTTTGATGAATTTCCGATAGTATCCGGTAAGACCTAAAAATTGTTTAATGTTTTTAACATTATTTGGTCTTGGAAATTCCTTGACACTTTTACATTTTTCAGGTGTGTTTTACCCCTTCTTCTGTAATTACATGACCCAGATACTGTAATTCCGGCTTCAGGTATTCACATTTATCTGGTTGTAGTTTCAGGTCGGTATCTCTTATCCGTTTCAAAAACGTCCGCAGTTTTTCATTATGTTCTTTTAAAGTTTTTCCGTAGATGACTACGTCATCCAAATAAACAAAACACATTTGCCCTATTAGTCCCCGCAGAGCGTTGTCTATGATTCGTTGGAACGTTGTTGGCGCATTCTTTAAACCAAAAGGCATTCTCAAATATTCGAAGTGACCGTGTGGTGTGCTGAAAGCTGTTTTCTGACGATCTTCTTTTTTCATTGGTATCTGATGGAAACCACTTGCCAAATCGAAAGCAGAGAAATATCTTGCATTTCCTAGTTGATCTAGAATCTCTTCAATACTGGGTAATGGATATGCATCGGATCGCGTTTTTTCGTTTAGTTTTCGAAAATCGATTACGACACGCCATTTTTGTTTTCCCGACGCATCCTTTTTCTTGGGGACGACCCATAATGGTGAGTTGTATGGAGAATTGGATTCTTGGATAATTCCTTTTTCTTGCATTTCTTCAATTTGCTGGGAGATTTCAAAGTGTTGAGCTAGCGGATACCGGTATTGTTTCACATTTATCGGAATTTCTTCAGTTGTTTCTATAGAATGTTCGGCTAGATGCGTGCAAGGTAGTGGGTCGCCGGGCAGATAAAAAATATCTTGAAAAGAATCTATAATTTCTCAAAGCTCGGCGCGGTCCTGTTTGTTCAGAATGTGATACAATCGAGTGTTTTCTTCCAATAATTTACTTCTCGGGAGTGAATAATAAGTTCGAATATTTAAAATTTCCGAATTATTTTTCCTGTTAAAAATGATAGTTCTTTGTTTTGCCAATATTATAGCATCTTCTTTTTCTAAGAATCCGGAACAACGAGAAAAATATGTTCAATATGGTCGACAACGATTTTGCATTCCTGATTGCACGTAGTTGGAGTATCATTAATTCCCGTTATTTGAGCACTTGTTTTTCTGACGGAGAGTCCAAATGTGCATTTAAATTTTATCACATTCACTGATGCGCCGGTGTCTACCAAGAGTGAATAAGTTCGCTGTCCATCGGAGCTGTCAACTCGGAGCATGAAACTTGCTCCGGGGTTCTTTCTATTTCTTGAGACTGTGTATAATTTATGGGATATGGAGGTTTGCTTGGGAAGGCGCGCGATTGAAAATTTTGATTCGTTTTTCTTCTTGGTTCAGAGCAATCTTTAATAAAATGGCCAAGACGTCCGCAGTTATAACATGGAAATTTAGATACATTATTTTTCGTAGTAGTAAAAGTGTTCTTGATTTCTTTCGGAGAGTCTTGGGTGTTTGATTTGTGCGGAAGGCGTTAGAATTCGGTTTCGCATATAATACACGTGTGATTGACTCTTCTTTTTCGGTTTCTAAAGCTAAGTTCTGTGCTTCTCGAATAGTACCTGGATTCCTGGCTCTCACGAATAGTTTGATACTCTGATTGAGACCTCTAGTGTATTGGACTAATCCTCAAAACTCTTTGTTCGCTAATGAAAATGAACGATGTGTCGCACTCAATTTAGAATCACTATTGATTGCTCTTTTCACGTTGAGATGATACGTATCGAATCGTTTGTTATACGCGAGTACACTCTCCTTTCCTTGCTGACATTGGCTTCTTTCGAGTAGCGCGATGTCGCATGACTTATTATCATCGAAATTGTTTCTTAAAATTTGGAACAAATCTGTGGCAGATTTAATTTCATATCCATCAATTATTTTTCTCGCGTGTTTAATAATTTTCTTCGAAATTACCAACCGGATAAACATTCTTCTGGACTCTTCAGGGACTTTATTGAAAATGCTTTTTGTTTCAAAAATGAACGTTTCTGGAGCATTAGTATTGGAAGGCGTTCTGTCTTCTTGTCTTAGTGCGGACTGTTCAGGCAAATTATCTAATTTAAAACGCAACCTAGCTATTCCTTTTTGGAGTTCTGCAATTACTGAAGCTGGACTTTCGGAATTTGTTTCTTCCATTTTCAGTATTTTTTTTCACGAAAATCTTCAAAATGTTGTTTATCCTCAGAGTCAATCGGTTCTGACTCGTCAGTATCTATGATGGATTGGTTTATTCTGTACTCCGTAAATTCTTTTCTATTCATTAGGGAATGATTCTTTATTGTTGCTTACAGTGACGTCAGCATTTTCTTTTATCTTTATTTTTCACTATTCACCAGTCTAAAGAGTCTAAAAAGTCACTCGTTCGTTCAAAGTATTGTTCACTGTTCACAAATTCGTCAAGGTCACTGATTTAATAATCCTTTTAGCTGCCACCAAAATCATGTTATGCCGTGTGAGGTTGATGAATTTTCAAATGAATCACGAACAATCCGAAATTAATAAAAAGAAATAACTTTATTTTATATTATTGAATTTAACACTATTGAACGATTAAAATTAGTTATTATATTATTTCTGTTCTATATTCTTGTTTATTTCGATCTTCAGTTTCGTTCCGAACTGTTCTGCGGTTTCTTTCTGACTGACTTTAATATGCACATTTGTCCAGCGCATCAAAAATGATGCGCTTGACAAAAAATGATCTTACTGTCAGAACGAGGCGGTCGCAAGGTGCGCCTCCGTTACATGAATTTCGTGAGATCGTCATTTTGAAAGCCAAGCATCTGACATGGCTGTATTTCGATCGGAATACCCATTTGATTCCGTGAGATCGGAATTCAGAAATAAAAATGAGGTGCCGGCATAACAATATATATATATATGTCTCATTCCCTCTGTATATTTTTTTTTTTTGTATATATATTTATAAGATAATTTCCAAAATTTTGTGATTTAGATCACGCAATCAATGAAACACAATTGAGTTTCTCTCTGTAAGAAAAGATTTTATTGTGTTTATTCTGTACACGTGTACACATTATTCACATGCGTGTGAATAAAGTTTTTCAGAAACAAAACCTTACATACCTGTAAGAAAAGAAACGACATTTAATGTTATTAATCACAATGTCAGTTTCTAAATCACAATCAATTAATAATGACATTTATTTTATCAATTATATTCAGACGACTGTGACGAGACGCTTTTTGGTTATCTTTACCATCGCTTCCGGAATTCATTATTGTATGTACGGTGCGGCTCGATGACGTTTGTTGCGCGGGAAAATTTAAGATAAAGAAAATTATATCATTTTTCTTTACATATTCATATGTGTATGTGTGTATACATATGTTTTTATGATGGAGCGAGTTGATTTTATTATAACGTTACTCCCAATTGATGTTTTATTGCATGATTCGAGAATCGTTTACATAAATATTAATTATCTCGTTTTTTTTTTCTGCTATTTTTCTCATGGATTGTTCTTATATTGTTGTTTCATAGTTGCTGTGTGTACGTGTATGTTCTGCGGCTGTCTGTTTCTATTTGGATTCTGTTCGCGCTCTTTTTGTTTCTTCCGCGCGCTTAGTGTCGCGTGCGCCTCAAGGTTGTAGGTTGTTGGACGTGTGGCTTTAGGGAGTCTTTGGTGATTTGAGTAGGGTACTGAGGTATGAGGTTGTTTTTTGATTGGTGGAATTTGGCGGTTCTCGGGGATGTGGGAATGGAATTGGAGTGTGGTTGGTTGTTGTTTATTGGTTAGTTCTGATTTTTCGTGATTTATTAGGTTTGGGATTGGTCTTTGGGTGTATGCTTCTTTCTCTAAGTCCATGTTCCGGCTGTCCTGTTCTATTTTATTTGTCTTATCTAAGTGTATGAATAAATGTGTCAATGAGTCCATTAGGCGCCAATTAATTTGAAACTTTAACCGAAGATAGTGTATAATGCAATTCCATGGAAAATAGTGTCCATGATGAATTTAATAGTTTTGAATAAGATTAAAGCGCCGAAGAACATGTTTGACCAATGTCCTATTATGTAGAATATTTTTCCCATCGCGCTTAGGACTATTTCGAATTTATTTTGTAGTTTTTCTATGGTAATCATGTTTTCTAGCTCGATTCCTTGGTGAATGTTTTGTTGCCCTATTGCGCCTCGTGCAATTGTGTGTAACACTGATGGTTCTTCTACGGGGAACATGATATTTTCGCTTAATTTGTGTAAATCTTCAGTGGCGTAGATCTCTGACCCCATTAAATCGCTTGGGGCGTTGTACATCCATGATTTTGTAGTCCGTGGGGCAATTTCTTCTGGTGGGGAGGCGGGTGCGATCTGTGGCATGGTTTGGATCCATTTATTATCAATAGAGAACATGGGGACTAAATAGCTATTGCATTCTATTTGTGTTCCGGTGTGTACTAATATATGTGTGGTCAGGCTTAAGAACATTCAGTCGTTTCCTCTGAACACTGGTAACTCCTGAAAACATTCATTTACCTTCCGAATTCTGACAACTGCGGGAACGTATCTCGCTATTCTTATTACTTCGCCTGCGACGTGAGCGATATAACCTGGGGAGTTCATGAAGTGATATGCGAAGTCTACTGGAGATAGATGAGCGGTGGCAATGGCATCACTTAGCATTTTTCGTTTTAACGCGCATTGTTGCATAATAACATCATTGTAGAAATTTACGAGTTGACTTTTGAGATGGTGTGCAAGGTAGACAAATTTTGCATTTACGTATGTGAATAGGTCAATGTTTTTTGTGTCTGTCCCAGGTCTATGGGAGTAGTGGATGTTGTGTCAAAAATGAATAGTCTTGGGTGTTCGGTTTTTACGAGTTTGTAACCGCAGACTTCTAGGATACCTTTTGTAGGCAGGGCGAAGGTATAGTCGTTTGAAGCTACTGAGTAAAGTTCTTGGTCGTATGATTCTATAGATTTGTCGCGTGTTTTGTCGGCTTGGCCTTTGTCTGAAAGATACTAAAAATACTGAGAGAGCAATGAGTGAAGTTAATATTATATTAGAGAATATAATGCGCAGGAAGATACGTTGGATATTTGGTAGCGGAGAGAATCTTGGATGCGTTTAACAAGCGGATGTGGTCTGACCCTGACGGTGAATTTTCTGATTGGCCGCGCATCTCAGCATGCGCGTGCACATGGTCAGACCGGCTCAAAGTGGTTAGCGCACACAACAGGTGCGCCTACGCATGAGCAGTTCATCTAGAATGAGTCCCACTTGCGCTATGCAAATTACTGCGCGACTCACTCATCCTCTTGGACAGTGCATAATTATGGTCACTCGACTGACTGCACGAGTAACCCAGGAGGTGCTGCCACCATGCTCGTGTGGCATCTGTATCAATCACTGAACAGCCTTGATAAATTACTGAAAATCCGTCGAAGTTACATTTTGAGTATTCAATAACATTCCAATATTTGTTTCCGTTGTGGGTATCCATGCATTTGCCTTCGCTATAGTGACACCTAGTCCCAGATCTAAGAATTAATTCGTTTGAATCTACTTTTACTGTAACGTAATAATTTTGGAGAGTGATAAATATTTGGCCTATGACTATTACGCCATCTCATGATCCGTAGTTGTCAGAGTATGAAGCTCCCTTGCAATTACCTGCACTGTCTACTTTCCCTGCGAATTGCACTGGCCTTGATGTGGTAGAGTTTGAGAGAATTTCATCATGGTAGTGTTCATTAAGAGTGTATGTGCGTGAGTTGTGCATCTCCTTGCATTGTTCTTGTGAGATTTCTTTAATGTAATTACAGGTAAATCTGATTTGTGGAGTTGTCCAGCTTTGAGTATACGCTGCTTAAATCCAAGTAGTTTTCCAATTGAATTTGTTGAAGTAAAATCTATACCAACATCACATCTGATTTCACAACGTAACTCATTGTTATTAGATTTGAGTGAGAGAGAGATATTGGGTAATCCTCTCTGTAGGAACTGTTCAATATCCTCGATTTCATAGCTCCCAGTAGGTATTATCACTGCTCCAATATCTTCCTGGTTAACTAAGTAAAACATATTATTACTATCATCAATATTAGGAATCGAGTTGAACGATAGCAATTCAACGAGTCCCAATACATAATTTTTCTCTTGTGACAGTTCAATTGGTGGAAAATATTAAGCCTCAAGTATAGAGGACCTCCCCGACACCGTCAATGTTAAAGAATCACTCATGACTGATGTCTAATCATCATGTCACATGCATTTTATAGCTGCTTCATTAAAAATTTTAAACAAAGATGTCCGCATATCACTGTATCATAGTCTTGATATCGTTTATGATTATATTCCACCCTACCAACGTCGAGATATTCCATTACATCTTTAGGAGGTTGTAAATCACCAAAGCTATCGAAATATCTAACATTATCATTATTCTCTCATATGCAACCCAATGTGTTCCAGGCGCATCCCTATCATCAAGATTGATAATTGCTGACTCATATTTTCTCGGGCCACTTACTGGCAGGTCGTTCCTCTTGAAAACACCACGAAAATGTGGAACTTTCATGATGTTCGCATATTTTATTATATCAATGTCCGTTAATGCTCGATGTAGTAGGCTTATAAGTTTTTTGCTGGTTCCAAGTAGAGACCTAAACCTTTCTTATACGGTTTCAAATACAGGCTTTTACCCAATGTGACCTCCTCCACTTTCATGTTAGGTCGTTTATTCTCGTCTAATTGTCGTTTTGCTGCAATCGCATTATTCACAGCTTCCACTATACCAGCATCACCACCAGCTAAACTTCCAACAGCATTGAGACCGGCAAAAATGGGTAAAAGTAATGGTAGGACACCACCAATTTTCGGTGGAATTGGTAATGTCTGCGATTGAAAACGCACATTATTCTTTCCACCAGCTTTCTTGACAGCAGCATGAACGCCATTCAACGCGGATTTGAACATGTCTTGTCCAGAATGCATCGAATCTTTCGCTCCTTTCACGAATTGTTTGCATGATGTTGCAGCTGTCTTCTTCTTCTTTTTCAAAATGCGTCTCCTCTTCATACCCGCACCCAGTTTAGATTTCACTCTCATGATATTGGTCACACCCCACGCTACAGCTTTTTCACCGATACTCGCGTCATTCGCTAAAACACGCTCCGAAGCTGTCGAAGCAAGCACTTATCAGCTTTATTCCTCTCTGAATTGTTATTTGGAGACTTTGCATAAGCGATATCGTGATCTTTGCATGCAGAATCTAGTGGGTTAATTCCAGGATCACCTCGTGCTAATCCCTTTGATAATTTCGTGCCTGGACCACAATATTGATATCCTGAAACGTGTGCTTCACAGGGGAGTTTATTAATGATACTATTGATGAGTCCTGCACCATGAACACTGTGCTTCTTTTGTGACATGTGTACACAATGATGGTTTATCGACAACTAATGAGAATCATAAGTTGTTTGATGTTATATATTGGGATACTTGAGCACATATAAATATAAGTAACGGTCTGTATACATCATAGTTAGTTGCGATCACAATGAAGTGCAAGAAGCAACTTTTCAAAATAAAGTTCGAGAAACAGGAAATGTCACTGCCAATTATGAATTTTGATGAGGAAATTCCACAACAACATAATAAGGAGAAGCGACATGGGAAATTATTGCCGAATAGCATGAGAGGTATTTTTTGTGGACCATCAAATTGTGGGAAGACTAATGCACTTCTTGCACTCATCACACATCCTAATGGTTTAAGATTTGAAAATGTCTATGTTCATTCCAAATCACTTAATCAACCGAAATATAAATACTTGGAAAATACACTTAAGCATCTGGGGGGTATTGGATACGTACCATTCAACGATCATGAGGAGGTGGTGAAATCGGAAGATGCTTAACGTAATTTTATCATGATTTTTGATGATGTAGCGTGTGAAGAGCAAGATAAGAGCTTTTTTGCGCATGGGTGGTCATAGAGACGTTGACTCATTTTATCTTTGTCAAACTAATACACGTATTCCTAAACATTTAGTACGTGATAATGCAAATTTGATGGTATTATTTCGTCAAGATAAAATGAATCTAACATATTTATGATGATCATGTTAACACCGACATACCATATTCTCAGTTTAGAGAAATGTGTTTAAAATGTTGGAATGATGGTAAACATGGCTTCGCGGTTATTGATAAGGATAGTAAAATTAATTCTGGAAGGTATAGGAAAGGCTTCGATTGCTTCACAAGTATTGTGACGTGGTGGCGACCCACGTCATGATCGCCACGAGCAATCGTTGGCTCAGCCCGGAACAGGGCATGAATTCACCCTATCTTTGCCAATTATTTAAGTCTAGAACAGCTGCCGCCTGCAAATAAATATAAAAAGAGTGATCGAAAAGAATGCATGACTGAATGGGAGAACGTAAAAACGAAGATGATGGCCTACCTGGCACCCCTGCAATTACCGAATCCACCAAGAAGATACCGAAGCCACCCTCGCCTAAGGATATATACTCCACGTACCGAAAACAATTAATAAAGACGCTTCCCGAACAAACAAAACCAACAATGAATAAGGAGTAAACGGCGTGAAAATGCCGAAACACAATTGGTGAACAAATATCAATTAAACCATGAATAAAAGCACCAACCACCGAAGTATCGAAGTACCGAACAATCAAGGTACCTCGTGCACAACATACCGAATAATACTGGACCATGGGTGACATAACCCTAAACGTCACCCAGTGGTCAGCGCGGTAATGGATCGCCGGAAACTGCCCACGAGCGCCGAGCGAATTACCATAAGAAAAGTGGTCGATAACGGCAATCAATATTCATTGAAGACACCGGCGGCGCTATCGGCCAACGATCCCGGAAAAGATGACGGCGACATAAGCGAGGGGTGACAGCAGACGGGTGAAGGGAAGGAAGCGGCCATTTTCCGGCACTTCGCCAGTGGCAATCGACTAATGCGGACGCGTGTGCTGAAAGTTATATTGAGATTGTGAAATACCGAAAAGAAATTGAGCTATAGAAACTGGACAACTGAATTGTGTCGACTTGGTCATTGTTAAACCGCATTGTGAATTGTATTAGCGTGCTTTAGCTAGTTGCGAGTCATAAGTGCGAATTTAGGGTGTGTGAGAAAGCGTCACCCAAATCGTCGTAAGTAATTTACTCTTTCACATGTGCATGCGGACCGCGTGGTCACACATTAGCCGGCGTAGTCGCTTATTATATTGTATAAATCGTATCAATTATATTCTTCCCGAACAGCAGTGCGGCAGCAACGATAAGTTAATACCTTTTTCATCATTTCAATTAATAGGAACAGTGTAAACCTAATCCCTACCCACGTTTTTAGGCATTATACGCCGCATTTATTTCTCGAACTTTCCACGCGTCCCCATAAGTGCAACAAGTGCACGTGTACCGAAACCAGCGTTCTTGTACCGCGCAGACAATAGCGTTTCTATGGTCTTGCTGCGTGCTACGTGTTACCTGCCGCGCATCGCCCCTACCGTGCCGAATTATTATATTTCATTCGTTCTATTATTTTTAAGCGATTCACTTATTGTCATTTAATTCGAACTATGAACTTCTCGTACATATTATATTATTTCTTCGAGCGTTGATCGCCGTATATAAGTTATCTAATCTTGTATTAACATGTCTCTAGGGAAATAAGTTGTCGTGTCAATTATTTAATCTCTCATCATTCTACTTTAATTAAATCCTCATTAATTGAGAATTGCAACCAATTAGCGCAATAACTTTATATTGAAGTGCGAGAAAGTACAAATTATAGATTGTTCCGTGTCATAAGAGTGAATAAATAGAGACTTATTGTTACCACTAATTCGCCGCGACATCCCCTTTATTTTCTCCCCCCATGATTTTCCGAAATCCCCAGTTTTCCTTATTTTCAGGTTAATACAAATAAGGTGGCATCCCGACCCACTGACAACCGTCTCAGAAAAGGCAACCGTCACAGTATAAATCAAGAGTAAATGTATGATTCTACAGTTCTATCACAAACCTGAACACATCAACATGGCGAATGCAACACCGGATGAGAAACGGAATATATTGAGTCAAATAGTGAAAGTTAGCGATGTTATACGGCAGAAGCATAAAATGATCAAGTCAGGTAGAGACACAGCAGAACATGCAATGAGTGAGGTCTTCAAACCCATCGTTACACCTCTCGAGAAATTGGTGACAACATCTAAAGAGTTGAAGTATGAAATAAAAGCTGAATTATCGGATATGCGTGCGAAGAAAGAAGAAGATAATCAATAATTCGCAACAGCTTATGCTATAGATGAAGAGGAGGATGAGGAGGACGAGAGTTTGACTGATACAACATTCAATGCAAATGATTTGAATGAAACAATTAGGGAATTCAAGCAAAAATGTCATCCACAAGTTCACTAATGAAACAACAACAGCAACAGAGAAATAACTTGGTAGCATCATACATAACAGCGCATGTGAATCCAAATAAAAAAGATAGGTTTGATGTTCCAATGAAGAATAATATCTTACTGATGGGCGATTCAGCAATTGAATTCTCTGGTAATGATATACATGTCGCGAGGGAGCGATTTCAACAAACTTCTGGATTACTTGATTGTTATTCAATAAAATACCAAATGAATCATTCATAAGTAAAAGTGATGAGGAGAATTATGAAGAAATCCTCAAGTCAACTAATACTATATACAAAAAATATGATTCTAATGGTAGCTTGATGCATGAAAAAAGTTTCAAGTATCAAAATTATATTACAAAATACATATCATTACCGAGAGGTGAAAATAGGAGAAGATCAAGGAAGGCATTACCCTACTATAAAATAGCTGAGCAGAAGAAGAATCATGCAATAGATTATGTATATTGGGATGATGTGAATGAACTAGCTGATCGTCTTCGATTACTCTTAGCATCACAAGCAGCGGGCGATCCAAGTCATACAAATGAAATAATCTCTATCATTGAGGAGCTATGTGACGGTGGAATCATTTATTAATCAACGTCTCCTAGGTCTTTCATCCATTTGTATTTTGACAGCTCAAGAGTGATAAGATAAGGGTTGATATATTTGGACGAACATTGAAAAAAAGTATTGATAAAAGCAGTAGTAGTCGAGGTCCGCCTGGTTATGGATTCAAAGTCACGGTAGATGGTCACTATGATATAGATAAAAAAAGACTATGTAATGTTGCTAGTCCTGAAAATAATGATGATGCTATACCATTGGGTGTGATGACGACTATTATGAATTCTGAACATGGAAAAGTTCATCACGATCTATTAGCATTACGTGAAGATCTAATATCGTCATATCAGGTGGATAAAGCTCACCTCATGAATTTGCGTGAAATCATGCTGCAAAAACATGAAACCATTCAAAAAGAATTGGCAAAGCAGTTTCAGATCATTCAACGTCTGACAATCCAAGTTAAAGCAATACGAGATCATTCACAAAGAAAGTTGAAGATATGGATAGGAAGGCGGCATTGGTTAGTGAATTGCATAAATCCGCTCGTGTAAATTATACACGACGACACGTTCAAATGAGAGGATTGGATGAAACTTGGCCGGCAAATCTCGTGGACATGATAGCTTATGCATAAAAAAATAATGGATATAAATACTTACTGTAATTGACATCTTCTCAAAATTTGCCTGGGCTATACCTATAAAAACGAAGAATGGTAGAGACGTTGCAAATGCATTGAAGACGATCTTGAGAACTGCACGTAAACCAACAAAGCTACATGTTGATCGAGGCAAAGAATTTTACAATAAAGAGTTCAAAGCACTCATGAAACAGCACAAAATTGTACTGTATTCAACATTCAGTAATTTGAAAGCATCGATATGTGAGCGTTTCAATCGCACATTGAAAACGAGGATGTGGAAACGATTCAGCCTTCGTGGAACCTACAACTGGATTGATATATTACCCGATTTAATGGCCGAATATAATGATACGAAGCATCGAACTATTAATATGAAACCTAACGATGTCAACTCATCAAACGAAAAAATATTACTTTGAACTGTGTACAAGTATCATCGAATAGCCCCGAAGCGAAGAAGAAAGTTTAAAATCAATGAAAAACTACGAATCAGCAAACATAAACATGTATTCGAGAAAGGATATACTCCTAATTGGACCACTGAAATATTCACTATCAATGAATTGAAGAATACCGATCCACCCACATACAAACTCATTGATTATAGGGATCAACCGATGGATGGATGCTTTTATGAAGAAGAGCTCAACAAAGTGAAATATCCTGATACTTATCTTATAGAAGAAATATTACGTAAACGGGGAAATAAATGCTATGTAAAATGGTTGGGTTTTGACAAATCACATAATAGTTGGATAAATAAAGACGACATATCAAAACAACAAAAATATAAATTTATAAAATTCAATTTATTCAACAATATTCAAACACATAACAAAAATATATATATATATGTACAGCGAATAGTCCTCGGACAGTTCTTGGTTCAGATGCATACTCCAGGGACATTTCGATACTCTGCGGACTGTCCTCAAAGTTTTTATGAATGTAACGCATGCTTTGAGGACATTTTTCGACTTTTTCAAATGCATAATTTGAGGACTCGTGTACTTCGGAATTGAGGTCAGGAGATGGCACCACTAGGCCGATTTCTGAATGAGCTTCTGTAAGATTGGGCCAATGTGCACATGACTTGTCAGAAATCCGTCGAGATAATTAAGTTGCATTGGCAATACCGGCAGTCACATTTTTAACCATAAATAAACAAAGATTATTATTATATGAAATTATATACGCAGTTCTCAAAGTATGCTTTTCATCGAATTATTCTATATATCAATTTTCACGAAATGTACCTTAGAGAAATGTCAAATCGAAGTTTGATACGACACACCATCGCTGCAAAAACATGAAAATATGTTTTGACGAATCTAAGGCATACGTCATATCTAATAAACCCATTTGTCGAGAGCATAGTTTGAGGCCACGTTGAATTAAAACGTGAGCGTTGCCGTACAATCCAATAGTTCGGATACATAGCAGGTCACAGATTAATCACGCCAGTAAATAATATCTATCCTTTTCGTGATGTAGACTCGTATTCATGCTGCGTGAAAGAGATGAGTTCGTCAATTATCCCACCTGTTCGAATGTGCCCAAACTAAGCGTTTGATCGAATAACTACATCTATACAAAGTATAGTTTAGAGACACGCAAGTTTGAAACGTTAGTTGTCACCTTGCAATCCATCCTTTCCGGATGGATTCCTGTACATTTAACAAAAATGCACACATCATATACATGGAACATGAATTATACAAATGAATCCAGTTTACTATTCGCTCGTGTCCATCAGTTGTTTCATACGTTATTAGACGCATAGAATATACGTCCAAGCGAATAGCAGCATACATGCAAATCTTAGGTCGCGGAATGAAAATATGTCCCATCTACTCAGCAAAAAATATACTCTCATCATATTCATGCAATATAACTGAGATGAGTTCACGATTTACTTTATTGGTATTGGGATGCCCAGAGTATGCGCTCAATCAAATAATATCATTCATACGAAGCGTCGTTTGAATCACGTAAAATTGAAGAGTGAATTGGTTCCATCCAGTCCATAGCTTTAGATACACTTCCGTCCACAGACTAATGTTTTCAATATGTTCCAACTATTTATCTCAGAAAATGAACTCATTATATTCAAGCAGCTTAATCCAGATAACTTCATGGAATGGTTAAATACCATTTACGGATTCTAAATTATGCGTTGAATCGAAAAGTGTTATGTACCTAAAGCATAATTTGAAGACACGTAAAATTGGATTGTTAGTTACTGTCTCACAACTCCTCAGTCCTGATGCACAGTGGTCCTAGGGTCTATGTTGTCAACACGTCCTTCGGATCTCTTTCATGCTACGCACTTATCATTTTTGTGCTGAATAAATATGGTGACCTACTTTACTTTTTTGCGGTCATTGGGGTGAACCCAAACCATGCGTTTGATCCAATTATTATATTGATATGTAGCATAGTTTGAGAACATTAAAATAGATTAATACCTTATTCTATAGAATAATGCATTCATCTCATTCGGACGGTAATGGGTTATTGGATTCATATAGGCCTATAAAATGGATAAGACGATTCGTGCGTAAAAGAAAAAAAATTGGACATTTTTACAATATAGTTTCATGGATTATTATTCATTCAAAACAGACATTGTGAAGCATCGGATAACGCTGTCATTGTATTCATCACTGTGTATTCGTCGTTTCTCTGTTTACTACATTGTAAGTTGCCATACTGACGTTTGTGTTTGTAAACCAATGCGCACCATGTCGTCAAATTCGTTGAAATACTTAGAATCACGCATTCCCCCACCAATAAACAAAAATCTACGATTGGCTCCTTTGTCTCAAGAGACTCTTGCACGCGCTCGGCTCAAAAACCTTAGCATTCAATAACGAGTATCCCTTGTGTTCATACGTGCGTTGTATTGGTCTTCCATTTTGTTGCTTCATTATTGCTGGTACAATTGTAATCAACGAAATGTATTCGCTGATTAAATTTGATAATCACGAGAATTTGGTGGTTCGATCAAAAAGTGTCCGAATAGTTCAAGGGACTAGATGTGCCGTGAAATATCGAGGTTGCAGTTATTCTGGATACCTCATCGATACCAACGGTAAGTTTTGTTATTATTGGAATCAAAATTTATTTATATATATACATAGTTAATTGAATAATCAATATATAACTAGTGTAAACAGTCCATAGAATATCGAATGTCTTTGGACTATCTGTTGCGTAGAAGATATAAGTTTCTGAACTGCGTTATATCGTGATACATACACTAGGAAACTGAGTATATTATGGAACGTGTAATTCCCTATCTGAAGCATATTAGTCACTTCTGACACGTTTACAAATGTATAACTATATTTCATTCAGCAAGTTACACGTTCAGAAACGTATTGAAGATATTGACAATGCTCTCTATAGGAAACCGCACGTTCAATAACACGCTTTGGGTTATAGTTTGTATCATAACGCATAGTTCGTGGACATATATTCTTTGTAGAAGATAGATCGGGGACACTTGCATATATTGTGGTATTCTTGTATATTTATTGTGTATTTGTATTCATTGTAATTTTTCAGATGCGGCAGAACAATTGCAAACTACAATCAATAGTTTGATTTCAGACGAGGAAGAAGATAATGGTGGTATGAAAATAGATGTTCTCTTATACTCTTCTGCCAATTTTATTCTTTCTTCATCCACAGCATATTTTATTTACAGTGAAAATCAATGACTTTGCGACGCTCTGATCGAAATTGTCGCTGAATTACACCTTGTTCATCAATATGATGTGATGTAACGCATATTCCGGGTCCAACCATATGAGAAAAAAATTGATTATAGCATATTCCATCGTCCATGTAGCAAAGATGAACTTACACACATATATATTTACATACAGATGATTTGGAAAAAGGCTTCAAATTATGCCTCCAAGCGAACAATGTTCTAAAGCATGATTTGTTTACAATATACAAAAAATGTAATTCATTATCGTATTGTAAATAACGCATACTTTCGGACATTGTTCGCTTGGAGGCATAATTTGAAGCCTTTTTCCAAATCATCTGTATGTAAATATATAATTAGTGATGAATTAGTACTTTCAATAAGTTGCGTGGATTGATTCTGTGTATAAGTTAATCTTTGCTACATGGACGATGGAATATGCTATAATCAATTTTTTTCTCATATGGTTTTGGACCCGGAATATGCGTTACATCACATCATATTGATGAATAAGGTGCAATTCAGAGACAATTTCGATCAGAGCGTCGCAAAGTCATTGATTTTCACTGTAAATAAAATATGCTGTGGATGAAGAAAGAATAAAATTGGCAGAAGAGTATAAGAGAACATCTATTTTCATACCACCATTATCTTCTCCCTCGTCTGAAATCAAACTATTGATTGTAGTTTGCAATTGTTCTGCCGCATCTGAAAAATTACAATGAATACAAATACACAATAAATATACAAGAATACCACAATATATGCAAGTGTCCCCGATCTATCTTCTACAAAGAATATATGTCCACGAACTATGCGTTATGATACAAACTATAACCCAAAGCGTGTTATTGAACGTGCGGTTTCCTATAGAGAGCATTGTCAATATCTTCAATACGTTTCTGAACGTGTAACTTGCTGAATGAAATATAGTTATACATTTGTAAACGTGTCAGAAGTGACTAATATGCTTCAGATAGGGAATTACACGCTCCATAATATACTCAGTTTCCTAGTGTATGTATCACGATATAACGCAGTTCAGAAACTTATATCTTCTACGCAACAGATAGTCCAAAGACATTCGATATTCTATGGACTGTTTACACTAGTTATATATTGATTATTCAATTAACTATGTATATATATTGTGACGTTCGCCTTTTCTATGGCGGTAGTCAGCGGGTCGGGATGCCACCTTATTTATATTAACCTGAAAATAAGGAAAACAGGGGATTCGGAAAATTATGGGGACAGAAAATAACGGGGTAACGCGAGGAATTTAATTGTAATGATAGGTCTTGATTTATTAAAATAGACTACACAATTAATCAGATCGCGTTAATGAATTATAAATTTTTGTCAGCAGAATTTCGATGTTTGCGCTAATCAGCAGCAATGTTCATTGTCTTCAATATTTCACAATTTGCAATAATGCAGTATGCTGGTCGGGCGTTCGATAAGTGAAATAATGATCAATAAATGAATTTGATGATTCAAGATAAAAGCTATATGACAATATTAATAATATAATTAATACGGCGATCGACAAAAGAAATATAATGAATTCAATGTGAATTATACGCGTGAAAGGGAAAATACTAGAAAAGAAAGAATTCGGTACAATAGGGGTGATGCGCGGGGGGTAATAGGTAACACACGGCTGGACAATAGAAACGCTATTGTCCGCGTGGTACAAGAATGTAGGATTCGGTACACGTGCACTTGTTGCACGGATGGGGACGCGTAGAAATTCGGGAATCTATGGCGGCGTAATACGCCGACAACGTGGGGAAGGATCGGGTATACACTGTTTCGATCTAATTAAAATAATAGAAAATATGAGGATCTGTTGTAGCTGCCGCCCTGCATTCGATATTTTGGACAATGTATGCAATAATTAATAGACTACGCCGGCGAATGTGTGACCACGCGATCCGCATGCACAAATGAAAAGATAGGCTACTCACGGCGAATAGGGTGGCACTTATCACACCCCTAATAACGCACAATATTAGACTCCCGACTATCTACAATTCACGATCCCAATTCACAATCAATTTAAGTAGTCCAAGTCGTCACAAATCAATATTACAATGTACAATAGCCGAGTCGTTCCGTTCACAATCAATATTCTTAGGTATTTAGCACGCGTGCAACCGTCCTCAGCACTATCCACTGGTGAAGTGCCGGAAAATGGCTGCTTTTCCCTCTTCGCCCTTTTGCTGTCACCCCTCGCCTATGTCATCGTCGTCTCTTCCGGGTTAATTGGCCGATAGCGCCGCTGGTGTCATTAATTCATATCGATTCTCATTATCGACCGCATCCCCGTATAGTAATCTCGCTCGATTACCGACGAGTTCTTACCGCGCTGACCACTGGGTGACGGTTGAGGTTACGTCGCCCATGGTCGCGATACAGTTTGGCCAAGTGGTGTGCACGAGGCTTCGGTACGTTCGATACGGTATTTGTTTATTAATAAATTGGTATTTGTTCACCAATCTCAGTTCGGCAGTTGTTCGCCGTGTATCATTCCGTTCTTTTCGATTCATTGCTTTGTTTGTTTCGGGAAGCGTCGGTATTTGTTTCAATACGTCGAGTGTAGGTCAATAGGCGAGGTGACATCGGGATCATCATCATTAATCTGGTACATGGGTGCCAGGTAGGCCATCATATGTCTTCTTCCATTCTCTCATTCATTCATGCACTCGTCTTAATCTTATTTGCAGGCGGCAGCGGTTATTGAATATGCATAAATAATTGGCAAAGATAGGGTGAGTTTATGCCCTGTTTCGGGCTGAGCCAAACGATTGCTCGTGGCGATCATGACGTGGGTCGCCACCACGTCACAACAGCCCCCCACCAGAATGGACATGTGCCCTCAACGGGCATGTGTGCAATTCGACTCGCCGCGGCAATCTTAATTCGGTTTTATCTTTATTTGAATTTCACTTACCGTTTCAGATGTTCCGCGTTCCCGTGATCACACTGCCGGTTACATGCTTGACTCTATTTCTTGTGTTAGATATTAACTACTTAATAATTGCATGTAAGAGGTACTTAATGTGTAACGTCATTTGTCCATTGAGGTGTCGGGATTTTGGGGTTTTGGGGATTCGGGATTGGGTTCGTCGGGGTTTTCGATGATCAATTTCATACGGTAATTATGAACGTATACAAAAAATATAATTGTTTCCTCGGGGGGTTAATTTCCCCATCTTTCCGAGAGTATTTTTACCATCATCTTTTACACTATTTATTATCGCCTCCCATCTTTCAAACATCTTGTGTTTTTTTTTTTTTTTTTTTTGAACATTTTATGTGCGTACGTAGCGAAGAACTCTTCGATGGCAAATTAGAACGAAAAAAAAAGGGAGAAACGAAAAAGAAATAGTACAAAGAGAAATTATGATGTAAAAAAAATAAAAGAGAAGGGCAAAAAAATAGCAACGAAAGAGAAAATGAAGGATCCGGAGCTATGCTCGGTTCCTGGCGGTGGCTCCAGTGGGTGGGGTGGTCCCTTGGCTACTTTGGGTGAGCCTTCTCCCATGCACCGGCGCACTGGGGGCAGGTTGCGGCGCTTCTGCCAGATGTCCCGCAGATGTAGCAGAACATCCGATTATATCCGGTTTGCGGGAACTGGCGATGTCCTGTTTGCTGGCAGTTCCAGCACCGGTTGGGGAGCTTCAGTTTGATGTTCGGGACGGGGGTGGGGTGGCTTTTCGGTACGGGTTTGGGCTGGGTTTTCGGGACGGGTGCGGGGGTGTTTTTCGGTACTGGGGAGGGGGAGGAGCGTTTCGGCACGATGGATGGGGGAGGGGTGATGTGGAGGGACATGAGACTCGGGATTTTGGGCTTGTGGGGGGTTTCGATACGGGTTTCTGGGACATATGGGGTGAGGGTACGGGGAGCAGAGGGAATTTGGGGGGGACCAGGTTGGGGCGCGGATCGTGGGGAGGGATTGGCCCGTGTAGCACGGGCATAGGAGTGGGAAGCGGGAGTTGGCGGGGTTTCCACCGGGGGGTTGTTGGGAGTCGGGGAGGTCCTCAGCCCTGCGAGGGCCTTGGCCACCGCCTCATCGACGGCCCGCTCAATGGCGTGGCTTAAGTCTCCGAGGGCTGGCAGGGGGGACGGGGATGGGTTTGGGCTTGCGTCGCCGCGGGAAGGGGATGGGGTGGGTTCTGGGGATGGTGTTGGGGATTTCGTCCCGGCGGTTGGGGAGGTTCGGTACAGGGCTTCAGGATAGGGGAGAGGGATGGTGGTGACGGTGGGGTCCCACCGTCGGGAGGCGGGGAGGGGGGACATTTCGGGGGTGTAGCCCCAGGACATTCGGGGGTATCGGGCATTCGGTACGGCGAACCCGGGAATTATCTCTGGGAGCTGGGATACTGGACGTGGTCGGGGTTTGAACGTGGGAGTCGGGTTCGAGGGAGCCACCTCCACCGTGGCAATATCCGCCGCGTTGGCGACTCTCCACGGCGGTAGCGGGTTGGGCCACTGGGTTTGGGCCGCCAGCGATTTTTCCTTCGGGGGAGACCGGCCTGGTCCCCCGCCTCTCCTGAGGCTCCTCTGGCTCATGTTTCTCCTGTAAACAACATTCTCGTTGGACGAACGGCCTAATTTCATTGATGTGGAGACGGGGGGTTTTTATTCCCTGGTCACCTGATATCTCATATACCACGGGGGGAATGACGCGGGTGATTCTGTATGGTCCGATATATCTCGGGCTTAACTTGGCCGAGAAGAATTCGGAACCCTTCGACAACTTGTGGCTCTTGATCATCACAGTGTCCCCTACTTCGAACCGTGCGTCCTTTCTTCCCCGATTATAATACTGCGCCTGTTGGCAGCAGGCTTTCCCCAGGTTTTTTCGTGCTAAGTCGTGTAGATGTGTGAGTCGAGTCATCCGATCGGACCACGTAGACGGGAATTCCGGATCGAGGTATGGGTACGATTCAAGTTCATCTTTTAGATTTACGATGGGACGGGGGTTTCGGCCGGTATTGAGGAATGCGGGGGAGTAACCCGTGCTCGCTTGTTCGGTACGGTTGATCGCGAACGCAAACTCGTGAAGATGCTGATCCCACTCTTTCTGACTTTCGCGGATGTATATTCCGAGCATGGGGCGAAGGGTGCGGTTCACTCGTTCGACGGGGTTGGATTGGGGATGGTAGCGTGTGGTAGTGGCATGTTTCACCCCGCATTCGGTAAGTTTGTCAACGAGGTATTTTCCCGTGAAGTCAGTACCGTGGTCGGACAGGAAGAATTGGGGCTTTCCCCATCTATTCAGGATTAGTTCGTCGAATGCCTTCCAAATGAACTTCGTGTCTGCCTTCGACAGCGCACGCAGTTCGACATACTTCGTGAAATAATTCAGAAAGACTAATAAATACTTTTTATTGGTATTACTTACCGGGAATGGGCCCATGATGTCCGCAACCACTGTCGACCAGGGTCCTTCGACGTTGCGTTCACGCATGAATCCCCGGGGTCCTTGTTGGTTTGGCTTGAATTTTTGGCATTCTCCACACGACCGCACGAATTTCACTACGTCCTGATGAATACCAGGCCAGTAGAAGTCTTGAGCAACATTACTATATATTTTATCCATACCGTAATGGCCAGATTGGGGGGGTTCGTGCGCGTCGCGAATGGCTCGGGTTTGGGAGTCTTTGGGCAAGACCAGTTTCCCCTGGTTCAGGTCGGGCATAGTGGGGTCAACTTGGGGGTTGGGTTTTAAATGGTATAGTTGGTCCTCCACTATTTTCCAGTCGGGGAATTTCTCGGGGCATTCGTGGACCCTCTCTTTTTTACTTTGGTACCACGAATCTTCGGCACAGGCGATAACTTCCATGGCTTCCAACTGATCGTCATACATACGGGACAGTGCATCGGGGACTACATGTAGTGCCCCTTTGCGATGGACAATTTCGATCTCGTGGACCTGAAGAGCTAGAGCCCAACGGGCTGATCGGCCTGAGGGGTTCTTCAAATTCTTCAGCCACCTCAGACTGCTGTGGTCTGTGATGACCTTGAATTCACTGCCTTCGATATAGGGACGGAATTTTTCTACAGCCCATAGCACGGCCAGGCATTCTTTTTCCGTCACCGAGTAGTTCTTTTTGGTAGGGGTCAGGACTCTACTCGCGTAACAGATGGGGTGTTCATGACCGGTGGATTCTGTCTTGTGCTCGGCATCCGTCCCATACTCTCCCGGTTGCGTGAGAACTGCCCCCAGGGCGAGATCACTAGCATCCGTCTGGAGAGTAAAGGGACGGGAAAAATCGGGACGGGCTAGGACTGGGGCTTTGGTAAGGCTTCTCTTTAGTTTTTCGAACGCCTCTTGTTGTTCGGGACCCCAGTTCCACTTGACTCCTTTCTCCACTAATTTCAGCAGGGGCGTTTTTTCTTCAGATAGCGTCGGCAAAAACCGAGCATACCATCCGACTGCGCCTAGAAATCTTTGGATGCCTTTGATATTGGTGGGAGCGGGATAATCGAGAATGGGGGCGATTCTATCAGAATTCGGAAATAAGCCTTCCCGGTTGATTTTGTAACCGGGGAATGCGACCTCGTCGCATCGAAATTCGCTTTTTTCCGGATTAATGGTTAGGTTGACTTCGGTAAGCCGGTCAATCACCCTTTTTACCCAAAAGATGTGTTCTTCCAACGTCCGCGTGAATATGATGAAGTCATCCACGTATTTTCGTACGTTGAAAGACCAATCGGGGGGAATGACCAAATCTGTTAGTCTCTGAAATGTGGCAGGTCCATTACGTAGCCCGTAGGCCATTCGGGTGAACTGGAATAGCCCCCGCCCATTTACGGCGAAGGCGGTGATTTCCCGGCTTTTATCTTCTAAGCCAATATGGAGAAATGCCTGGGAGAGGTCGAGTTTCAACACGAATTGGGCGCCCTGCACGCAATCTAACAGGTCCTCTTGGTGTTGCATAGGGACAGCGTCATATTTTGTCACTTCGTTAACTTTTCGATAATCGACGCAAAACCGGTACTTCCCGTTCGGTTTTCGGTGAAGTACTGGCCAGCTACACCAAGGGCTCTTGGAGGGTTCGATAACTCCTTCTGCTAGCATCTTGTCCACCTCTTGCTCTGCAATTTCTTGCATTTTGGGAGCGTATCTTCGAATGCCGCATCTAATTGGAGGGTGTCCTTCTACGTCAATTTCGTGCTTGATCGCCGGAGTGATCCGCACGATTTTGGGTTCGGGAGGGATTAGATTGCGCAAGGCGGTGCGGGTTTTCTCGAGTTCGGTATCGGGGAGCGACAGTATCCGGACAGGTTCGGTATTGGCCGCGGCAACGTAGGGTCCATTTGTTTCTGGTTCTACTGGGATAGGGGACACGGTAATCAATGGCGGAGAATTTAATTTGGATCGATCTCCATTTCTATTCGCGATCGTCCACGAGTTGCATTGGCCGTAATACTCGATACCTGCTTCTGTAATGAAATCCATGCCCAGCACGAGATCATACGTAAGCAGGTTCGAGGCTCTCACGGGCAATACACACTCCCCTTCACCCCAATTAAATTTTAGAACCGCGCATCCGAGTATTTCCGACTTTTTTCCATCGGCTACCCGTAGCCATCCCCCCGTGTGCACGATGTATTTGTCCATAGTTCTGGCCACCCGAGGCCCCATGAACGTTCTTGTCGCGCCCGTATCAAGCAGTGCGTTTAATTCCCCGTCCCCTAACTTGATGGGGATGAACACTCGATTCTCCTCGGGATGTGCATTCAGGATCTGCCAATACTGGTCATTTGAAACTACGTCGGACTCTATTACGCCTTCGCAGGCGAATGATTCGTTATTTCGTTCGACATTCGATATTTTGCGGGTTTTATTCGGTACTTTCCTCCGGTGCTTCGGTAAGAGGTGATTTCGGTACGCATCAGTTTTTCTGTCGTTCGGTACTGTGCTTTTGGGTTCCGGTATTGGTTGTTTGGTATTCGATACGGTTCTTTCGGTATTCGGTACGGTGCTTCCGACGTTAGAGAATGTACTGAGTTCAGTGGAGTTCGGTATTTTGCTCTCGTCCACTATCTCCTCTCGGGGTCGCAGTTGTGGACCTACTGTGCCCCGGCGTAGTTTCCCGAATTGGCTGAGGGGCCATTCCTGGGGCGCCTTGGGTGTGGACACAGTCGGGCAAAATGGTCGTTGGCTCCACAGTTGTAACACGAATATTGCTGAGAACCTCGTGACTGTTGCCGGGGGTAGTGCGGTTCGGCATGGGGATTGAGACTATGAGGCTCATTTGCCGTTTGAGAGGAGATAGTTTGGGTTTGAGTGGATCTACTCCTGGGCTTCGGTACTTTGGTAGTGAGGGGTTGTAATTCGGAAATGGTCTCGGTAACTTCGGTATTGGTCGCAGCAGAAACATTACTGTTTACCGCGCGAGGGGGAAGCGCTCTCATCCTTCGATATTTAGGGGGACATGCGTTCTCGGGGAAGAGGCTTTGTTCTGGTGCGATGGGAGGGACGTACATGCTTTCAGCATGCAATCGCGCTTCGATACGGTTGCCTTCCAGCTGTAAATCATCGTAACTTCCAATTGAATCGATGTCAATTTCCCGTAGAAATCTAGGGTGTAAGTTACGATGGGTTAATTCCAGCTGATCTTCCATACTAGGTTGGCGAATCAGTCTGGAGAAGAGAATTTACATGTTGAGGATGAATTCGGAAATGGGCTCAGTCTCTCCCTGGGTCCTGAGTTTGATTTCGTCCCACAGCCTCTGCTGCTGGGACGGTGGGGAGAAGGCAGTTCGGAACTTGATGAGGAAATCTTTGTAGTTCGATAGGGACGGGGCGGTGGCATTAAACCATTGGGCTGCCTTATCTTTCAGGACAAAAGGGAGGACGGCAAGGACTGTCTGCACTGGCATCCCATGCAATCTGATTGCATTGGCCAGCTTTTGCAGAAAGCCTTCCGCCTCGCAGGGGTCGCCTGAAAACGTCACCCCACAAGCATTCAACCTCTTGATGTTCACTTTCCAGTGATCACCTAGGGTTCCGGGTTCTTCTTCATAGGGGTTGCTACGGCCCCCAAATGAGCCATAACCTGCCTTCGGGAAAGGGAATTTATGGACCGTCCATGTAAGTCCATCGTCTGTGCGCCCAGTCTTCGGTGAATGCTGTCCATTATGCGTTCCGATCGTTGGATTACTGGGTCTCTATCATACCCTGGGAGAAGGAACTGGGATCTGGCCGGAGGGATTGGAACTTGGGAAGGAGGAGTTGGATCGTCCATGAATCGGGATTGGGCGTTAGGGAGAGCGGATACATGAGGATTCGGTAATAGTTGGGAAGGGAGGTGGGAATATGGGATGTGGGAGGCGGGATAGGAGAAAGTGGAATGGAGAGGATAAGGAGTAGCGTGAGGGAGTGGGTGTTCCGCCGGGGTTCGATAGTGTCGGGTCGCGGATGGTGTCGGAGGGAAATTTGGGTGAGGTATTTGGACGTCATGTCGGGTTCGGGATAGATGGGAGCTCCCGGCCGTCTTTCTCCGTCATACCGGTTCTGGGGATGCAGTCACGTACGTCTCTGTCTCGGTCGTGGCTTCTCCCAAGCCCGAATTGCTCCTCTGCTGCACTTGGTCAGCAAAAGTAACATGGTTGGCCCCCGTCTTGTCCATAATTATATATATCCATAATTATAAGGGCCGATAGACTGTCCTGTCCTCAGTAGGGGTTCGTTATGTCTGGAAACTTCGTCAATTACTTCTAGAATGCGCGAATAGTCTGGATCTAGACCTCGCGGCAATTCTTCGATAACTTCTAGGTCCGATTCGGTACCTATGTTCTCGACAACGACTCGTACGTTGTTGACATGTTCGGTATTCGGGGTATTGGGTCGATTCGGTATTCGGGAGTGATGATTGGGTGTGGACGAATGAGATCGCGTAGGGGCAGAGACTGGACCAGGTTTCTCTGGGGGTTGATTCTGCAGGCCGCTGATGCCTGGGGCCGGGCTGTTCGCTAGCACCAGGCTTGGGGAAGGTGTGGGTCGCCACTCATCGTTGGTGGGGTCCCATTCAATGGAGTAATTCCCGAGGACGGTGCGGACTTCGTACCGCAAGAGTCTGTCCATTCGGTTGTCCTCGCCGCCCGTCAAGCTTAGCCGAAGCTTGCTCAGCTCTATCACGACCCTGTCGCTGTTTAGCTGCGCAATGTCTTCGGCTAACCTGACTACCGCGAGCGATCTGTCCGCGGTTATGTCGGGTTCGTTTATTCGCGCCGGTGCTGCCGTTCGGGATTCGGTACGGAGGGACTTTTGCGGGATTCCGTGGGAGTTGACGCGGTTATCCTCTCTCGCGTCGTTCTCTTCGATACCCGTGGCCGAGGAAAATTGGAGGCCGCCAGTAGAGTTTCCCTCTCCGGCCTCCTCCCCGCCACTCACACCCGACTCATACGCATTCCCCGGATCATGGACATGAGCCGGGGGATCTCGTGCTTGAACCCCATCTCCCATTTCTGTTTGCTGAAGGGGATCCATTTCCTTTTGTTAGCAACGACGGATAGTATTCCTAATAGATTCGATAAGTATTGATAATTCTAATGGGTTCGAATAAGTTCAATAAATAAACTTCTTGAAATTTGATTAATTAATTCGATAGGTAACAATTAACTCAAGTACTATCGACACAATGAGTGATTCCAGTAGGACCGGGTGAATTTGGTAAAATTGTAATTCCTTTAGACTCTTGTGACAGTATGAATACTGTCATTTTTATTTAAAATAAAAAAGAATGAGTAATATATTGTAGGGTTTGTGAATAAAAGTTTGTGATTTTGGTTTGGGAAATCGAGTATTTGTGTAACTCATATTCTCAACATAACTGCTGATATCCTTATCCTGCTTTGCTAACAACATCAATAGCCATTAAGCGAAATCAAGGGACGAGACAGGAAGAAGGCTCCAGAACCATTGGAAAGACGAACCATAAGGCACGTTTGATAATAAGCAAACCGCCTTTACTGTAAGTACTCGCTCTTTTCTTCTCTGCTTGCCTACCTTTCTTTGCTTAACGTTTGTTTATTAACAAATATTCGGATAGTTAGGGTTAGCCTTAATTCATAACTACTCATTATTCACAAATTATTGTTAGATCAGAGAAGGAACTCTTGATCAACTCTAAAACTCTGTTTCTTCTTGCTTGAATTTAATTATCTTCGGGATAAAATTGAGTACTCGGTATCAACGGCGTGGTAATTCTTATTACTGCTGCGAAACGTTATACCAAGGAGAATAGTCAAGGACATTCACACCTGTTGGTGGTTTGTTATTTACCGAGAGGGAAATCAGAGGGACTGATTTCTTCCTTGTGACCAGCATACACGCTTGACTGGAGTCAAGGCGTTGTATAGCTCTTATACTAAGGCGTGTACCATGGACTGGAGAAAACTTCAGGACAAAATGGGAAGCCTCCCGTTTGTTTAACATAAAGGCTCGTGGTGCCCTGGTGGCGATACCTCAGCTGGACATCGGGATATTTTAATCCGTCGCACGACACATGAGGCATGACAGAATATGCTCATGGTGTCACCAGAAGTCTTCTTGGGATAGAAGCGAATTTACAAATTTATTTCTCAATAATTATTTCAACTTTCATCGGGTTTTTGCGGCTATCGCGGGATAGTTCTCGAAGAACACACCACCTGCGAGACCAAGGAGTTTCATCATAGCTAGGTAACATCAAC
The DNA here is from genome assembly GCA_958496275.1 of Zele albiditarsus. Taxonomy (NCBI): domain Eukaryota; kingdom Metazoa; phylum Arthropoda; class Insecta; order Hymenoptera; family Braconidae; genus Zele; species Zele albiditarsus. Next base: position 387,105 of record OY292416.1, read on the forward strand.
CAGATTATTGCTGTTTCTCATTCTCAGCAATAATCATTGCACTGGTAAAGGAATGAGTGGCGCCCACCACGAGGTCCATTCCGTTGGACGTCAATTGAGACGTGAAGTCGAACATTCCCGCCCGTTCCCGCGAATATTGGGCGAGGGGTGATTCGAACTGTTTCACTCTACTAAGCTACGGTGTTCGATAATTTAGAATGAAGTTACTGAGTCTAGATTTTTCGTAAAAGAGTTGACGATACTTGGGAAATTCCTTGGATTCCTTGAAATTCGATCAATAGTTATAATAATAGGATCCGACGAATTAATTCAATTTTGTGCTTCAACGAAGTTTGGGAATTACTTAACTCTCCTGAATTTCGATCAATTGATTCGAAATTAGTATTTGAAGAATTAATTTACTAATACGGCTCGACAGTAAATTCTATAGTGTGAGTCGATAGGTAAGTTCGATACTGTACTTCGAGAAATGGGTTCGATAATAGGGTTCTATAATTGATCACGAAAGTGTATTTCGATAAATGAATTTGGTAGTGGAGTTCGATAATTGAACACGAAAGTGTATTTCGATAAATGAATTTGATAATGGGATTCGATATTTTATTAAAATTGGGTAACTCGGGGTCTTGTTCGGTATTTCTTCAGGTGACCAGACAGGGTGGATGTCAGCGCAATAATATATAAATTTGGCTGAAATCTTATAATAGTTTCCCTTGAATGATACCTGAAAAGAACGCAACACACAAAAGAAAAAGAAACCCGGTATTATTGAAAGTCGGGAGAGGAAAGTTTCAATAATAGTTATTTCTATTGTAAATTTAATGTTATTTGGGAAAGAGGAATTGTCCGTTCTCTGTCAGTGTACTATAATATGCAGCGATTAAGAGGCTCGAGAATGATCTAAACTTTCTTCAAATCGACTCTCTATAATTTGCAGAGAGGCAGCAACAATCAGTTATTTTTCGGTAAATTACAACTCTAAAATTTTTATTTCGTTATTAATTATTTTAAATTTATCTAAATACAAAATAATTATTAATTCGTGGACATTCCTCCACTTATTCCTTCACCCGGTAATTTAATATTCGATTCGAGCGAGGGGGAAGGGGCGCAGAATTACTCGCAGCCTCCTTGTTTTTCATAACCTCGCTTGATTTTTCTTTGTGTACTCCTGTAAATCCAACAAAAATTTTATTGTTGCGATTTGGTGGCTAAGTTCAAATTTTCGGTAAATGTTATTATTTATTAATTAATCGAAACAGTTCCCAATCCCCACAAGGGATGCCAATTGTGACGCTCGCCTTTTCTGTGGCGGTAGTCAGCGGGTCGGGATGCCACCTTATTTATATTAACCTGAAAATAAGGAAAACAGGGGATTCGGAAAATTATGGGGAGAGAAAATAACGGGGTAACGCGAGGAATTTAATTGTAATGATAGGTCTTGATTTATTGAAATAGACTACACAATTAATCAGATCACGCTAATGAATTATAAATTGTTGTCAGCAGAATTTCGATGTTTGCGCTAATCAGCAGCAATGTTTATTGTCTTCAATATTTCACAATTTGCAATAATGCAGGGTGCTGGTCGGGCGTTTGATAAGTGAAATAATGATCAATAAATGAATTTGATGATTCAAGATAAAAGCTATATGGCAATATTAATAATATAATTAATACGGCGATCGACAAAAGAAATATAATGAATTCAATGTGGATTATACGCGTGAAAGGGGAAATACTAGAAAAGAAAGAATTCGGTACAATAGGGGGATGCGCGGGGGGTAATAGGTAACACGCGGCTGGACAATAGAAACGCTATTGTCCGCGCGGTACAAGAATGTAGGATTCGGTACACGTGCACTTGTTGCACGGATGGGGACGCGTGGAAAATTCGGGAATCTATGGCGACAACGTGGGGAAGGATCGGGTATACACTGTTTCGATCTAATTAAAACAATAGAAAATATGAGGATCTGTTGTTGCTGCCGCCTTGCTTTTCGGTATTAAATTATAATGAATGCAATAATGGTATATGAATAAGCGACTACGCCGGCTATTGTGTGACCACGCGGTCCGCATGCACAACTGAAATGGCAATTTACTCACGGCTAAAAGGTGTTACACTCAACCACACACACCTATTATCGGACTACTTAGACTCCCGACTAGCTAAACAATTCAGATTCAATTCACTGTCCAAATTCACGTAGCACGGTCGTCACAAATCAGTTTCTCAATATTCGATAGCCCGGTTCAATTTTATTTCCAAATCAATTTCTATTACAATAAGCACCACACACACGTCCGTTCTCAGCAGTAGCCTTTGGCGAAGTGCCGGAAAATGGCTGCTTTTCCCTCTTCGCCCTTTTGCTGTCACCCTCGCCTATGTCATCGTCGTCTCTTCCGGGTTCATTGGCCGATAGCGCCGCCGGTGTCATTAATCCATATCGATTCTCATTATCGACCGCATCCCCGTATGGTAATCTCGCTCGATTACCGACGAGTCCTTACCGCGCTGACCACTGGGTGACATTAAGGGTTATGTCGCCCATGGTCGCGATACAGTTTGGCCAAGTGGTGTGCACGAGGCTTCGGTACGTTCGATACGGTATTTGTTTATTAATAAATTGGTATTTGTTCACCAATCTCAGTTCGGCAGTTGTTCGCCGTGTATCATTCCATTCTTTTCGATTTATTGTTTTGTTTGTTTCGGGAAGCGTCGGTATTTGTTTCCATACGTAGAGTGTAGGTCAATAGGCGAGGGTGACATCGGGATCATCATCATTAATCCGGTACATGGGTGCCAGGTAGGCCATCATAAGTCTTCCTCCATTCTCTCATTCATTCATGCACTCGCCATTCACTCTTCTTAATCTTATTTGCAGGCGGCAGCGGTTATTGAATGTACATAAATAATTGGCAATAAGGGGGTAAATTTATGCCTTGTTTTGGGCTGAGCCAAACGATTGCTCGTGGCGATCATGACGTGGGTCGCCACCACGTCACAATATATATATATATATATTGTGACGCTCGCTTTTTCTATGGCGGCAGTCAGCGGGTCGGGATGCCACATTATTTGTTGTTACCTGAAAAATAAGGAAAACAGGGGAATACGGTAAGTTATTGAGGGAGAAAATAAAGGGGGCTAACGCGGTGAATTTATTTATAACAATAAGTCTGGATTTATTTCATTAACTCACAGTAATAGTTCAGCGCAGTAAAGATGATTTGATATAATATAATTTCTCGTTCGATAATTTAATGTTGTTGCGCTAATCAGCTGCAATGTTCATTCAATTCAATAATACTTAGCGCGCTGTCATATTTTATGCGTATCTTAAGTTCGAATAATATAACTCTGAATAATTTATGTAATAGACGAAGTTTCAAATATGAGATTTGATGATAGTGAATATAATATAATAAGTGAGGCGATCGACAAGAAAAACAAAATAATGGCTAAGGAATTTCACCGCGATAATGATCGCGCATAAGAAATAATATTATTCGGGTCAATAGGGGAGATGCGCGGGGGGACAATAGCGCGCGGTCGGACAATAGAAATTCCTATTGTTCGGGCTGTACTGGAATGCGTACTTCGGTACGCGTGCACTTGTTGCACTGATGGGGACTCTAAGAATATTCGGGAAAATTCGATGGCGTTATAGCTATATTTAAGTATTTCAATTCACAATCAGTTTGAACAATAGCCCAGTCGTCACAATTCAGTATCCAATGTTCAATAGCTCAGTTCAATTTTCGTTTTATCACAATTTCATTTCCCAATACAATTTGCACACACGTCCGTTCCGCACTAATGCCCCTGGCGAAGTGCTGGAAGATGGTCGCTTTTTTCTCTTTACCCTTTAGCTGTCATCCCTCGCCCATGTCGCCTCCGTCTCTTTCGGGTTCATTGGCCGATAGCGCCGCCGGTGTCATCAATGATTATCGATTAGCGTTATCGACCGCTTCCCATATGGTAATTCGCTCGGTTACCGGCGATCCATTACCGCGCTGACCTTTGGGTGACGGTTGAGGTTACGTCGCCCGTGGTCGCAGTACTATTGGGTATGGTGTGGATTGTTGTACTTCGGTAGTTCGGAACGGTTATTGTTGCATCTTTGGTTAATTGGTATTTGTTCACCAATAGTTGTTCGGCAGTCTCACGCCGTATTCCATTCCATTTAATATTTAATTGGTTCGAGGAAACGTCGGTGATGGTTTTTGTTTCGGTACGTGGAAGCCATCAAGATGGCGAGGGTGACTTCGAGATCTGTAAGATCCATTCGGTATTTGCAGGGTGCCAGGTAGGCTATCGCATTCATTCTTCCATGCACTCCTCATGCTTGCATTCTTTATTTGTATTGTTATTTTTAATTGCAGGCGGCAGCAGCTATTATCTATATGTAATTGATATACTATAAGGGGGTAAATTTATGCCCTTTTTCGGGCTGAGCCAACGATTGCTCGTGGCTGTTATAACGTGGGTCACCACCACGTTACAATATATATGTATTCCATATTATTATCACAAAGATTCTTTTATTTAATCATAATTGTTTAGTGTGGGTTACGATAACCTCACGGCACAGTATCAGTGGTATCATTGGATATTATACGTTTATCATCCTTCAAACTCAATGCCAACTTGGACTGTACTCATATCATGCTTGTTACTTTTAATAATACATTGATTCATCGCCAAGTTTAGATGCTTCAACAAACATTCCTTATAATCATCAAGTGTTATGGTTCGCAATGATGAACCTTTAACACCCTTGGCTTGTTTCTTCTCCCTATCTTTATCATTATCCGTTAATAATTTGAATGCGTACAATTTTGCACGTAATCCAACGATTTCTGTAATTATGAAGCCAGCGCACTCATCCTTCATTAAACCTATCACTTTTTTATTTACACGCGGCCTGTTGTACATATTGTTAGGTCTCGAGCGACCTCTCCGCTATACTTTTTCGCGTTACCGACGTCACTCATTCTCATCGACCGCGATCACACATGGTGACGCATTAGAAACGTTCATTAACCTTTTTTTTTCGCAACGGCCGCACGCGCATGCGCGATCGCCAAACCGCGAACATTCAACTCAAAATCTCCACCGATATGCTGCGTTGCGGAATATGACCATTAAACAATTAAGTTAATATTAAGAACCATTTGCATAAACTTAAGAATTGCCACTCAGCATGTAAGACTATATTGTATAAAATAATATTTCAAAGGTATTTCACAATATCGAGCATCGAGAACCAAACTTTAGAGACAATAACCTGAAATCGTCAACTCAGCCCTCAGCAATAAATTTTGTCAACTAAGAAGTCACCCACCATCGGACCTTCTGTCCAATGGCGGGCCAGCAAACTTCCAAGCAACAAATCGAAACATTGATAAATAAAAAGACCAATCAGAACCAGTCCGCACGGACTATGAACCACGAATATATAAACAACTCCCTGGCTCTCGAGCAGTAGTAGTTTTTGAGAGAGCATTTTCATCCATTACATTATATCACATCATTGTTGTAGAGTCAGATATTAAGTTTACACGCTCGTTTAGACGCTTGCATTCAAAATACTTATTAGACACGAACTCGTGCTCGAAGTTCAGATTCGCTACCTCTACATTACAACTTCGAGACGTCACTTCTTATATTACTCTTATTATTTTATGTGCTTGAAGCACTCTTGACTTCCCATTAAACAGTTATAACATTTCTTCAGTGTCAACGCATATTGTGTACTCATCGAACAATCAAACTAAATAATTATAAATCATATAACTCGAAGGAATCAATAAACGAATCGACATCGATGTCAACAATTGTGAAGTGTCTCGTTCTACAGTCTTTATTTAACTTCAATTCTCTGATTCACCCTGACCACCAATCCTTCGCCGACGCTTCAGCTGCGAGTCGCAGTGACAAGCAACGATCCTTCTACCTATTCGGACTTAATTCTAAATCTAATTTTTATATCTAACTGTTATATCCGCCGGAACGTGAGAATCTTCTCCACCAAGTGCAATTAATCTACAATTCTACAAATCGACTCTTATTACAATTCCAATCTCTCACATTCGGTAGATCTGCCAAACCCAAACGCTCTTAGGACGCAATAGGGTTTACAGCCAGGTCGTAACAATATTATCGACTGGATAATCACTAGTATCAAATTTATCTATATCACATTTCATCTTATCATAAATATTAAAGCCGGTGAAGGAATACAGCAAACTATCAGTATCTGTATACAACAGTTTTGCTTGACTCGTTGGAAACGTCTTTTTTATGTAATTATAATGGAAGTTATATATGTAAATTTTCGATACATCGAGAATGGAATATCCAACATAAATTGGCTTATTGAATGTCACTTTAAGACGATTCATCTCAATAATTACCATCTCTTCATCGAAAACCGTGCAGCTATGATAATTAGGTTTCGCAATCAAAGATCGCGCACCATGAGCACCTCCCCACTTCATAACGAGTTCGACATCTTTATAGTTCCTAACATTTTCCATAGTTTTACCAAAAACAGCATTATTCATTAATTTGAAAAAATTCTCTTCAAATTCATTCTTCGATTGTTGTCTCAAATCAGTATTCAAGTCGATATATTTTTTGAGCCATGGTGATGGACGGAATTCAAGTATTCTATGAACTCTACAAACTTTTAAACTCAAACTCAAGCGCTGTTTCAAATTTCTATAATGAATAATATATTTCTCTTTCGGTAAAAGCGTTGTCACTAATTTTGAATGCTTCCCCGTTGGTGGTGTGAAATGTTGCGGACATAGTGGTAAATCACGATGTCACTCATGTAATTCTACAGGATATTCTATGTCAACTTCAAGAATATACCCAATAGGTGAATCATTAGGGGTTTTCACTATTTCATCAACACTAATCATATTTTCCTCCCATTCGAATTCACCAAGTGGTAAATGCTCTCTCATAGCTGCACCATACAAAGTGTTCACATCGAAATACATAAGATACGATTGTTTTCTCATCTCTCTCTCATTATTTTGGTTGGAACAGAAGGAAACTCATCATTAGGAATGTATCCTTCACCCATATACTTATTATTCGTTTTTGCATAACGATTAGAGCATTGCGCCACACCGCCTCTTATACCCTTCTCAATAAATAATAACATATCAGATTCAGTAAAAAGCTCTAATTAAATCTGTGTACACTTTAGCATTGCATCGAAGGCTAGTCCTGGTGCTGTGTAATAATGTAACGGATCAAGATTGTATGTAGAGAAACAGTTGCGTCTGAAATTTTCGAATATATCAACTAGGAGCAATACATCAGTTTTCAGATATAGATTTGAATATTCCCCTAATGTACGTATCTGGAATTCATCCCACACTCTTCGAGCATGCTGATAATAAAATAAATTTTCATCAAAAATTCCAACATTATTTAACTTCGAGTAAAAATGTTCTTTATCACGAAACTATTTCTCATTGAGTTTAGCCCAACTATCAATATATTCATATGAGAAAATACCTTTCCTCATAACTAAATTTAATTGATTATCGTGACTATAAATGCTCCGTGTGACTAATTTATCATTGCAATCTAAAAATGATGTTAATTCATCTCAACTATCAGTCATGAATCGGAATGAATCAATAAATCCTAGATTAATTTTCGTACCTTTGACTGTCTTACTAAAAGATATGTATTTTTCTTTATTCAATGGTAACAGAGAAACTGTACCCTGAAAACATGACACTAAAGATTGAATTACGAAATGTGAGTCATATCCTGATAAATTATGGAACACAACTGGTATGTGAGATGGAATATTGTAATTCAAATTGCGTTTACTATGTGCGGCACCACGATAGTTTCCAGTTAAATGACAATGATCACGATGTTTTACATCGAAATCAACAAACGGTTTTCCACATATATGACAAACTGCAGCAGTGTGAAATTCATCTCCTGCAATATCCGTTAATGGTATCATCGGTACGATTTTATGATAAATTGTATCAATTTCAACCGCTAAACATTTCAACTTGCTAACAAACCATGTAATACAATCTTTAGCTCGATATGACTCAAATTGAGAGAGCGTGTGGTCATATGAACAATGTACATAATAGGCTATGCTCTGCGGGATGTGTGATTGTGATCAATCGCAGCCTGCGGTGCAAGAATACATTCAAGATCTGCGTAGATGACGATTCCGACGATTATGCTGATGTTGAAACTTTACGACTAATGATTGCAGATGTGAGATCGTAGTTAGTAAACGGCGTCTTTCACCAGAACTCAAATTTTGATTTTTCAATAATTTGTTCAAGGATTGAATATTCCGATTACCAATCCGTCCCCATTTTACTATTAAATCATCACAAGCTGTATCACAATTCAGAGTCGAAACACAATTTATACGCAGTCTCCATCATCTCAATCAGCTCCATATACATTTTTCCACTGTTCTCCATTTAACCACAAACACTTACAAATACTTACCAACACTGACAAATGCACACGCAACAAGTTTGATGTGTTCAAGCAGTATGATTCCAATACGTTGCCAATCATCGTATTTATATTCCCCAAAAATGGAGAAGTGGGAGGTGAAAAACGCGGAGGATTGTAAAGAGAAAAAACATTAGAACTCGTGGTAGTTTTGAGATAAAGATGTTAGCTAAAAATAAATGGATATTACATTAGGAAGATGAACGTTCTGACGGTCGCCTTTTCTATGGCAGCTGTCAGCGGGTCGGGATGCCACCTTATTTGTATTGACCTGAAAATAAGGAAAACAGGGGTTTTCGACAAGTTATGAGGGGAGAAAATAAAGGGGAAACGCGCTGAATTTAGTTATATTAATTTGTCTCGATTCATTCATAAAGATCACACATAACATGATTTAGCAAATAAGCTAAGTTGTAGCTTGAGAGCTCAAAGTAAATTATTATTAATTATTGCCTGGATCTTTGGGAAGGTCTTGATAACATAATTGTTTAGGTAACAAAAATAGTTAATTCAAAATGTGAGATGATGATGATAATTAACAATGTATTTGAATGATAATGAATTAATTAATATTTAGAGTGTTCGTTGTATGTGTAGCGAGTGTAGCCTAAAATTATCCTAATGATAGGCGAGTGTGAGTGATTGAGTGTCTGAGATATAACCTCGCTCGACCAGCAAGTGGTTGTAAGGCACTTGGAGAGCAATAGGTGTTTGTAATGAGTGTTCACAAAATTAATAATGATGAGTGAATGACTGAGTGAATGATTGTTGATAGAAATTGAGTGTAGAAAAGATTGTTGAGAGTGTTAAATAAGCAAAATGAGACAATACATGTGCACGAGACCGCAAGCCACGTGTGAATAATTAAACCTAAATGAATTGAGTGTTTGAATTGAGTCTCACGAGAAATATGCACTTGTTTCACCTCACTGAGTGTTGCACTTCACTTTTCACATTGTATTTATATTTTAACTTCACTGATGGTGGATAATTTAACGGAATAACTTGCTAACAACGGAGCGAGTGTAGATTCGGTAGTGACTGCCGTTCCGGTCGATAGCGTGGTCGATAGCCGCCGGCGACAAGACGGCGTCCGCGACGCTGCTGATTGGTCGATTTCAAATTAGTTGTTTGCCCGATTGCCAGGTGGCGTTTGAGTTACTGTTGTGTAAGTTATGCGCCCGATTGCCGGGCGTTGTGTTGAGTGTCGGTAATGGCTTGTCTATTTAGCTAGCCGTTGTGGCGCTTGCGTCAACACAAGTAAATTGAGAAAACGCCATCTGTTGACACCTGGAAGTATCAAAAGTTAAATCAGTCGACGCAGTACATTGCTATACTACTAGTTCCGTTAAAAGTCGCTAGAAGACACTTCTAGGACCAAAACAATAGTTCAGTGGATGATCACTAGAGGACTCCACCAGTACCATAACAAACGAGTCCCAGTTTATTTGAAAATTTTTTTTCCAAGTTTGAACTCTATCATGGAGGAAGTTATGATCGCTCTTCGAGATATTCAAAAGCAGCTAGATGAACAAAAAACCACGATACAGAAAAGCGGTGAAAAGGTGACTGAACAAGTCACGCAAAATGTGAACAATATCTTGGAAGAGAAGTTCAGAACTTTAGAAGAAAAATATGATAACCTTAAAAACAAAATAGAAAATCAGGAAAAAAGGCTCTATTTCTTGGAAAGACAGGCAAGAGAAAGAAACATTGTCTTCTTCGGGATGGAAGAAACTAAAACATCATACTCGAACAAGGAGACTAACATGGTAAATTTTATAAAAAAATACTTTGGTCTAAATCTCGATCGTAGAGACATACAAGTAATCAAGAGGATAGGAAGGAAAGGAGAAAAACCGAGACCACTTACAGTTACATTCTCCACACTTAGCATAAAAAAAGATATATTCAAACAGAAAGAAGCTCTGGAAGAAACCATATATTACATAAAAGAAGACTACCCACAGAATATACCAAATAAAAAGAAAGAACTTCAAGAGCAATTAAAGATTGAAAAACTAAGCAACAGGGATAAAGACTTGCGCAAAAGAGTCGATATTGTCAGTGCTGCAACTGAATTCTATAGGAAGCTATATAGTGACAACGCCCGAATAACTGAAACTTCAAATAATAAAAACGTAAATGAGTATAGCTCTATTAAACCAATGAACGAAATTGAAATAATAGATGCAATAAAGAGATTGAAACTAGAAAAAAGTCCTGGGCCAGATAATATTACAAATGAAGTACTGAAATATGCTCACACAATTCTGATGATATTGATGATGGTGATGATGTGGATGATACCTCTGATGATGAGCCGCGAGCCAGCGCTCTATAATAATCGATATCATCACACTCCATGATGACATCTTCTGTTACAGAGCTCTGGCTTGCGTCCTCATCAGAGGCATTCATCAGATCATTCTCGTAATCTGATGATGTTGGTGATGGCGTCATCAGCGGCATATATCCATCACGCTCTCCCCGAGCGACACCCTCAACATTGAGACGTCTGAACCACCACATACATTCAACATGGTCAACTACTAACGTAGTTGCCACGTTTTTATATGTGGTGATTAAACCATCAACGATTTCGGTCATCGCGACATGGCTGTATACCGCCTCAATTATTGCAATACGCCACGAATCATCGTACGCAATTTCACCTTAATACCACTCCACGGGCATATATACGGTGTAATACATTGCCATCCTGTGGAAAAGAAAAGATTTTATTATTAGATGATGAAATATATAAACATCTGGAAAAAAAAAAATAAAAATTTCAATCATTTATAATATGAGATGACAATGTGTAATTATTTTACTTACGTGGAACTTTTTTTTTTCTTCGGAGTTGAATGTAAACTTCCCAAGTACTGTTGTACGGGGTTGTAGAATTCGAAATGATATAGGTCCTCCACATCCTGCCTTATATACACGATACAACCGCCAAAAGAAGAAAAAAAGTAACGCCTCCTTGATACATTAACAATTATAGAGATATAATACATCCTACCACCTTGGATTCAATAAATACCTTCATCTTCTCTAATATATAGCACTAATATTTCTGTTTGCGAATGTGTAGACATTTAGGGTCAATGAGATACTAAAAGGAAAACATTTGTGGGGCTCATCATATGAGATTCAATCAATGTCCACTTAAGGAAAATATCATGAAACTTCAATTATCCCTTGTGCATACTAGAGGATACCGTCTCACATTATATGTTTACTCTACCTTAGCACTAATGATGCTATTTGCGTGCATGTATGAAAAAAAAATTCGGTGTCGGTTGGATCATAAAAGAGAAACACTCATCAGATTCATTATACGAGATTGAAGCAATTCTTCCTCTATGAAAAAAATACTAACAGAACTGCATTTATCTTAATCCTCGAGGAGGATATCATTATAGATGATATCTTCATCCAATGTAGGTTCCTCAATCTACAGTTCTAATATTTTATGAATATATGGAATATTTAACGCTAGTCATGATGAGAAAAAAAGATTCATGCAAATAATAATAATTTATCATATTATTTTATATAAAATCGTATTTATTTCATCTATTCATTACAATATATTTACTAATTTCTTTTTCCTTATTACAAAAAGAACAATCCTTAATCATGGGGATAACTCTATCAAAATCATCCGTATTACCAACACTCGAATTATAATGTCTCTGACATCTACGGAGAGATATTACATCCTCATCTCTTCGAAGTATTATTGGTAGTTTTTCCCAGATATCATCCATTTTCATTGCGGCAAATCTGAGAATAAAATTTTTAGAGCAATGCGCAAAGTCTCCAGGTTTCATGTATTCATTTCTCTCTTCCAGTTGATGATACAATCCAAACGATATACTATTTGATGGATTATACACATTCATCCGTTCAAACCAATATTTCATTTGCTGAACATTCTCCGTTGCACATTGATATACAACCCCAGATTTTTTCTTATTTTCACGATAACTGCAGTGCCTCACTTTAACATCTCTCAATGAACGATATCCATAATTCTCAAGATCAACAATTAATCGCCCACTGAGGCTGGAGAGCCATTGTTTTTTCACTAATCCTTTCATATAAATACATGCAACATTCTTCAGGATAATGTCCAGAATTTCCGTGAGTCTATCATATGATACATCATCAGCATCCCAAGATATTCCATGATAATTGCGCGTCACCCATGAATTCATTGATTGATACGTTCGAGGTAAATCTTCCCACTTACACGGTGGTTTAAATAGAATATCTGTAATTCCATGTGAATCCACGATTACATCTTGAATTGGCGTTATTGTGAGTTTTTTCACAATAAATTTATTGACTGGTCACTTAAAACCTTGTACATGTAAAAGACTCTCCATATTATTTCTATACAACACACGACTATGATCATATTAAGACATTGACTGGTGGTATACTAAAAAATGTTCACATGTTTATACCATTTCCCCCACTATATATTTGTTTTTATAAAAAATTTATTGCGCAGTTGTGAAGAAAAATGATGCAATAATACCTAAAGGTGAGAAAGAAAGCCAGATCATTGGATGATGTTTCGTGGTGGTGGGATGGATAAAAAACATTTCATCTTTATCTTAAAAATATACCTCGTTCTTGCGATAAGAAACTTTTTTATAAAAAATTCACTGCACAGTTGTGAGGATGGGAAATAATACCTGGAAAAAATGGGAAAAGTAAAGCTGCACCATTGGACGATGTTCTATGATGGTTGGAATAAATAAAAAACATTTTATCCTTATTTTAAAAAAATTCACTGCGAAGTTGTGGGGATGGAAAATAATACCTGAGAAAAAAAATGGGAAAGAAAATAATATCTGGAAAAATGGGGAAGAAAAGCCGCCTCATTGGATGATGTTTTTTATGACGGTTGGGATAGATAAAAAAAACATTTCAACAATATCATAAAAAAAAATTTTTTACGGCGTTCTCACGATAAGGATATTCCTACGCAGTGAGTTGCGAACGACGCAATAATGTTCGTTGAGAGGGAGAAAGTTCCACCATTGGATGGCGGGAGTCGCGGAAGGGCAGAGTCGAACACCGTTGAACGATGCACAACATTGAAGGTGGGTGGGAATACAATAGTGAAATTTTTTAGTGTTTTCCCATTAGCTGATAGGCAACATCATGCACGCAACACATGAAGCATTATACTATACTTCAAAATTGTGATATAGTAAAATTGATATTGACTACCAATAAAATTCATCCGCGTACTATAGATCAAACACCGACTGTCAACAAATATTGATTATCGATAATTGAGATTGATATTGCGACGAGGTTCGCGGGAGTAACCTACGTCGAATTGGGTGTTCCGCTACAACTCGATAACTTAAGAACACATTATCTCATGCAGCAATTTTCCGCGACAACTCGCGAGCGTCGTGTTGAGCGCCAAGTGCCTTACGGGCACTACTCGATCCCTTTTATAATTTTGGTCCCTTTTACTTATTGTTTAAATGATCCCCGGACTCCTGGCGCGGAGAAACCCTCGGCGATCAATCTACGGCTAGCCTTTCGGTAAGTAGGCGGGATTCTAGGATAGTGCAAAAACAATATATTCCTTGATCTGATTTATTTGTGGAGTTTGCAATGGCTTTTATTAATTAACGTGAATATTAAAGCCTCCACGTATTGAACAATTAAATATACGATCACACGATTTTTACGATGATACGCGGATCCTCTGATTCGAATAATCCCTTGAGACAATTTGTAAATAATAATTTATACCATAGGTATCATACATACTCATCACACAATAGTCATACATTACTCTCACACAATCATACTCGCGGCATCCCCGAATATTCAATAATCAATCGTCGCTCAATAATACAGGTGATCTATACTGGACCATTCATTCACCGTTTAAGCGTAGTCCCAGTGACCTCTCTACGTTGGCTGATCTACCCACGATTACCACGCACGAATACAATGTATCACGCTTACCAGTGGAAGATTAACGCAGCGAAAGATGTAGCTCTCCGCGGAGTTGTACGTCCTTGATCAGCTGCTCGCGTTGTCTCAGCGATCTCAGTTCTCCCCAATGGTTCTGATGGCCTCTCGTGGATCGTCTCCTGGCAACCCGGATGATGGCACACGAAAACACTCCTCGCAAACACGCGTAACGGAATATTCGCACTAATGCGCGTACGAGTCTATGCACTTCAACAACTCGGGCAGTCCCAATAGTATAATTGATTATACGCGGTGCGTGTCATGCCGTCTCGACGTTCAATATATGATGAACGCGTGTAATTGCGATCAATGTTTTCACTTCTATTATATAACACAATGGATCTTTTCCTCGAACAGTCTCGATAAGAAGATGTTACTCTTAGGCAGCCCTAACGATAAGTGTTTCTCTCGAGCCGGCTCGATAATGAATATTGTCTACGCGACAATGTATCCCAATACTGACCTCGGGTGTCTATGCACCGAGGAATAATGAGGCACGCGTTAGGCTACCTCGCCCCGCACGTCAGTTTCTAACGTCCCCGCGCGCCTACAAGCTGCACGGAGACCAAGAGGCTCGCTAGCCGAATTCCGCTCGTCCTTTTCAAGCGCGTTCACCCATTTCCTCGCCCATTCAACCGTACGTACACTCATTCGCATCTCGCACACTCATTCTTTCGCTCTCTCGCACTCATACCCAATACATTATTTGTACTGATGGCGTAGAGGCCCTCATTCGGCCCACGCGTATCCAACGAACGACGAAATCCCACGGCGTTCCTCGATGGAATAGTTCTCCATCCGCGAATCGCCTATGGAACCTGTATGAACCGCGGCTCGAACATAACAAAAGACGTAATGCATTAGCGATGAAACTTTCGTTGTCCATCACTCGTTTTCTTTGGCATGAGCCTCGACCAATCTTGGTAAAATTTCTAGATCATATGCCGCGTAGCGACAGCCTAGGGAAAGGACGGTTTACCACGTCACAATATATATCTTCATACCATTGGTGAAACATCGACTGTCAACAATATCGATTATCGATAATTGAGATCGATATATATCTTCATACCATTGGTGAAACATCGACTGTCAACAATATCGACCACCATTAATAATATTTATCGGTAAAAATTGCCGTACTATAGGTAAAACATCGACTGCCCATAATATTCATCGGTAAAGACAGCACTATTGGTCAACTATCGACCATTGATAAGGTAGATAACATTATATTAAACCATGTAGGTAAAACAGATTGGTCTAGAACTCCCACACTTCAACTACTCACAGTGCATATTTTTCTCGACTATAATGCATAACGGGTCATACCCTGAATGACGCCTCCGAGTCCCGCTCGCGCAATTGTGGCCGGAATCACCTTTTTTATCTCGACTCCACAATGATCTTCATATAATGAGCGCACAAGTGATTGCAATAATCGCTTACCCGTAGCCCTCCAAATCCGTGTGGCTCCTCGGTTGTCCTCATTATTGCGTTCTCGCGCCAATCATGTTGAGATTGGTTGTATGGCTACAAACATACATCAGTATCCTGTCTTCCAGACCGCGACTCTCGATGCCTCGGCGTGATTTACTCGTAAGAGGTTACTCGATACTCCTCTATTGTTCATTACACAAATACTTCTCTGTATGCCGTCCCAGACGCAAGTGTCCGTCGATCTCGTCTATCTTCACACGTACACGTCTTATTCCTACTCTCAATTCAAGGGCCCTAATTTATCCTAATGGCCGATAGGCGAGCCTGCTGAAAATACAAGTGCAAGCGTATGTTACGTGCGTACACCCATCTCCCTCATACTCATACCATACATTATGTGAACGATGGCGTAGAGGCCGCATATTGCCCACGCTTACTGTCCTCATTGCTCGCACACCTAGGTGTATGTCCGCGTAGATTACGCGTCCTATTTTCGGCTTGCCGATTTTGTTGCCATTACTCGGGCTTCATCAATGTTTTCTCGTTCTCATTGTTCTGTTGTCGCTCGACGTACGTGAAACTTTGAGGTTCACGAGTTATTGAATTATATCTCGAACGATCACTGTGCCGTTCGTATCGATATCTGCGGCCTGGACTTGCTTATCTATTTCTGACTACCGCGTGAACGACAGTCGAGGGAGACAGACAATTTACCACGTCACAATATATATATATATATCTGCCTTGTTCCGAATATTTCAAGTTGATAATATGTAAAAAATTATATACCTAGTCCTACATAATTTGATGACATATAATCAATTAATTCTTAGATTCTATGACGGCAGAATGTAATGGAAATCCTATTCCAAACTAAAATAATGATGGGGTACCTAGTGAACTTGTGAATCAATTGATAAAGAGCGATGTTCAAGTCGTGGCATTTGATGTTCATCACTGTCACTCTTTTTGAGTCAGTCAGACCAATACTTTCGATCCAAATAAGTTATGTAACAATGCACTAGCCCAACGGATACGAGAATACGGAGACCAGAAAAAAATCAAACTCAACTTGCCAGTGATGTTCTATACATATCCAATAATCACGACGATAACATCATGGTTGAAGCTAACGACGATCAAAATAATTTATCTAAAATCGTCGAACTGCTTATTGGAACCTTCAACCTTGCAAGTAGAAAAACGGCATCCGAATGTATGCGAGAGTACAGAGCCCGGACAAAGATTATAATTCAATCAGAACGTGATATTCCTTGAATTATCTGGCAAGACGATAATATTATTCTGATGCTCATGACGATCAAGTGAATAATAATTTTTGTGAATGTATTTTTAGGTCCTGAGTGACCTCTTTGTTATTTATAATGAATCCCCCTTTGGCCAAATCCATATTATCGTATTTTTATTTTTCGGCTAATCTATTTCAAACTCTAATTGATCCGTGTATTATTTTTCTAACTCTTCCACTATCGTTGCGAACTTGAGCATTTGCTAGAACCGTGGGAAACAATTGAATAGTGCAACTAAACAAAAATAATCGACAGTGTTAGTGAAAACGAATAGTTATAAGTGAACATTGCGAATTGTGTAATAAACGTTAATTGGTAATATTTGAGTGAACTGTTTAATAAATCATTCACGTTTTGTTTAACATTCGAGCTTGTTAACATCATCCATTTTATTCCAGCAAATTTCAACCGCGGGTCGCGGCATAGCAAGCAACGATCCCAATACCTTTTTTTGGACAATAATCTAAAATTAATTGATGTAATTAACTGTTTCACCTCTTCTTGATTAACCGCATCAACACTCAGGACGTAATAGTATATAATAAAATATTTTTGATTTACTAAAATAACATTTTTTGTGTTCATTCTTCCATCCGATAAAATTTTTAGTTTTCAGAGAAAAATGATAATAATATAGATATAACTCAAAGGAGTTTTACTTCTTGCGCGTGTACACACTGATTGATACAGGCATCCCTCATTTTTCTCTTAGTCATGGCTTCATAATTCATAAGTGCCGAAAAGACTAAAATTTGATTTGCCGTGTTGACTTCGCAACTTCATCTGCACGATGGCTACAACCCAATATGTAGTGCATTTGTCGACATTTCGGCATACACAACCACGGATATATCATTCAATACACATTCAAATGCATAAACTACCGTCAAATTAATGGATAATTTCAACAAATACTGATAATTTTTACTTGTTAGCAATGAATGAGTCAGTTTCCGATGTATTCATTTCAGTCCGAACCCGGAAATCTGGACATAATATGTTTCATTAATTTTTGTCTTCTGATTTGACAGAATAGGGAAGTAAAAGCTATGTCCTACTCGCGAGTTTCACGCTTCGGCCGGTGATGAATTGGAACACCTCACATAAGGAACGTGTGTATGGAGGCTAGCTTCCAATGCGGATGTTATAAGTGAGATATTCCCCTTTTCACCGAATCTCGGGCTCGAACAAACATGAATAATGAACTAATTTCGTCACCCAGTTTGATATTTCATCGATAGTTAGACTTTTCCGGTGAGTCGGAATGATTTATCAACATCATACTTTCTTCCGGTCGTACCGAAAATTACATTAGAACATGATGATGAGAATGTCTTTGCGTCATCTCCCTCATATACGGGTGTCAAATTCTGATACGATCATATTCAGTATAACCCATTTGGTATATCAATTATTCCGTGACCGAAATTACATCATACGAATTACAAGTTAGATAAAAAAGGCAACGATTTTGCATCTGTTAAGTCGAATATAAGAACATATCGGATCCAAAACGTATTGCTAGATTTCGGAAGACCAAGCGAATTGCGCCTTATACCCGCAGGCTATAATCATATATAATTGTAACAATAACAGTTTCACCGTGTGCGGAAACACTTTTTCCATCCTTGAAGTGAAATATAAATGAAAGTTGATATTTAAGGTGACCCAGTGTATAGGTGAATACTTAAAAGTAGTTCGAGATTCGTTCGGTACTGTAATTGAATATAATTCTTTCATCTTCAATTTTCAGCTGCAATACATGAGGGTGAACATTTGCAACATGTGAATTACTCATCATTAAAGTTGACTCCAATACGCTGACAATGTACGGCTGTACTGATTTACACGACCGCCTCAAACCATTTCATTGAAACTTCTGCTAGAACGATTCCATGTTGTTACCAGTATGAAAATCTCCCAACAACGATCACGGTATTGGATCATCATTTTCATTATTGAAAAGAAAAGAGAATCAATTATCTGTAAGTTACCACAACTGAAATTCAGTGCGAGAAATATCATACATATTACTCAATCCACCCGAAATATTCGGGTGCGCAACGTCATATCTCAAACGACGTGATGACATAACTATGATATATTGATTTTTTGTCCATTTGAATTATTGTGAAAAAGATTCTGCGCCGAATATAATTATTCAGTGGAGTTGAATATTGTGGAGAATGACGGTGATGCATTCGAGTTGTGATGTTGCGGACAAAGCAGTGTCGACAGAAGATGCGACAGATATCACCCATCTCGATGCCGTACTGACCGCATTGGTAGAGACTAAGGTGGAAGCTATGAAAGCTGCGTCGTCTTCAATATCAACAGCACTATCGACAGACGGATGGAGCAGTGGATTGATCAGTCTTGGACATCCTAGATTATCATCGATTTCATCGCCGGAAAATCGCCGTCGCCACGACGCGCATCAGCAGCATTATACCAGTACGGATGAACATCATCCTGTGCATGACTCCCAACATCAAAGACATCGAAGTAGACGTCATGATTCGACATCCTGTGAGGATTTTGATGGACAACTCAACGGTCATTCCCAAAGGAATTGCCGCAGTAAGTTCAATTACGTGATGAATATGATATAAACAATCATAGTTAGAAATTATTTGAATAGATTACCCGCCAATGTTCATATCTGTTCTACTCGACTGTTTAAAAGGGCATAGGAAAGTGTCAAAGTTGAGTCGGAGTCCAAAGTACAAACGCCGCGACTCACGCAGCTCACATATTCTACCCGATGACATGAATATTGGTTTGAATACACCGACGAAACTCAGTGGCCTCGATCAAAATTTAGTGTCCATGACTATCAATAGGGTCGTGCAGACATCGAGTGACAATGCTAAATACCCTGGGCTACATCAAAGTGCTTGCTTGTCCCGGAGCGCCGAACATTTGTGAGTAAACATCGTATCAAATTTATATAATGGTATTAATGATGGTGCTTCCGGTGAAAATGTTATTCCCGAAAATTCCGCGTTGATTTGTAACACTTTACCAAAAAACTGACAGGGGTCCACTTGCCCACTAGTTTTGTCCAAGTGGACTCCGAGGAGTGTTGATTAATTAAATGATGGATCAGTGTCATTTCGTGGCAAAGGACGACAACTGATTCCATCATCAATCTGCAAGAGATTTAGACAGTGGCCCACATGTCGAAAAATTCGATGTTGAACATATTGCATAGTACGACCAAATCACTTCAAAATACCAAATTCATCAGCTCTCAGCCATTATTAGAAAGAATGTCACTTTCATCAGAACTGCAATTCGGGTCCGAACACAATAAACGAATACATTTGAATTACAGATTTCTCGGAGACCTACCCATTTTCAACGATTCCATGAATATTTCGATTATTAACCGCAGGAAACCCAATATGAATCAAGAAACGCCGAGTACACACGCGCAAAATCGCTACCGCTTTCAATATGCAGCTGACCCTTGTATGGTTGGTTGGGAATTATAAATTGTGACGCTCGCTTTTCTATGGCGGTAGTCAGCTTCGCGAGGCCACCTTATTTATTGGAACCTGTAAAATAAGGAAAACAGGGGCATTCGCAACACGGAGGGAGTAAAATAAGTGGGTGAAACGCGTAGAATTTACTTGATGAGACACGTTGCTATTTATTCATTTTACTAACATATTAATAATTGAGCGCTTTGAGAATAAATTGATAAAATATAATGATATGTTCAATGATGTTTCGTCGTTGCGCTAAGGAGCTGCAAGACTCAATTATTACAACAATGTACGCACAATAGTTCTCATAAAGGATGTTGATTTCAAATTAGTGTATAATTTTGATAATGCAACGTGAATAATCGATCATTGTTAACCTTTAACTGGCACATGGGGTATTTATTACCCCACGTGTTCAAACGCGTTTTGCGCAGCCGCTATTGAATATTTTTGCATGAAAATTTAATCCGATATAGTTTCAAGTATGTTTTTTAAAGTATAGTCGGTTTCGTAGTGATTTGTTCGATTTAACTCACTTATAGAAAGCTTCGAAAAAAAAACCTAAAAAATGAGTTTTTTCACTTAAAAATTCATAACTTCCTCAATTTTTAATATTTTGAGCTGAAGATTTACAGTTGTACTCTCAAGTTAGTACACTTTGAGAAAAAAATTAGTGCGATATCGATGCTTCCAAAAAAGGTGTTCATTTTGCAAAATGAAAGTGTGAATTTGGGGTAAAATGCAAATCCATTTTTTTAATTGAAAATCGCAAAAATTATTATAAAAATAGGAGAAAATAATTATTTCATCATAAATTAATGTGAAAATGGAGAGACCATTTTCACATTAAAAACAACTCATCACGGAGCAACCGTTGTATGCCATCTGATAAGTAAAAACGTATGAAATAATGTGAAAAAAAGTTTATTACACTTCACATGATGTACTTACATTTGAAATTGTAGAAAAATCACTCATAACAATCGTCCAAACTTTATGAAAAAAAAAACTTTCTTATACACTAACAGCCCAAGAGGTACAAAATACCCCACGTTTTCAGGAAGTCTACTTTGAAAACTGTTCAACGCACACTGACGCTTGCACTAGTGCCAGTTAAAGGATGACATAATATAGATAATATAATTGATGATGGCGACAGACAAGAATGATGATGGAAAACCCATATAAAATAATTGCGACTAGAATATAATAATGGATATAATATAATTCGGTCCAATAAGGGTGATGCGCGGGGGGACGACAGCGCGAGACCAAACAATAGAGTCTCTACTGCGCTAGCTATACAGAAATGCATATTTCGGTATGAGTGCACTTGTTGCACGGAAAAGACGCTATGGAAATTCGGGAATGTTCTACGGCTTTATCAGCCTACAATGCGGGTAAGGATCGTGTATACACTGTCCCGATTGAGCTCTATAAATGAATAAAATACAAGCCGTAGTTGCTGCTGCTCTGCTGATTCGGTACGATAAAAATATAATGAATAGGATATAAATGATCGTTGACTAAACGCTGTAAGGTGTGTGACCACGCGGTCCGCATGCACATGAACAAACGGTAAATTACTTAAAGCGGCTGCGATGTGGCACTTTTTCACACACACTGCCTATATACGCCACGCAATTTACTCGCGACTAGCTAGTTGAACTATTCCAACTCAAAATCTGGTGACACAATAGCCAAGTCGTTCCATTTAATAGATTTCGATTCACTTTCAATAGTTCTCGTTTTACTTTTCAATTCTCAATGCACACACGTCCGTTTCATACAATAGCCCTTGTAGCCTAATAGAATTAGCATTTGACCCGGAAAAAATTAAAAATAGGAATTTTCCTTCGGAATTCGTTGGGGAGGGTCACTGGTAGTCTAAATTTTGATTTGCGTGGTAATCGGTCTGTTGCGTCATCCGCCATCTTGATTTAAAGGGTCAATTATTGTTTATTGAATAACTCATTTAGTTTCGATTTCACACGAAAAATGGTGATTACAAAAGTTGTTTAGAATTGAATTACCTACAATTTTTGTTCTTATCAATTTTTTCCTAGGATCGATATTTTTCGATTTATACACGACAGAAGGTGGGAGTGAAATTTTATCATTGCATTATCACATTCATTTTCAATTTTACACGAAAAATTGTTACAACCAAAGTTGTTTGAAATTAAATTGCCTACGATTTTGGTTCTTATCAATTTTTTCCAAGGATCGATATGTTCCGATTTATACCCCAAAAAAGGGGGTAAATTTTTGTTTCATTAACAACTCGTTAATTTTCAATTTTACACGAAAAATGGTTACAACCAAAGTTATTTGAAATCAAATTTCCTACAATTTTGTTTCTCATCAATTTTTTGGTAGGATCGATATTCTTTTATTTATACCCGAAAAGAGGTGGGGGTGAACCTAAATGTTCTTTTATCGCGTTTATTATTGTTTCTTTCGTATTATTTTTTGTTTATTTGTTAATTGTTGTTGAAAATTTGATGACAATTTGGTTGGTTGAAAATTCAATTTGCTAAAATTATGATGCCGATTTTGTTGTTCTGTGAAGTTCATATTTTTGGGACGCACGAAATTTGATCTTAAACAACTTTGTTTATAACCATGTTTCGCGTAAAATTGACAATAAGCGTGATAATACAATGATAAAATTTTACCCCCACCTCTTGTCGTGTATAAATCGAAAAATATCGATCCGACGAAAGAATTGATAAGAAGCAAAATTGTAGGGAATTCAATTTAAAATAACTTTGTTTATAACAATTTTTCATGTGACATTGAAAATGAACGAGTTGTTAATGAAACAAAAATTCCCCCCCTCTTTTGAGGTATAAATCGGAAAATATCGATCCTAGGAAAAAACTGATAACAACCAAAATTGTAGGTAATTGAATTCTAAACAATTTTTGTAATTACCATTTTTCGTGTGAAATTGAAACTAAACGAGTTATTCAACAAATAAAAATTGACCCTTCAAATCAAAATGGCGGATGACGCAAAAGACCGATTACCACGCAAATCAAAATTTAGACTGCCAGTGCCCCCCCCCCCCCCCCCCCCCCCCCCCTCCACGAATTCCGAAGGAAAATTGCTATTTTTCATTTTTTCCGGGTTTGCTCCTTTCTGGAGCTAATTCTATTGGGCTATTGGCGAAGTGCCTTGAAATGGCCGCTTCTTTCTCTCTATCCTTTAGCTGTCACCCCTCGCCTATGTCGTCTCCATCTCTTCCGGGTTCATCGGCCTTCGGTGCCACCGCTGTTATCATTGCGGATCGATTATTATTATCGACCGCTTCCATGTGGGTAATTCGCTCGGCGCTCGAGGGCAGTTACCGAGCGATCAATCACTGCGCTGACCACTGGGCGACGGTTTAGGTTATGCCCATGGTCGCAGTAATATTCGGTGTTGTATTGCATGTGTTACTTCGATAAATTCGGTACTTGGATTGTTTTGTGGTTAACTCGTTGGTATTTATTCACCAAATGTTGTTCGGCAGTTTCGCGCCGTATTCCGTTTTATCTATTCATGTCCTTTCCTCGGACCTCATTATTCATTGTCTCTGGGAGTGTCGATAATTGTGGTTGTTTCTGTGCGTGGAGGACATCAAGTTGGCGAGGGTAACTTCAGAATCCTCAGGGCAGGGTCTCCAGGTAGGCCATCGCAGTCGTTCTTCCACTCTCTCATTCATACATTCATTCTTATTTCATCTTATCTATATAATTTTGCAGGCAGCAGCGGCTAATTAACATGAACCTGACAATAACCCTTACATGAAGGGGTAAACTGTGCCCTTTATTGGGCTGAGCCAAACGAGTTGCTCGCGGCTAGCATAACGTGGGTTGTCACCACGTTACAAAATATATCGTGACCTGCTCCCAGGGTTGTCAGGTTAGGCGATTTTCCGCAATTTGGGCGACTTTCAAACAACTCTTTCGCCTAAATTTTGATTAGGCGGCCTTCCACAATTCGAGCTATTTTGAAATTAGTGTAAATAATTGTAAAACATACTTGAATTAAAAATTTTTTTGATTTTTTTCTTTAAATTTCTAATTTTGTATTCAGTTTATTATAACGCCTTCATAATTTACTATATTGTTATGCATTTTGTATCTCACTTGATATTTAAATTGCCCGTTTTAATCTTAACCCATGAGGAATCAGGGTCCATTTTTTTCGATAATTCGATGATTTCGATACTTAACTTCAATGCAATCATGAATTTTATATTTTGGGAGGATATGTATTCGACTGTAACGCCCGTAGGTATAGAAACCATTGCAATCACCAACCGAGGTTGGAAAAAAAATATTAATATATATTTGGGGCATTCTTTTTATCTCCATTAGTACTATTTTGCGTTACCTCAACTGTCTCAGCGACTTGATCAATTGTAATTGATTCAGAATTTAGTGATTTGATATAATTTGCAATATGTGAAATGGTTTTATCACTCACAGTATTGAAATGATAAAGTACTCGCTTAATAATTAACCAAATGTGCTCGCTGTCAAGTTGGTAGTGTACATTCAATACGTGAAACGACTTGAAGCAACTATCTAATCCGTGAAGAAAAGATGGCATTTGATACATCACATTGTCGATGCAGACATATGTTGCGCTAATGTTATCCCAATCTTCAACGACTATTAGCAGATACGATTGGATTGGGTTTCAGCTTATCAAATTTGCTCAATTTCTCTTCCTGCACCCGAACAAAATCATTGACAGTCTATAAACGAAAAGTTCCATCCCATGAGCAATTACAAAGAAACTGACACAATAACTAAATTATGATAAAAATAGTGTAAATGATGTGACACGATTCGATAAGTAAGGTACATGTATATCATTACGGCCTAGTACGTAATTACCCAATCTATTTCTTTATATTTATTCAAATAACGAATATTTTACCAATATCTTACTTTAATGAAAAGTAAATAAGGGCCGTCATTATGTACAATTTACTAAGTGAATAATATGGTTTTGATGAATAGTTTATAAGTATGTAATATAAAATATTTATCAATAACAGGTATTTCGTCTTTTATAATCAAGGTATCGTTAGCACTACCGATGGAGCAACTATAAGTTTCTTCCTCAGAATTCGCAGAATTGTATTCCGTGAAGGGATATAATGTGGTCAAAGAAGTAATTGGATAGCAATTCTTAAGTCAGCATGAAAAGATAAGTTCGATATTAGTGGAAAAAAATTTGAAAAATGGATATATTGTAACACCTAACCGCGCGCTAGCCTCCATGAATGGGAAAGACCAGAACGTGAGAGAGATAAGAGTAAGTTGATTCGAGTTTTAGATGGAGTCATTTGGTCTCGATCAAATATCATTGAGCACCACCCGGGTTTCCCTATCAAAGCTGGATAAATAAGGGATTAAATGAATAGTTAGATTTATTTGATTTGATCTGCACCGGCTATAAGATCTTTCTTGCGAGTGGTTGGTCTTAACTACACCTGTTCCCAATAGGTGAATGGTAATAAAATCAATACGCAGATCTCTACTGTCGCTGATCAGTAGATAATATTTTTATATATCGGAATAAATATTAATAAACCAGCGGGGTTCCTTTTGTTTGCGAAGAGGAAGAAGTTCGGACTATGTATCCGGTCACAGCCAACCTGTATGGTTTAATTACTATTGGAATCACCACCAAAACCAACTTGTCTCTGGACTTCCTCAAGGACATGAAATCTATTAGTGATAAATACGGATCCAAGGTCGAGAGCAATAACAACCCCGTTCTCAACCAGGTGAGACACAACACACCGCGTTATCGCGTTAATTAAGTTATATGTGCCGAAAGGATAAAATACCCGAATCGGGATGTTTAACACAAAATTATATTTGCAGCCTAAGAGCCCACACAATGGCAAGACTCGTTTTATTGATTTGGGCTTTGTACAGTGGTGGCCAAATGAAGTGGAGCAAACATTTTTTTTGCGTTCTCCGGGTCAATTTGACTGATATCGAAAAAACAAAATGGTGTTTCGGGAACACCCCGTAAATTGCCATTGGCCGGTATTCCACGTCTCGGAAACCGATGTCAATCGAAAGGGCATCTTTCGGCGTGCAGAAAACTCTCCGGTTGAGCTTCGATCGGATAATTCTCGGAGGAGATACACGCCGAGGAAGTCGCAATCGTTATTCGGATCTCATCCTGGAACGTCTCGATGAATCCTTTCAAAATTTGGCATGGGGTGGTTGTTTATCATGCCCTCGAATCTGACGTAGGTGTCGATACTGAAATTGTCCTCGAAGATAATTTTCGCGCACTCGCGGGTGCGCACTTTCTCATTTATCCGCACTTTTTTCACACATAAACTCTAATGTTGAGGTCGGGAGTATGTGAATGTTGAAGAGGAGGTTTCAACGATTAAAAAGCATTGTCAATCGTTTTCGCAAACGCCCCCCGTTAGAAATGGGGAATTGTTGAAAAACGGGGACGAAATCTTTGAATTTCACAATCTTGGCTCGACGAACGCACAGAGATGTGCATTTGTTTATTCGCACGGCCGAGAAGCTGGGTGCCGGTCGGGCACATAGAAAAAGTATCTGTTCGTGGCCTCAGGTTTATGGAAATTTTCACTTCTTTTCAACGATGATCGATAACTAATAATATGTGACAGTATGGAAAACTGTCATTTTTATTTATAATAAAAAGAATTTGGGTACAATCTCATTATTTTATTACACTCTCCACGCCTCCAGTGCCCTCCTTGCATAACAACGATGATGGATTGCTCGTCAGTAACAAGAAGTAGTCTTACTTACCGAGGGCTTTGCCCGAGTTACCATACATGTTCTAGTTATCACACTGCAATAAGACACACAAATCAAGGAGGGAGAGATTTTCAATGGAAAGTGCAAACAAAGGAGATGCGTGGACACGCGCTAAGGGGGAATTCGAACAAGGAGAAATATGGGACTTGAGATCTGCGTAGCGACATTATTGAGACACTCTGGTTATTATTAATATCGTCGATTAATAATAACCAATGAATCGGAAAAAAAATTAATGTTGATATTAAATTTCTAAACAATTTCTATTCGTAACATTTTGATGAGAAGATTACGGCCTATACATCCTTAAGAATATTCGCTTCGTTTTACTTCGTGATGCGTTTTTTGTCTATAAATGTGCGAGCTGAAAAACATTCAGGAAGCCATCCATCTCTTAGCCGGTATGTTTCGTTGTCTAAAACCCTGAAACTCACCGTTGCCCGACTCCCACCGTGAGGAGGTGGATGAAGGGCACATGATGAATGCCAGTAGTGAATTTTGCTGCCAACATAACATCTTTGGCAGTCGTGTGTATGTGTTTGTTTTGATGTGTGGACCCCGTTGCTCGTCACTTCCGCAGTATTTTTTGACTCCAAACCACGTGTAGTGCGTATGTGTGTGTGTGTGTGTTTGCGTTTTTTGAAGTCAGCGTGTGTGCATGTACTTGCTGGAATTCGTCCATGGGTTGAATCAATATCTAATTGATCCTCCCCTAGCACGAATGACAGCAAGACACCGGCGTGGCATACTCATGATCGTAGCTGTGACTATTTCTTGAGGAATCGCATTTCACGTTTCCCTGACCACAGCTTCGAGCTCGTCGAGTGTCCGTGGTGCTGGTTCACAACCACGGATCCTCGACTTGAGTATTGCCCAAACGTTCTCAATGGGGCAATATTAATTGTCCATCCGCTCGCCTGGGCGTCGCCACACTCGCTGACTCCTCGCGTTGCTGTGTAGCTCGATTTTCGACTCGTCCGTGAATAGGGTTTTACGCCACTGCTCCATCGTTCACAGAGTCGTCGTGAGACCGTCGAGCTTTGGCGACAGTAGAGGAACT
Source organism: Zele albiditarsus (assembly GCA_958496275.1). Lineage (NCBI taxonomy): Eukaryota > Metazoa > Arthropoda > Insecta > Hymenoptera > Braconidae > Zele > Zele albiditarsus. The sequence continues at coordinate 415,781 of OY292416.1, forward strand.
AGGCGGGTTTCAAACACACCTCAATCGGTAACCGCGGATTCCTACCTTACCGGCCGTCGACGAGGTTATCGATGCGCTTTTTTATCGGCTGTCTGGGTGGGCTCTCACTAGCACACTTTTGTCATACAATAGTATGACAGTGGAAGAAATGTATGACCCCCCCCCCCCCCCCCCCCCCCACTTTGCACAATGATTTTCACTCACGATTAGCACCGTTAATTTCTGATGGACGTGAAATTTTTATAACCATACTATAGCATGTTCTTTCGTGGATGCCACTACACTTATGATAGAAATGTTTAGTGATGTACGATATATTCATCCCCCACCACATATTTTACTCCCCCCACCACATCGCATTTTTTTAAACTTAATGTTTTCGGTGGAGGGGATTTATGTTTTCCGTGGTATAAAAAAGATTGATGTCATTCACCATCAATTGATCATTCAAGAAAGGTGTGTGTCGGCTAGTACGGTGTGTGTGATTCAAGAAAAAAGATGGAAGTGTTTCTCGATGTGTGGGTTTCCATGATACTTTTTTAGGTGATTTTGTGCCTAAAGAATTGGCTGCAGTGACACTGGACGGGTATACCGGACCCGGACAATGGATCCATGGAACGTGTTTACTATTCAAATGTCCAATGCAATTGAAATGCTTCTCTGAACGATTCCAAAGAACAAAGAGGATGACCACTTTCAACATGCATGGAATGGTCTGGGAATCGGGGAAGATCAACTATCATTTCCTGAAAGACAATGTGGTTAATATCGTGAAGGATGCGAGTGTTATGTATGTCTTAGGACGGCATAATGCAGAATGGTTAAGCCAATTTACTGAATCATTGAGAAAAGTGCGCATTATTAACATGGGGGGTGAATTACAATGTCTTGATTTCTGTGTATTGGAGAAGAAACAGCGATTGTTAATTACAGTAATGTGTGACCACCATGGCGTTGAGGATTTTAATGGTGTGTGCCCTAGTCATATATTTAATTGTGCACTAGACCGCGCTCATCACTTACGAGAATGGTTTCTAGAACAAAAGTTAACTCAGAAGAAATCAGTGGATGATGCATAGATCTTTGGTTCAAAAACATTTATAAAAGATAGAGAGGAGGAGGAGGAGGATGAGGTTGAATAAAAAAATATTACAGTTTATACATATCATTTTATTTTTTTTGATTCCATTCATACACATGTTGATTATACTTATTGAGCAGGCATTTTATTCTACACCAATTTGCGTACAGAACCGCTGATGGGTTTATATTCAACTATGCAATCATGCAAGATCAAACAATGAGCTAAAGTTTTGGGGAGGAAATTGATGGAGCAAATCTAAACATGTGTTCGAGAAGGGGTGGTATACACTAAACTGGACAACGGAAATTTTTACGATTAATGACGTAAACAACACCACCAACATAGAAACTCCATGACTATCAGAATCAACAAATCGATGGATGCTTCTATGAAGAAGGACTCAACAAATTGAAATATCCCGATGTTTATCTCGTTGAAAAAGTATAACGTAAACGTGGTAATAAATGTAAAATGGTTAGGATTTGATAATACACATAATAGTTGGATAAATAAAGAAGAATTAGAAAAAATATTTATTGAATGAAAAAAACAAAAATTTCTCGCCTTATATTTCATCATCATTATTATCAACATTATAATCATCATTATTAATATGATTAATGGCTTCACCACCACCATCGTAACCATCGTAACCATCGTAGCCCCACGGTAAAGTATCCGTTGTATCATCAAATATCTTTCGCTTGTCATCCATACGATTTAAGGCTACTTTTCGTTGGAGAATCGTGCTTACTTTATGATGTTTACTTTTTATTGAAAACTGATCAACCGACATGCTCTCATCATCAAAAAGGCAATGCTTATAATCCTCAAACGTTATTAATCGTAATGCAGATCTTTTTATTCCTTTAGCTTTCTTTCTTTCATTCTCATCATTCAATGTTTTGAATGTATATAATTTAGCGCGTAATCCTACAAATTCCGTCATTATTTTACCATTGTTCTCATCTTTCATAAGCCCTAACACTTTTTTATTCTTTAGTGGCATATTATAATTGTTAACGGTAGGATAATCACTTGTATCGAATTTGTGTATATCGCGCTTCATGATCTCATATACATCAGAATGAATTAAATGATATATTAAACTATCAGTGTCGGTGTACAATAATGTCGACTCATCACCGGGGAAGGCTTTCTCCAAGTAGTTATAATGGAAATCATATATGAATGTTTTTGATATATCCAGAATTGCGAATCCAACATAAATGGGTTTATCAAACTTAACTTGAAGACGTTTCATTTCGATGATACACATATTCTCGTTGAATACAATGCTGCTATGGTAATTAGGTTTGGATATATATGCTCGTGCACCGTATGCACCATCCCATTTAGTTATTAATTTAACATGTTTATGCTTACGAACATTCTCCATGGTCTTACCGAATACAGCATTGTTCATGAGTTTGAAAAAATCTTTCTCAAATTCATTTTTGTTTAATAATTCATTTCAATTCATTCAATTTCAAACATATTTTTCTTCAGTAGAAGAGTAGTTGCTAATATTACATATTTGGACAGTGGTGGTACAAAGTGCTGAGGACATAACGGTAAATCACGATGTACCTCATGTAATTCCCTGGGATATTCCAAGTCTACCTCGAAGATATACCCAATCATTGAATCATTAGTGATATTGTGTATTTCTTCTACATTCATTGGCTCATTAACCCATTCAAATCCCCCATATGGCAGATACTCAGTCATAGCCGCACCATATAAATTATTAACATCGAAATACATTGAATACGATTGTTCTTTTGCCGAATCGTAACTCTCACCCATATATTTATTATTTGCCCTTGCGTAACGGTTCGAGCATTGTGCCACACCACCTCTAATACCTTTTTCTACAAACAATAACATTGCAGGATCAATTAAAAGCTCTAATTCAACTTTTGTATACTTAAGCATTGCATCAAAGGCAAATCCTGGTGCTGTATAATAGTGTAGCGGATCAAGATTGTATGTTGAGAAGCAGTTACGACGGAAATTTCCAAATATATCAGCTAATAGTAATACATCTGTTTTAAGATAGAGATCTGAACATTCACCTAGTGTTTCTATATCAAATTTATTCCAAACTATTTTTGCATGCTCATAACATTCTTCTGAAATTTCACTGTTGCACAATTTTGAATAAAATTTATCTTTCTCCGGTAACTGATTCTCATTGAGTTTTATCCAACTATCAATATACTCATATGGGAAAACACCCTTCTTCGTTACCAACTCAAATTGCACATTATCAGCATAAAACTTACGTGTAATTAATTTATCAACGTTATTCAGGTTTGAGGCCAATTTATCAATACTACTTGCCATGAATCTCAATGAGTCTATAAATCGTAAACTCATTCTTGTATTACCGACTTTCTTACTGAACGATATATATTTCTCTTTATTTATTGGTAGAAGATATATTTGCCCCTTCGACCATATTTTTACGCTAAACGCAATAATAAATAATAGGCTAAAAACCAAAGGAGGGAAGGTATATGTAGCCTTCATAGACTTTAGAGCGGCATTCGATAAGGTATGCAGGGAGAAGATGATGGGGAAATTGGAGAAGATCGGAGTGGAAGGGAGAATGATGCGGATGATTAAAGAAATATATAGAGAGACGAGGGCTGAAGTGCAAGTGAGGGGGAGTGTGACAGGAAAGTTTAGGACGGGGCAAGGAGTGAGGCAAGGATGTGCGCTGAGTGCGGTGCTGTTTGATCTGTATATTGATGATCTAGAGGAAAGATGGGAGAGAAAAGGAGAAGGAGGATCGGTGGTGGGGAAGGAGAAAATTTATGCAGTAAAATACGCGGATGATGTGGCAGCGGTGGCGGAGACGCAGGAAGGATTGAGGAGCATGATGAAGGACTTGGAAGTATGGACGAAGGAGAATAGGATGATAGTGAACGCCAAGAAAACCAAAGTAATGATTTTTAGAAACGGTGGGCGAGAAAAAAGGGAGGGGAAATGGATGGTGAAGGAGTTTAAATACTTAGGGTACTTATTTACGAGCAGGAACTCGTATTGGGCACACACTAAGTATTTAAAGGGAAAGGCGCAAAAGGCGGCGAACGCGGTGTGGGGGGTGTGGAAGAGAGCAGGGAGAAACGTGATAGAGGAAAGGCTGTACCTGATGGACGCGATTGTGAGAGCGGGAATGCTGTATGGTGTAGAAGTATGGGGTTTGGGAGAAATCAAAATATTGGAGAGGTTGCATGGTAGATGCTGCAAGATGGCTTTAGGGGTAGATGTAAGAACACCAAGATACATATGGAGAAGGGAAATAGGGGTAAAGACGATAGAGTATATAATAAGAGAGAGAGCGCTGAGGTACATAAGAGGGATAATAAGAATGAAGGAAGAGAGGTGGCCGAGGATATGCCTGATGGAGGAAATTAGGGGAATAATAAATAGAAAGCCGAGTAAATGGGGAAGGGAGCTGGAGAAAACATTGAAGGAAATGGAAATAGAGGAATTGGTGAGAATGATTTGGGAAAAAAAGAGTGTGGAGGAAATAGATAAAATAATAGAAAAAGGATTGTGCAGCTTGAAGGAGAAGACAGTGAGAAAAGAAGAGGAGGACATCGAAAAATCAACGTACAACGGAAGATACAGAGAGTTGGTGGAGGGAGTAGAGGAGCCGTGGAAATATTGGGCGGAAGAAGAAGTGAGCGGAAAGGATAAGGAGACGTGGGCGCGAATGAGATGTGGGAATGTAGGAAGAGCCGGGAAAAAAGGAGAAAATGAATGGGAATGCAGGATATGTGGAGGAGAGGAAGAGACCATGGAGCACCTGTTAAAGTGTGAAAAAGGAAGGGCGATGGTGAGGGAAAATAGTAGGAGGGGGATAGAGGAATGGATAAGGGGAAAGGAGGAAGGAGAATTGAAGGAGGAAGTGACAAGGGCATTAAGGGGGGCGGGGGGGATCAGTAGAGAGCTTTGCGAGTACGTGAGAGAAGTAGAAAAAATTTGTAAGGGGGGGAGATAATATATTTAAAAAATATATAAAAATAGTTAAAAAGGAAAGTTTATGATAAGTTATATATTATAAAGATTATGTAAAATGTTTTGTAAAAGACTGAGAAGTGATACAAATAAAACCACATTATTATTATATTTGCCCCTTCAAAGTGTTAGCTAGATCTTCAATTATAAAATGAGAGTCGTACCCTGATAAATTATGAAAAATGACTGGTAAGTAGTATGGTTTTGTGTATTGCATATTACACTTGTCATGTGCAGCACCACGATATGTAACAGTGAGGTGACAATAATCACGATGCTTCATGTCAAATTGAGTGAATGTGTTGGGGATGTTGCCAACCAAATAGCTGCCGTGGAAATAATTGGTTATTCAAGTACAAATTATAAATGCGATTGAGTAATGTAAAACATAGAAATATATTGATTTAATTGATGAATGAATGATGAACAATAATGAGTGAATGATTACTGACTGAATATTGATTTGTACAATGCGTGAATGGATGAACAATGTGGCTTGAATGAGTGCATATGTTGGATATAGAATTTGAATGCAATTATGTTGAGTTGAACTAGAGTCCACGCGGTCTCGAATGAGCCACCAAAATGTATGTGAGAACTGACCGCGTGTTGAGCAATATCGATGAAACAATTGAGCAATCGAGATGTATAATAATCGAGTGAACACAATGAGCCACAATATAAAGAGTATTCAATTACGCTGAATCATACAATGCATACAATACAATAGCATACGAGTCACACAATTATCAACCACTGGTTCGACGCCACGTGGTGATACACACCGGAAATCAATTGCAATCAATTGATTCCCTTATTCACACTGTTGAGATGTTCACTACACTTGAGTTGATCACGTTGAGTTAAGCAATAGTTACGAGTGAGAACTGAGTTGAACACAATACGAAACTTGATGAATTTTGCGGATGAGTCGTACGAGCGGAGAGAGTACTTTCACGTGCGCTTGATTCAATGGCTAGATCCAATATGGATGAGTAGCACGCGGTGAAGATGGTCATGATGCCGACGGAAGAGCGGCGACACTTATGCTGCACTTCAGCGCAAGCGCAGGCGCAGGATGTGCGCAAGCGCATGCTCATAAGTGCCCATAAGTGTCCAAGAGTGATTGATTGGTCCATCGTGACACTACTTGACACGATAGACAGCCCAATTAATTGCTCTGAACCAACTTGTGAGTCAAGTTGGTTGAGTGGTTGAGAGGTGCTGCCACCTCACCTCATGAGTGACCGAACAGAATGGTTTTTCGCAAACATGACAAGAAGTTGCATTATTAAATTCATCTTTTTGCATATCCGAAAGCGCTTTCATTGGAATAACGTTATGGTAAATTTTATCAATCTTTCGAACCAAAGACTCTAATTCAACAACAAATCATTGAATACACTTTTCCCCTCGATTCAATTCGAATTGTGATAATCTATCATCATATTGTTACGACCTGGCTGTAAACCCTATTGCGTCCTAAGTGCGTTTGGGTTTGGCAGATCTACCAAATATGAGAGATTGGGATTGTAATAAGAGTTGATTTGTAGAATTGTAGATTAATTGCACTTGGTGAAGAAGATCCTCACGTTCCGGTGGATATAACAGTTAGATATAAAAATTAGATTTAGAATTAAGTCCGAATAGGTAGAAGGATCGTTGCTTGTCACTGCGACTCGCAGCTGAAGCGTCGGCGAAGGATTGGTGGTCAAGGTGAATCAGTGAATTGAAATGAAATAAAGACTGTAGAACGAGACACTTCACAATTGTTGATATCGATGTCGATTCGTTTATTGTTTCCTTTGAGTTATATGATTTATAATCATTTAGGTTGATTGTTCGATGAGTACACAATATGCGTTGACACTGAAGAAATGTTATAATTGTTTAATGGGAAGTCAAGAGTGCTTCAACCACGTAGAATGATGTAATATAATATAATGGATGAAAATGTTCTCTCAAAAACTAACTAATGCTGCTCAAGAACTACTGATAATTAATAAACAACACTGCTCGAGAACTACTGATAATGAATGAATGAATTGAAAAAATTGAATGACTTCAATCGAGAGCCAGGGAGTTGTTTATATATTCGTGGTTCCTAGTCCGTGCGGACTGGTTCTGATTGGTCTTTTTATTTATTGATGTTTCGATTTGTTGCTTGGAAGTTTGCTGGCCCGCCATTGGACAGAAGGTCCGATGGTGGGTGACTTCTTAGTTGACAAAATTTATTGCTGAGGGCTGAGTTGGCGATTTCAGGTTATTGACTCTAAAGTTTGGTTCTCGATGCTTGATATTGTGAAATACCTTTGAAATATCATTTTATACAATATAGTCTTACATGCTGAGTGGCAATTCTTAAGTTTATGCAAATGGTTCTTAATATTAACTTAATTGTTTAATGGTCATATTCCGCAACGCAGCATATCGGTGGAGAATTTGAGTTGAATGTTCGCGGTTTGGCGATCGCGCTTGCGCGTGCGGCCATTGCGAAAGAAAAAGGTTAATGAACGTTTCTAATGCGTCAGCATGTGTGATCGCGATTGATGAGAATGGGTGACGTCGGTAACGCGAAAAAGTATAGCGGAGAGGTCGCTCAAGACCTAACACCTCCCCCGCTGAAAAGAGTTCGAGCGTCCCGCTCGATTTTTATATCGATAAAAGATGGCGGTCTTAGAAATTTGACGCGTCTTTTGAATTTAATTATTTGAAAGATTTTCTTGTGACCGTCTGTGTGGGGGAATATGCCTTTTCTTATTTTAATAGTTTATATTTTCTTATTTTAACATTGTGTGCTGAAGTTATTACATATATATTTTTTTTTGTTTACATTTATTTTTTTTTTATTACTTAATTGGTGACATTATGATAACTATTCTTAATTAATCATGTGAAAAGGGGTTAGGTGTGATATGGGAAGTTGGAGTTTGTTCAAGGTCGTTGGTGTCGGTTGAAAATTGTTGAGTTGCAAAAAGATTTTATTATTATTTTCCTCTCTTGTGCTCAAGAGGAATTTCTGCCACATTAACTTTTGTATTCTTGTTCGTGTTGGTTGTCAGATTTTTTTCTTGTGAATTATGGATCGAGGTGTAAGTAAAAAAAAATTTCTTATATTCCCTTTTTTTTTTCTATTTTTCTTAGTTTTTTCTTTTTTTTTTTCTATTTCTTGATTTATTCTTGTTTAGTTGGATTGTAATTGTTATGTGTATTTTTTCTCAGGTGGGACGTGGTCGGGGAGTGGCGGCTGGGGAGGAGGTTTACGAGTTTGTTCATTCGGAGCCGAGAGCTCCTGAACCTGGGGCTCCTATCCCAGTTCTTCGGGTGGCTGATTTGGTGGGCATCCCGGATGACGACAGTGTGAGTATATTGTATATTGGTGTTTTCCCTTCTTTTTTTTTTTTTTTCTTTCAATTTGCCGGTTGGTGTACGTACTTTGTTTATTTTCTTTATTTATTTATTAGTTAATTATATTAATTTTATTCTTTTCTTTTTTTTCTTTTTTTCCAGTGGGATGTTGTGTTGGTTGGTGAGTGGCGCCGGGTGGATCCGGCAGAGCCGTCGAGGGGCGGTGCGCTGCGGGTGAGGGCTCGGCGTATTGCCGTTCCCCGGAGACGTAGGCGGCGTGGGCCTGTTATGAAGGAGTAGGGCGGTTTTTTTTTTTTTTTCTCATGAGTGTTTTTTGTTGAGAGAGGGAGAAAAAAAAAAATAAAAAAATTGATTAATTTATTTGTTTGCTTTCTCTCTTTTTTTCTATACCTTCCTCCGATTTTTTCTTAATGAATGTTGGGGTTTTGATTTTTTTGTTTATTATATTTCTATCTTGTTTCTCTCTTTTTTTTTTTTTTTTGTAGGTTAAGGTTGAAATGTGGGTATGCGTAAATGTGGCGCGGTCGCGTATTTTTATTCGAATTTTTTGTTTCTCGCGCCATTAGTTTTGTTCGTGTGCTCGTTGTCGCGTGCGCCTTAAGGTTGTGAGTGTTTGGGCGTGTGGTTTTAGGGAGACTTTGGCGGTTCAAGTAAGGTGCTGAGGTAAGGCGTTGTTTTTTGATTGGTGGGGTTTGGTGGTTCTCGGGGAAGTGGGAATGGGATTGGAGTGTGGCTTGGTTGTTGTTTATAGGTCGGCTCGATTTTTTCGTGATTTATTAAGCTCGGGATTGGTTTCGTGGTGATGTATTCTCCTTTTTCTAGATCTGTGTTTTGGCTGTCCTGTTCCGCTTTATTTGTTTTGTCTAAGTGTATGAATAGGTGTGTTAATGAGTCCCATAAGGCGCCAATTAATTTGAAACTCCAGCCGAAGATAGTGTATAAAGCGATTCCGTGAAAAGTAGTGTCCATGATGAATTTAATGGTTTTGAATAAGATGAAAGCGCCGAAGAACATGTTCGACCAATGTCCTATTGTATAAAAGATTTTTCCCATTGTGCTTAGGGCTGCTTCGAATTTGTTTTGTAATTTCTCGATGGTAATCATATTTTCAAGTTCAATTCCTTGGCGAATGTTTTGTTGCCCTATTGCGCCTCGTGCAATTGCGTGTAGCACCGATGGTTCTTCCACAGGGAACATGATGTTTTCGCTTAGTTTGTGTAGGTCTTCGGTGGCGTAGACCCCTGACCCCATTAGGTTACTTGGGTCATTATATTTCCATGATTTTGTGGTGCGTGGGGTAATTTCTTCTGGTGGAGTAGCAGGTGCGATCTGTGGCATGGCTTGGATCCATTTGTTATCGATAGAGAACATAGGGACTAGATAGCTATTACATTCTATTTGTGTTCCCGTGTGTACTAGTATGTGTGTGGTTGGGCGTAGGAACATTGAATCATTTCCCCTGAGCACTGGTAATTCTTGGAAACATTCGTTTACCTTTCGGATTCTGACGACTGCGGGGACGCATTTTGTTATTCTTATTACTTCGCCTGCGACGTGAGCGATATAACCTGGGGAGTTCATAAAATGATATGCGAAGTCTACTGGGGGCAGATGAGCGGTAGCAATGGCATTACTTAGCATTTTCCGTTCAAGCGCGCATTGTTGCATAATTACGTCATTGTATAGATTTACAAGTTGGTTTTTGAGATGGTGTGCAAGGTAAACGAATTTTGCATTTACGTATGTGAATAGGTCAATGTTTTTTGTGTTTGTCCCAGGTTTTTTGTCTATGGGAGTAGTGGAAGTTGTGTCGAAAATGAATAGTCTCGGGTGTTCGGTTTTTACGAGTTTATAACCACAGACTTCTAGGATACCTTTTGTAGGTAGGGCGAAGGTGTAGTCATTTAAAGCTACTGAGTAAAATTCTTGGTCGTATGATTGTATAGATTTATCGCCTGTTTTTTCGGCTTGGCCTTGATAAATGACTGAAAACCCGTCGAAGTTACATTTTGAGTATTCGATGACGTTCCAATATGTGTTGCCGTTATGGATGTCCATGCATTTGCCTTCGCTATATTGACACCTAGTCCCAGATCTGAGGATTAGTTCGTTTGACTCTACTTTCACTGTTGCATAATAGTTTTGGAGGGTGATAAATATTTGGCCTATGACTATTACGCCATCCCATGATCCGTAGTTGTCAGAGTATGAGGTTCCCTTGCAATTTCCTGCACTGTCTACTTTTCCTGCGAATTGCACTGGCCTTGATGTGGTGGAGTTTGGAAGGATTTCATTATGATAGTGTCCGTTAAGGGTGTATGCGTGTGAGTTGTGTAGTTCTTTGCATTGTTCTTGTGAAATTTCTTTGATATATTCTACATCGCTATTGGACACTACTGAGACGTGTGAGTGCATGCCATAGTAGTAGATGGATCTGTGTATTTCCACTTTGCATTGGTAAATGTGAATGGTGGAATATTCGGCGGTTTGGAGGAGTTATATATTAGCTTGTGTTGTTATTGGATTGGGAATAGGGACGTTGCAGTCTTATATTTTATATAATGACAACGTCGTCATATTTAAATTGGGGCTCCACAGTCATACGCGATGATGCACAATCCTTGGTGTATGTTTGAGATGATTGCGATGGCTAGTATGAGTGATTTGAGGGCGTCCATCGTGTACTGCCTGAAAGAGTGCAATATTTGTTGGTTGGTAGTGTGTGAATTTATAACATGGCATGAGGGAGGAGAAGAGAGTTTTTCTCTAAGAGTCAGATGTCTGAGTGTCTGTCTCGGATGGGGGGATTAACTCGGCTTGGTCCATGTGAATTCTTCTTATTTGATTGGGGCCCATGCGAATATCAATATTATTTTTTTCTGGAATGACCTTGATTATTATGTATTTCCCTATGTAATTGTCGTCGAATTTCATTTCGTTTCTGTCCTTTGCGTTTTTTCGTATGTTGACGTATTGTCCTACCTTAAAATTCTTATGGTTGATTTTTTTGTCGTAGTACTTTTTTGATTTTAATTTCGCCGTGTCGAGGTTCTGTCTGGCAGTTTTTCGTGTCTCAATTAATTTGTTAGCCAAGTCGTGTAAGTAGTCGTTGTATGTGGGGAGTTTATCGAAGGGTTCTTGGTCTGTGGGTAATCGTGCTGGTGCACCGAAAACAAGTTCGTGGGGTGTGTAATGAGTGGCTGCATGTTTGCTGGTGTTGTAAGCGAACATGGCGAAGGGTACCCATTGGTCCCAATCATCTTTATTTTTGTAATGTTTTAGATAATCGGTTAAAACTTGATGAGTTCGTTCTAAAGATCCGTTGGATTGTGGGTGGAAGGAAGTCGTTTTGTATTGTTTTATTCCGAGTTTTTGTGTGATAGATTTCATTAATTTTCCTAGGAAGTAAGTGGCTTGGTCAGTTAATATGGCTCTGGGTGCGCCAAATCGGAGTATAAAGTGTTCGATAAATGTTTGGGAGATGGTATGGCTAGACAATATTTAGAGAGGTCATCTTGCATGGTTAAAATGTATTTATTTCCTTTTTCTGAACATTTAAGAGGGCCGACAATATCTAATGCTACTCTGTCGAATACATTTGCGGATGTTTCTGTCAGTATCATTGGTTGTTTTGTTTTTATTCTAATCAATTTTTTCTTTTGGCAGCTGACACATCTTTTAACGAATTTTTCAATGTCGGATTTCATGTATTCCCAGAAGTATTGGGCTCTAATGCGATCATACGTCTTTGTTATGCCTTTATGTCCTGCACAGGGCGGTTCGTGATTTAATTTAATTATGTCGGGGATTTCGTCTCTGGATGGATAGATTATTTTTTCTAAACAAATAGTAATTTTAATTTTAGTCCCGAATAATAATGTTCTGAGCATAGATTTTATATGTATCCACGTATCTTTATTGAATTTACTTTTTCCTTGTGAGATACTTGCTGTATTAATTTTGAGTTCGTTCATTTTTTCTTTTAAATTCCTTAAACCTTTCTCGACATCGTCTTGATAGATTGTATTTACTTTCTTTTGTTTCACTACTATGGCGAGTATTGTTTTACTTCCCAATTGATTAAATAGTATTTGTCCTATGGTATATTCTGGTAATTGTTTACTTGGTGGAATCCATCCTGAGTCGATAAAAGTCTGTCCGATGTCGTCTAATGGTTTACCGTCGTTTTGTATAAAACAAATTAAGTTATCTTTCCTCATATCTAAGTTGTCGGGGGTTTCAGTAATATTTGTGGGGATTATTTCGATTTCTCGTATGGTTGGCCTTGAATTATCGTTATTAATTGTTTTTGTTTTGGGGTGGTCTTTAGTTAAATCTTCGTCTGAAAGGGATGAATTGGAGTCGGATTGGGAATCGAAGTCGTCATTGGATTCATTAATATTCATAGTTTCTTGGGTATTGTAAAATTGATTTATTGTGTTTGGATCGTCGTATTTGCTGTCCGAGCTCGAAAGAGTGGCTATAGCTATTGAGTCGTCGATCAGTGGGGGAAGTGGAGAGTGGACGGAGCGCGCGACTGAGTGTGGAAGCGGTTGAATGGTTGAGTGGGGGTGCGAGCGTAAGGCCTGTACTGCGGACTCTACTGGCCCGAGAGGTGCTGCCGCTATATCGTCGAGGCTACTGAGTACGGTGGGGGTTTGACGTGAGCAGTTGTCCGTCCTTGTCTGTCTCGTTGTTCTCGTGCTGCGTGACGTATTGCTCGGTGCAGCTGACTCGGTTGTTGAACCGTTGCGCGCGGTATCGCGTTTTCTTTTCCATTTACCTTTCGATGCCGTTTGATTGTTTGCAGGTTCGGGATTTGTTTTTGGTTTTTCATGTATTTCAGCTTCTATGGTTTGTGGTACTGTATCAACGTCATCTGTTGGGTCTGATGGTGAATTTAATTTGGAGGGATTTTGTTGGAGTTCGGTGTCAGAGTTAATTTTCTCTAGTCGTTCATAACACTCTGTTAAATATTTCCTTATGTCCTCTGGTGATTTGGTGTTTGGCTCAGAATTGGTATGAAGGATTTTTTGTTGCGTGTAACCCTTCGAGGAATTTCGTTCGCCTCTGGTTTTAAATCTTTTGGGTTTGTTATTATCTGAGGAGGATAATTCCATGGCTTGGTCGTAGGCTTCTAACATAAGGTCGATAATGCGTGCTTCATCGTCTGTATTTTCTGAATGGAAACTATTGCTTGAACTTCTTACACGTTGTTTGGATTCGCGTCGTTGATTGAATGCTGGTGAATTGAAGGTAGGTTTGATCGTATTCTTGGACGGGGTTCGATTTGTTTGTTTGCTCTTTTTTTCTTTCTGTTTAATAATCTCATCGTCGGTGTGGGAAGAAGATGTGGTACTGAGGATTCTTTTATGTCTAGGGCGTAACTCCATTTGGGTGTAATTATTGTTTTGTGGTTTCGTAGTCTCTTTTATTTTTTTTGGTATTGATTCTTGATTATTGGATTCTTGGGTTGCTGATTCTTGGTTTATTGATTCTTGATTATTAGATTGTTGATTATGGGATTCTTGGTTTACTGGTTCTTGGTTATTAGATTGTTGATTATTGGATTCTTGATTATTGGATTCTTGGTTTACTGATTCTTGGTTTATTGATTCTTGATTTATTGATTCTTGATTATTGGATTGTTGATTATTGTTTCGAGTTTTCTTTGCTAGTTTAACGTTTCTAATAAAATTACTCAAGTGCTGGATTCCTTCGTTATTGGGTTCTTTCGGTTGAGGTTCCTGGGTGATTGTTCCTTGGTCGTTCCTTTTCTTGGTTTCGTGTGGTTTGGGTGGTCGTGAGGTGACGGAGATAATGTAAACTTCTTTGATTTTTGTGTCGGAAATGGGGTTGCGTGATAATGCATCTGCGTTGGTATTTATTTTGCCTGCCTTGTATTGAATATTGAAGTCGAAGTCGCTTATCTTTTCTCTCCATCGCATTATGCGTGAAGTGGGGTCATTAAAATTGTGGACCCCCACGAGAGGTCGGTGGTCTGTGATCATGGTGAATTTTCTTCCGTATAGATAAGGTCTAAAAGTCTTTAATGCGAATACGATAGCCAACATTTCTTTTTCTGTGGTTGAATAATTTTTTTCGGCTTTACCTAAAACTCTTGAAACATATGAAATGGGGAGGTCTTCTCCTATTTCGCCTTGGGACAGTATCGCACCTAAAGCGTAACCTGATGCGTGTGTCGTTACGATAAATGGCTTTGAAAAGTCTGGATAGCGGAGTATAGGAAATTCGCATAATAAATCGCGTATTGTATTAAAGGCGTCGGTATGTAACTCGGTCCATATAAATGATGTACCTGGGCTGGTGAGGTCTGTTAGTGGTTTTGCCAAGTACGCAAAATCTTTAACAAATCTGCGGTAGTATCCTGCAAGCCCTAGGAATCCCTTGACTTCTGTTATGGTTTTTGGTCTATTATATTCCTTTACTGCTTTTATTTTGCCAGGATCAGGTTTCACACCATCGCTTCCAATAATGTGTCCTAAATTTTCGACTTCTGTTCTAAAGAATTCGCATTTTTCTGTTTGTAGTGTCAAGTTCGCTGTCCTCAATCTTTCTGCGAATTTCCTGAATTTAATATTATGTTCTTCAATAGACGTTGCATAAATAACAACGTCGTCGAGATATACTAGTAATTCGTCGCCTTGTAGTCCGCTAAGCGTTAGATCCATTAATCGTTGGAAAGTGGCAGGAGCATTTTTTAATCCAAATGGCATTCTATTAAATTCGTAATGTCCGTGTGGTGTGGTAAAAGCTGTTTTTTCCTGATCGTTTTTATGCATTGTGATTTGATGGAACCCTGAGGCTAAATCAAATATTGAAAAGTATTTTGCGCCTCCTAATTGGTCCAAAATGTCGTTTATGAGGGGAAGAGGGTATGCGTCGCCTATGGTTTTTTCATTTAATCTTCGGTAATCGATGACAAGTCTCCATTTTTTGTTTCCCTGTGCGTCCGGTTTCTTGGGTACGATCCACAATGGAGAGTTATACGGGGAGGCAGATGGTTGGATGGTGCCCATCTTCAACAAATCCTTTACTTGTTTTTCTACTTCTGCCTTTTGAGCTTGTGGAAAGCGGTATTGTTTCATATATACTGGAACATCGTCCTTAGTGTGGATCCTGTGGGTGGTCGCGTCAGTAGCTCTTAATAATTCTCCCGGAAGATGGAATAGGTCAGCGTAACTGGTTACTAGTGTATGCACTGCGTCACGTTCTTCGTCATTTAAATGGTCGAGGTGTAGGGTTTCAATAATCTTTTCTGTACGGTCTTTGCCTTTTAACTTGGATATTCTTTCTTCCTTTCTCTGTAGTTCTTCTTCGTCTTCGCTCGTTTCAAATGGGTATAGGGGGACAACGGGGATATCTACGGTGACGTCATTTTCTGACGTGTTTAGTACGTAAACGTATGCAACGCTATTATTATTTGAAACTAAAGATTTGCCTGCGTAAATACCTTCTGGGAATTCTATGTTGGCGATGTATCCTTCTTTTCAATCATTATCTAATAATCTTATAAACATCGCGGTTTTCTGTCGGGCGGGTAGAATGAATCGTTCTTTTTCGTGAAATGGGTACTCAACGTTATCGAATGCAACAGATTTTTTATTATAGTCTATTTTTCCTCTATTAGTGTGTAAGAATTCGGTACCGATAATGCCTGGGTATTTCAAGGGAAATTCGTCTGGGATTACATGAAATTCGTTGATTGTATTATTTATTCTTATTTTTATTCTGCCTAAAGTTCTTGGTTTGTCATTCTTAGAGATGCCATTTAATTCATACGTTATAGTGTCGTCGATATTTTTTATGTTTTTTAATTCTCCTAGTTTTATTGAATTTAGTTCGGACCCAGTGTCAATTAAGAATTGGCCTTGGTTTATTTTTAATTCGGTTGATTTGATAATGATAGAGGGGGATCGATAAGCAGGAGTGATTAAAAATTTGCACTCTGCGCTGCGGGTGATTGTGTTTGTTTTTTCTTCGGGGTTGGTTTTAGTTGAGTCAATTGTTTTTTCGTTGGGAGCAGAAATTGAATTTGGGGTTTGACCATCGCTTTTGGTTTGTTCTAATTGTACATTAAGGTTTTCTTGTGTAATATTATTGGTTGTTTTTGAATTTATTTGTATTTCTGGGAATTCGGGGGTTGTATATTTTAATGTATTTGAATTTATTTGTTCGATAGGGATTTCTTGTCTCGTTTTATTGTTGATGTTTGATTCTGATGGTGTGTTGGGGTTTCCTCGTGTTCTGTTGTTGTTCCAGATTATTGGGAGTTGGGTGTTTGGCGCGAATTCATGTTGCCACCCCCTGCAGTCGTGCCTGTCCGTCGAGGGAGCGATTCGTTTCCCGGATTTGTTTGGTAGTTCCTATTTTCGTTTTGCTCTAGGAATCTTTTTCGTGCTTGTAGTTTGCGACACTCGTCGACGGAATGGCCGAGATCTTTGCAATAATTGCACATTATTTCTTCAGAATTTTGTGGGCGATTTTGGTTTGGATAGTTATGTCGGTTTGGTGTGTAATAACGAGGTTGTGGGTTTGGATTGAATTGGTTTGTAGGGAAATGTTGGTCGCGTTGGTTCGACCTGAAATTTTGGTCGGGGTTGGTTCGTAAGGGGTGTCTTGGTTGATACCTTGTGTTTGAGTAATTATTAACGTGAGGGGAAAAGTTTGGTTGATTGAATGACGATCGCTGTTGGCGTTCGTTGTCGTAGGTCGTGTTTCGTCGGTCAGCAGTTCGTTTCGTATAACATTCGTCGATGTGATGTCCCAGGCGTTTGCAAAAGTCGGATTGAACTCTAGGTCTCTGTTCTTTGGTCGGTTCGGGCGTAATGTCTTTCGTAGTTTCTACCACATGAACATTTTTCGAGGGTAAGCAGAGACGAATTTGTGGGTATTCAGTGAGCCATTGTTCGACTCGTCGTCCTTCTGTCACGGCAGATTGAAAGTCTGGGAGGTTATCAGTACGAAAAGATATTAAATAAGCTGGCTGGAGCCCGCGAGTAAAGGCGTTTATTAAATCTTGGTCGAGTATCCGTCTGGTTGCTTCCTTGCCGGGTTGATTTGAGGTCCACAATAATTCTAAGGTTGCTGTCAATAGTTCTTCAGCTCGTGCTGCGTAGGAACTGATTTTTTCGTTTGGTCCTTGTTGTAATTTGAATATTTCGTAGCATAAGGTGGCGTCTGTTTTTGGTGTGTCAAAGAAGTCTCTAACGCAATTTATTAAGTCGTCTATTCTTCGTGGTCTGGCTTTACTTGCTCGTCTTAATGCTTCTCCCTTCAGTCTACCCATTAATAAAGCTAATATTTCATGTGCTCTGTATGGGGGAATGTATTCTTTTGCATTACGGCAGTGAACGATGAATTCGCTGGCGTCGTAACCGTCAGATGTGCCTTCAAAATATGGAATGGAATGTAAGTAATCTTTTGGAGCGAGTCGTGTTGCGTTGTCGAGTCGGTAGTGTTGTCGGATATCATTTAATTCATGGTTATTGGTTGTCTCGAGGGGAATTGGATCGTCGCGTATTCTTGATTTTAGATTGAAATGTTGGGATTCTGTTGACGATGCTGATCCGCCAGCCAGAGAAGCGCTATTCGTTTCTATTTTCTGTGTCATTATTTTTAATTGTCTTTCTAATTCGGCTCTTTCTTTACTTTGTTCTATTTCCCGTAATCTGAGTACGCGTAATACGTCAGCTAATGTGGCATCTGCTCTGATTTCCATATTTTGTAAAATTGGGTCGTTTAAAGCGTCTTCGTGATTTCTTATATCGTCAACCATTTTCTGTTTGTGTATTTTATTGGATTGGGGAAGAGATTGTAATTGGTGTGTGAGATGAGAGATAGAAAAAGGTATGGTAGGCCACTCAGTATGTAACACTTACGAATGGATGTCTATTTTTAATATGATTGTGAGTTGTTCGCTGACAGGTGTGGTGGTGTTGGCTCTGCGTTGAGAATTGAAGTAGGCTCGGGTGACGTTGATGGTTGTCTCGGGCCACTTAGGATGCTCGGACTTGTTGATTTTGGTTGTTGTTGCACGTTGGTTGTACTGTCGCTGATTTGTTGTCGTATTATCGATTAATAATTTTTTGCACGATCGATATAGATTTATTTGATTATTTTTTTTTCTTCGTTTGTTTATGATTATTATTATTTTTGGAGACTGTTTTATTGAGGCACCAGTCTCGTCGGTAATTACTCTGTTAGTTTTCTTTGTAAAATGTTATTAAATGTTTATATTTTTTATTTTCTTCAATTTCTGTCACTTATATGATCACTTTTTCACTTCGCTTAACTTCCGGCAAGCGATCCCACCGCTGCCACCAAATTTATTATATTAACTGTTACGACCTGGCTGTAAACCCTATTGCGTCCTAAGAGCGTTTGGGTTTGGCATATCTACCGAATATGAGAGATTGGGATTGTAATAAGAGTTGATTTGTAGAATTGTAGATTAATTGCACTTGGTGAAGAAGATCCTCACGTCCCGGTGGATATAACAGTTAGATATAAAAATTAGATTTAATTTAAGTCCGAATAGGTAGAAGGATCGTTGCTTGTCACTGCGACTTGCAGCTGAAGCGTCGGCGAAGGATTGGTGGTCAAGGTGAATCAGTGAATTGAAATGAAATAAAGACTGTAGAACGAGACACTTCACAATTGTTGATATTGATGTCGATTCGTTTATTGTTTCCTTTGAGTTATATGATTTATAATCATTTAGGTTGATTGTTCGATGAGTACACAATATGCGTTGACACTGAAGAAATGTTATAATTGTTTAATGGGAAGTCAAGAGTGCTTCAACCACGTAGAATGATGTAATATAATATAATGAATGAAAATGTTCTCTCAAAAACTAACTTATGCTGCTCAAGAACTACTGATAATTAATAAACAACACTGCTCGAGAACTACTGATAATGAATGAATGAATTGAAAAAATTGAATGACTTCAATCGAGAGCCAGGGAGTTGTTTATATATTCGTGGTTCCTAGTCCGTGCGGACTGGTTCTGATTGGTCTTTTTATTTATTGATGTTTCGATTTGTTGCTTGGAAGTTTGCTGGCCCGCCATTGGACAGAAGGTCCGATGGTGGGTGACTTCTTAGTTGACAAAATTTATTGCTGAGGGCTGAGTTGGCGATTCCAGGTTATTGACTCTAAAGTTTGGTTCTCGATGCTTGATATTGTGAAATACCTTTGAAATATTATTTTATACAATATAGTCTTACATGCTGAGTGGCAATTCTTAAGTTTATGCAAATGGTTCTTAATATTAACTTAATTGTTTAATGGTCATATTCCGCAACGCAGCATATCGGTGGAGAATTTGAGTTGAATGTTCGCGGTTTGGCGATCGCGCTTGCGCGTGCGGCCATTGCGAAAGAAAAAGGTTAATGAACGTTTCTAATGCGTCAGCATGTGTGATCGCGGTTGAGAATGGGTGACGTCGG
Source organism: Zele albiditarsus (assembly GCA_958496275.1). Taxonomy (NCBI): domain Eukaryota; kingdom Metazoa; phylum Arthropoda; class Insecta; order Hymenoptera; family Braconidae; genus Zele; species Zele albiditarsus. The sequence continues at coordinate 435,743 of OY292416.1, forward strand.
TAACGCGACAAAGTATAGCGAAGAGGTCGCTCAAGACCTAACAATATGAACAATGCAAATAATATGCGATACTATATGGTATATGGTTTTGTATTCCTTTTCCCCCTCCGTTTCTAAAATACACTCTAAATCAGCATAAACAACGAATGGCGCAGGCTCTTTATATTTATGTTTAGTGAATAATAATATTCTCTCTTCCTCTTTTGGCATGATGACTCGACCCGTTTTGTTTATATTAAAGCAATCTAGTTTATGTTCATCAAATTTCATCTTCGAGAAATGACACAAGCATCTATCACAAATAAGTTTCCCTCTTTTATTCATAGATATTTGCGTTGAGACTAATCGTGAGAGATTGCTGATCCATGCAAGGTGATAGATTCGTTGCGACTTATATTCGCCATTCATATTCACATCAGCGTTAACCATCAGTAAATGAATAGTAGATTTATCACTATTATTATTACTCATATAGTATGGAACGATGAAATTTTTTTCTCCCTCATTTTCTATACCATAGACATTTATTGAAAGCTCATTCATTCGTTCGAATCGTGGCACATCATGCAATGTCAATGGAAAAGTAAGTCCACCAATGTTGAGACCTGCTTAACTAAAATGTGGATATGAGGATATCCTACTCCTATTCGTCATTGATCCCCCATCGTCACCATCATTTTACTATTTATTATCTAATTATTTTATCATTTAAATCCGCAGTTTTTTCACGAAGAGCTGCTGCAACACACCATAGGATGCAGAATTCATCATTATTCTTTATATTCACTACAGCTCTTTTCACTTGAATGAACCTTGGTAGATCTACGTATGTCGATAATCCTCCTCGTAGTGTAATGTATTTATTAATGTTCACAGTCGAGTTCACGATTGCAATCATAGTCCACCCAGATTCACGTTCCTCAAATTCTTCCACTTGCATTTCTCAATATCTGTTGATGGAAGAATTGCCTCATTTGACGGATTGAAATATTTTGTTTCTTCAATTGTTTCGCCATCTTTCACATTCTCGAATTTACATGCCAATATAACATTTACTTTGATGTTTGTAGTGATTTCCTCAATCTTCCTGATGAATATCGTCTTTGCATCTGATAAAAATTCATGTAAATCAATGTGGTGAAAATTCGTGATGACTGCAGTTCTCATTCGTCTATTAAATGCAGATGGTCATTCATCCCATTGAACGTTTGCATTATCGGCAATTTGAACATTACCTCCAATTATATTCCTGCTTTTTTGTTGTTTGGATTTTCGTCTTGCTGTGTCATTGAATTTGGCTGTGAGTGAGCGAAGATGGGAATTCACTGTTTGTATTTGAGTTTTTTCACCAACTCTTGGATTTTGCGTTCGCAATATTCTCGCTAAACATTTAATATTTTCAGCGCCAATTTTCTTCCATTTAGCAATCTGACGGTCACGTTCAGGATCAATATTGATTGATAAACATAATCTGTAGGCATCTTCCATTGATTTAATTAGGGATGCATACCGTTTTTTACGCTCTTCAGCATTGACACACGCCTGCTGCTGGTTTCCGTCACACATTTTTAATAAAACTTTCTTGAAGTAACACACGTCACTTTGATGATTACCGCGACTATAATGAACATCGATGTGGAGAATCAACCTATTTATACTGTGAGAGGAAGATGTATGAGTAAGATGGTTCACATATCCAGCAGGACGAATACGAGCCAAGAAGTTCCAACGATTTTTTTCATATGACGATGATGTATAAACAAAAATTTCTATGAAAGATAAAGAAGTTTCAAAGGGGTTTTTGCCCGCCACAATTATGCTGTATAAACATGAATTTCTCGGGAAGAATAAGAAGTTGTCACGGTGTTCTCCACGGGGTGTAGGAGGTAGTATTATAAAAGTGCGAAAATATGTTTTAAAATCGTTCTGTATCTGAAGACTAGCGGAGATACACTGCTCTAACCTACAAAAGAGCATCATCATCATCATCATCATCTAGTGCAATCGGTGATTCAATATATACACCCTCATCATTTGTTGTCAGTGGTCGTGTCCACTGTCGTTCAATCTCTACATCAATTAGTATTGGAAGATATCCAACATTTTTTGGGCGATTATCTCTCAGTGGTTCAATCCTCTTGAACCAGCAAAGGAGTTTGTCATTGCATATCACAAGTGTAACGGGTACATTATTTATCGTTAGGACTAATCCTAACAAAGTGCCATGCTCGTTAGCGTACGCCTTTATTGATCTCCTTAAGGTAACCAACCAACGCTCTCCTCTTTGTCCAATATACCATTCTCTTCGTAAATGTAGTAAATATGCGATTGATAGCACTTCAACATAGTCGAAATCACTCAAAGTATCCATTTCTGTAAAAGTAAAGTTTTTCTATATAATGTGATATTTTTTTTACATTGCCATGAAAAAAACACAATTAGAAATTATATAGAAAATATGTAGAGAGAGAGAGACAGAAAAAATGTGCTAAATTAAAAGATTAATATGAAAAATATACGAACTTGTTAATGCAGAATAATTGCTGCCCTTGATTATTTTATCTTCTTTAAAAATAATTATGTACTTTTTCGACCTTTCCTATATTTATCGATAATATCTCCGTGGTGTAGATTCACTCAGTCGCAGGTCTGTCACACATATATCCTCGAAGGCAAAGTTTGAAAAATGTCTTTGACTTTGAGCCATATATACCAATGTTTCGACCACCACCACCCATCCTCCTTATTGGTATAGATCCTTTTGTGCGTCCAGCCGTAATGCACGCGCTTATCTCACGTAGAGCTATTGTTGACATTCTTAGCACCAGTAAGGCCCGAATCATAACACTTGCGCCCCGATTTCATATTAGTATACAGTAATATGAATATTGCGATAAATACACGCCGTTCGACAGGAAGCAGATATGCATTCACGAAATTAATTTTTTGTCAACACCAGTAAGGCCCACCGCCAATCATATCATTTTTACAAACGATATAATATCAATTTATAGTAATACGAATATTACGATAAATACACGACGTTCGACAGGAAGCAGATATGCATCCTCGAAATTAATTTTGTTAACACCAGTAAGACCACCCAATAATCATTTACAAACGATATCATATTAATTTATAGTAATACAAACATTACGATAAATACATGAGGTTCGACAGGAAGCAGATATGCATCCGCGAAATTAATTTTGTCAACACCAATAAGGCCCACCGCCAATCATATCATTTTTTTACAAACGATATCATATTAATACTGTCGTGGGGGGTGTGAGAGGCTTCACCGATGATTAATTAAAATTATACTTCGTATCCAATGGTGGAATTTAATGCTGTGGACCAACCATTGCTATGAACCAATGACCACGCTTGCAATATTTTCGATTGAATCGAGAGAGAGTGGGAGATAGCTCTATATAAATTCAAAATTCTCATGTTGATTATTCAATTTCAATCAGAACTTGTGTGTCTGCAGTAGAGCGAGAAAAAATGGAAATTATCTTGGATATTCAAGGATTCAGGTGGAGAGCGAATGAATTCATTGTGAAAGAATTGGCAACAATTGCAACTCGCATGGACTCACACGAGTGCTTTTCAAACCACTATGCAAATGGACGAATTCATCGGAGCAGTGTAGGACTACGAATCCATGGTTGATGTGTAATTACCATGGAATGCTATGGGATTCTGGCAAAGTACCATATGAGAATCTCAATGATATTCTGGGCCCCCTACTCAAGGATGTCACTTATATTTATGTCAAAGGCAGCGAGAAAAAACAATGGTTATCCAGTATCATTGGTAATACACGAAAAATAATTATTAATCTGGACTGTTTTGATTGTCCATCAATCAAATCTAATGAAGGATTAACCTGTAATTACCATGGCTATCAAAAACCGGGGCTGACCTATCACTGTGCTTACGCGAATGTTCAATATTTTAAACATTGGTACTCTACACGACAAGTTCAACAGCCATCGATTGGAAGATTTATTGAATTATTTTATCAGCATGGCGAGAGGATCGGAGACATGAAAGTGGTGGATATTTCATATTTTTCAAAAGAATTCTTTTTAAAATTCATACCAAATAAAATACATAACATCTGGTGTAAATTACCCTTAAAATTACAACAGGATGAGGACATTATCGCATATCGTCGCTGTAATAAACATTACGATCCAATTGCTAGCGATTATGATGAATTCTTTGATGATATCCCATACATTAAAGATTGTTTATTATGTAAAGAAGAAAATTATGATTGTCAATAAATGTTCGTATTATTAAAACTACAAGATTGAGCTGTTGCATTTCCCATCATCTATATACTTTAAGTGTCTCGTGAGAGAAAATGCATCAGTAATATTTTTTAAATCCACTTACATCCAAAAATTCAACTTCTTCTATGCAGAATAAATACTACAATCATTTTTTACAAGAATATTAAACATCTGTGGCTGGAATGATGCTGCATTAACTGAAAACAAGAATGTAAACATTCAATTTATCTTTTTTTGCAGCAACAACAATTTTTATGAAATACCCACAAATTACGTATTAAAAAAAAATAATAGTGTTCAGTGTTCAGAGATTTTTAGAGCGATGTTGCAGCGTTTAAACCGAGTTTCTTTTTTCTTCTACCTGAAAATAAAAATCCAAAAATAATGGATATTACAATAACTAAGTAGAAAGTTATAATAAAAAAAATAAGGAGTCGTAGCAGGAATAAAAACATTAAGAGTAACGGAAGCAGATTTGAATGAAAAATAATAGAAATATTTTTATTCAAACATTATTAAATTTCATTTTTTCTATATTTATTTGATAAAAAATATTTTATTTGTTAAAAAATTATATCTTTTTTTTTTATTTTTTATTATTTTTTTTTTTAGGTTTCCCTCGGACCGTTGAAATACCGGATGGTTCCATTCGCCAGGCCCTCTTCCAGTGCGGCATCTGGATTGCGACCCCCATGGACAATCTCGAAATTTCCATTCGTAAGATCAATCTGCAAAAATAAAAAACAAAAGTTATAAAACAACAAAAGTTTCTAAATTCAACCCAAAACGCATCAAAAAATTTTGAAAAAAATTATAACATCCGAAAAAAATTTTAATTCAACAAAATTATATAAAATATTTCAAGAACAATTTAAATTCTTAAGAAGTTATAAAAAATCCAAAAGGAATGTCGGAAAAATTTTAAATAAAAATTGTCTTAACAAATTACTGACCATCGTACCCTTACGCCTCTTCCGGTTTTTCTTTTTTTTTTTTTCGCTCAGGCTCAGTCTCCCAATTTTCTACCAATTGTGGTGCAGGGGGGTCCGCAGGCGGCTCACAGGGGGGCGTAAGCCTCCCCAGTAATGAAATCAAGGTGGCACAACAGCGTTCCCTCCCCAATCATCTCAGACAACAGGCCCGGGACATCTTCATCATCGAGAACACGATCGAACTGTGAAAAAAAGTTATCGAAAATATAAAAAAATTTTAAAAAGATATAAACATGGCATAAATTTAGAAATTTTACAAAAAATATATGAAAAAAAAATACATTGAAACATTTAATAAGATATAAAAATATCGAAAATATATGAAAAAATATTTGAAATACAACGAAAAATTTAGAATTTTACAAAAAAATTACAAATATATAAAGAAAAATTTAAAAAGATATAAAGACGACGAAAAATATAAAAAAAATATACCAAACAATTTTAAAGATAATATAAAACATTGAAAAAATTAAAAATTTCATAAATATATATTTTTTAGATTTAATAAAAAAATATCTTACCGTTGGACGCCGATTCGTCTTTCGCCGTGGGGAGCGAGGGAGGCCGCGGCTGTCATACGATCCTGGGGTCGTCACGGTAACCCCATTCACCATGCTCGTCTCGTTGGGCCGAAATCGCCACTCTTCATACCCCGGTTTTCCTCGGGTATCCTCCTAAAAACACACAAAACACACACACACAAATTAATTGATAACACTATTCGGCTAACACTTTTGGCTAACACTAAAAACGCGCACAACACGATTGAGAAAAAAATACTTACGACGGTGATGAAGCTTTTACTCATGGTGCTGTGCCGGTCGACGAACTAATGACTCCTTCCTTGCGCTCCAATGTTGAAGGCACGGACACCAACATTACTTAGGCCACACGTCGGTGCACGATGCGTCACACACATACGCACTCGCAACAAGGAAATTCTTCAACGTAGCTGCACGCACAACGAAATTCTTCAACGCGACTGCACGCACAACGAAAATCTTATCTCCAAACTAGGTTCGTCGAATTCAAAGGCGTAGGACACCCGAAAATTATGCGTGAATAAATTAATATTCAATACCTTTTTCCCCCGTTACAGGTAACAAAACAGCAAAAATCAACCCAACAAATGAGAATTACATAATGGGCTCTCCAATTACATAATTATTGCGAACAAAACCCCGAAAATTCGAGAAAAAATTAAATAAGACTAAAAAAAGTACGGCTCCTATGTGACCCTATGCATGTGTGTCCATTCAACTATACATCATGTGGGTGTAGCGGAGCACACGCACGTGCACTGCAATCTTCCGCACTCCGACCGCATATAGATATACTGGAAGCACGCTAAACCCCCTTCTCGTCTCTCCTTAACACAATGCATTTTATATGAATAATAGGGCCCCAATTAGATTATTGCGAACGAACCCTGAAAATTAGAATAAAAAAGTGCAGTGCCTATGTGGCCCAATGCATGTGTGAGCGCTCAACTTTTTATTCTAATTTTTTATCCTTTATAAATTATTGTTTCAATTGTTCTATAAGTATGATCAAACTATTTGTTTCATCAACCATGATATGCACAAGATCTTGAGCGGTAGAGAGTGCATTTTGTTCAACATGAATGTTTCGAGAATTTCTGGTAATAAAAAAATGCGTTGTGGTGGGGGATAAATATATCGTACATCACTAAACATTTCTATCATAAGTGTAGTGGCATCCACGAAAGAAGATGCTATAGTATAGTTATATAAATTTTACGTCCGTCAGAAATTAACGGCGCTAACATTGTGCAAAGTGGGGGGTGGGGGATCATACACCATTTCTTCCACTGAATGGGGGGTGGGGGGATCATATATTTCTTCCATTGTCATACTATTGTATGACAAAAGTGTGCTAGTGAGAGCCCACCCCGACAGCCGATAAAAAAGCGCATCGATAACCTCGTCGGCAGCCGGTAAGGTATGAATGCGTGGTTACCGATTGAGGTGTGTTTGAAACCCGCCTAGTTCCTCTACTGGCGACGATGGCTCAATCCTCGCGACGTGTGGTAACACGGCGACGACCTCCTTTGTACCGATATCCGGTGATATCGGTATTGCGGTAGCGTTTGACGAGACGGTAAATTACCGATGCGCTCGTATTATTCTTTAGCAACGTCTCTCTGACTGTGGCCTCTGCGAATCAAATCGATAGCACGATTCATATCGAAGTTACTTAAACGCAACATTTTTCGGACTTTGGACGAGGAGCTATCGATACGATGGTTTGTTACGACGTGACAATAATGCCCTGAATATTGTGCAGTTTTTGTTTTTATGTGATCTGTCTTTTGTTTCTGTTGGTTTCTGAACCGCAATTGTCGGGTGTCCAAAAATAAACACACAAAAACACACGAACGCGCCAAAAAGGCGTTTAACGACGAATTACACAATGTTCATCGTGATATCATCACATCATGGCAAGGCATCTCATCATAAAATAATTCGATCGAGTAATATCGATATAGGGCGCACCGTCGAATTGATACGTCAACTGGATATTCAAAGACCCGGTTAATAGAAAACTCTGTAATGATCATAACAATGTATTTCAGCTCGCACATTTTTTTCCGCGAAACCATCACGAAGACAAAAAGGGAAATAGACTTTTTATTTTTTAAGAAAATCTACGATGAATCTCCTGACACATTTTTTATCGTACCGAATCGAACTTGTTGATTTTACTAAAACTTAATAAATTTGTTGAATGTTTTAAAAAATAATCAAAACAATTTTGTTGTAACCGATATCTTAAAAAAAGTATTACCTTGATCTCATAGTAATAAACAAATAATTAATAACTTTCAGGTAATATTATTGTCAATAATTGTTGGTTATGGTATGGTACGTGATGACGTTTTTTTTTTAGATTTCTATTTCACCCTGAGGACAAATTAATGTTTGTTAATGGAAAATGTTAATAAATTTAATATCAACAATAACTTTTTCTTGATCCATTGATTATGACGAATCGAAAATATTAATTATGAGCAATGCAGAATAATTGTTAGTCGAGAAATTTTCATCCCACACGACCATTTGATTCGTGTGATATTTTTTCGTCAATAAAAATTATGAACAAATTCTAATGAGCATTATTGTTAATTGTTGATCATTCATCGTTATAGGAAAGTGAAAAATTCGGTAAGCTGCGGCCTTTGGTAAGCTTACCGAATTTTGATTTGGTAAGCTTGGGGGAAAAAATTGGTAAGCAATTTATGTAAACGTTGTAACCAACCTTACAAACACATGAGATCTATTCCTGTCTATCTCTAATTATTTTTCTAAAAGAAAGACAAGATCTCTCGAGGTCTCAAAGTGAAAGCAACCTACCTGCTCCTTTTCTATCCCTTATCTACACTAATCGTCACGCGGGGTGTCAACCGACAAAGGGTTGAGTATCGCGTACAAGCCGCTCGGTACGTGATTTCTCAATAAAAGGCGTCCAACCCCGGACGTCACAAGTGTTTTAATGTCTTTGAAATAGGCCTCGCTTCTTGCTGATGACGAAGTGAGAGCTAGTTTTAAGCTAGTTTAGCCGCACTCATTATACATGGCAGGCATTATAGCTGTCCATAACAGAAAACATTTAGATAATTCAAGTAAATGGGGTACAAAACTAGGACAGTAATAAATATTTGTTGTAGTTCCTGCATTCTTTATGTTCTTTTTTTGACGAATTGAATCTAGAAATTTATAAATCAATGAATTCTAATGCATAAAAGTTACTTTATCATCATCTTCAATTGCTGCAAAATCAACACATTTCGCCATCTGGTAAATCTGGAATTTGCAATGGTTCCTTCATAAAATTAATAAGAAAATTAATATTTCTTTGACACCAGTTATTTTCATCATTGCCATCAATGAATTCAGTCGAGGCTACAACTAATATAGAAATTAGTTTCTTTTCGGAATCTTCAATGGATGTTGTTCTGATCAAAATGGCCAAAGATCTCAAAAAGAAATCTTTCACATTTGCAATTTTTTTTGAAAAACAAGACCACCTAGGTACGGATTTGATTATGTGTGCAAGATCGAATGCAAGAGATACTGCATTCAATAAAGATGATGAATCATCCACCACGACCTGTTTTGGTTTGTGTGCTCCTGATCTGAGCCATTCGCGCATCCAATAACACAAAGTGTTCGCATAATGTTTTTCCGAAATCATTTGGAAGATTGACAAGGTATTGCCATTAAAATTTGCGATGGCTTGATATAAGAACACGACATTTTTGGAATTATCCAGCTGATGAATCGGTCGAATCGAGCTACCTGTAACATCAATACTAATACTGGCAATAAAATCTTCTTTCAGAAATAAATGGTACGAAGTAACTTGCTCGGGAGGCCAATGCATACAATAGAATTTGCTGCAAGAAATTTTTCGTATACTTCGATGTAAGTTGTTCGATGGAACTTTGATATTTTACTTGTATTAATACGATAGCGTTATATAGATTGGCTGGTTCGACGTCACCAAATTTCATCGATTTATCAGCATTTTCTGCATGCCACATGTAGGTGGATTTCCCTTTCAACTGGTCTAGCACGTTAATTCTCGATTGTTCCCGTAGTTGCCGTTTCTTCAAATGGATGATTTTGCAAGTATCTAGTATTGAGACATCAAGGTCAATACCATTTGTTGTAGGTTCGGTTAAACTGTAAATGTTGACAGTCGTTTGGCACTCCCGACAAATCTCTGTAATTGTTAAAAATGTCTCTCCAGATGTACGGTTTATTTTTGCATTTTTGAAAACAAATGCACATGGTATATTCAAACAATGCCAAACATTGTGGTACAATTTGTCAGTCCATCCATCTTGTAATACTTCATAACAACGGTTATCACTATATTGCTTCAAATGAATACCAAGTTGATCCCATTGTTTGCTAGTGTGATGTATATTTTTTCGAATAGGCTCTAACTGAGGATCGGGTGATAGCATTGACCAATTAGGATCCACATGTTTTTTAATATGCTTGAGAGGTTTATCTTCAGGAATACCATTGGGATGAATACGTCTAGATACGTTATTACGATTTTCACGTATATAATTCCAAATATATTTTTTCGACATAGTACCTTGCAGAGCATCAAATGCATTGTGCCACACAGGATCAATCTATGATGAATACTATCCATCACGAATGAAAAATAAAATTTTCAACGCATTGTAAACATTTTCCGGACTATTGAGAGGTGTCTTCGGCATATTATTCGGTTATGTCATATAATTACAAAAATTATTATGAATGAAACTGACACAGAAATAAATCCGGAACTTTATTTGAATAATCCAAATTGATGTATACGATATTTGAACTGAACTAATTAAGAACAAAGTTAAGGATTATGCGATTAAAATTCGAAACTAATCCATCCTAACCTCCAAATGTACAATAAATACCTAAGTAAAATGAAAAAACGAAAACATTCTGATGCATGCAAAAAGTATCCAAGTAAAATAAATAAATGTACCTAACGATGATTGGATTGCATCAACCCTTTATTGCATTGAGAATTAATGTAACGTGTTACATGATTGATGAAAAATAAGTCATGAAACAGCAACCATTTTCCCGACCAAAAGGAAGCTATAGCCCCGTCGATAGAAGAGGTTGAACATGGTCATGAGAGTGCGCTGCAGTCGGGTGATAGTATGCGCGCTAAAATTCGAAAGTGACAATTTGTATGATATGATATGACTCAATTGGAAAATTCAATAATACAATAATGGTCAATATAAGAGTACGAACGACAGAGAACAATCGTACGTAATGGAACATGACCTAAATATTAATATTACGAATGCAGACACATCATGGAGTATATTCAGAGATTGACAGTTGCTTTCAACCGCTTACTGGTACTATCAATGTTTATCAGTGATTATACTTTTTCCCAGCTCCTGTGAGACAGTTGATCAAAATAATAGCGGTACGATCAAGTACTAGATGAATTGATATGATTGCAGCTGGAGGATAATTGGTTCTCACCCTTACATTTTTTTCATTCCAAAACCAAAAATTAATTTCGATAATTGCAGACAACAAAGACGAATACGTCTTGGGGTACATTCAGGTACAATGAAGTACTAAAAACGTTGTTATGATTGCGGCTAGCAAAAACTTTATTTTTGCTATTGTATTCTTCAGTCCAAAGCAAAAAAATGAATTCTGGTAATCGCAGACAACAAAGACAAATACGTCTTGGGCAGCGTTGACATACGTACGGTAACTACCGTACTTGTGCGGCATTTTGTGGGGTGGTACGACTTATGATTACCGTACAAAAAAATACGGTATTCGTACAAAAAATACGTTTTTCGTACGGTAATTATAAATATGTACGAAATATTTTTGAGGTCCCTACAGCGTCTCCAATTGAGCTCACTTTTTAGTCTCGTGCCCTTCTCGCATCGATTATCGGTAATATCGATTGTCATGTAACAGATATATATCACTGTAAACGCCATCTTGTGTCGCGATCGCATATGGTACATGGTACATTTGGTGTCCTGTCTTTTGTTTATCATCGAGTAAATTCAAATTTTCTGTAAGTATCTATATGAGCATATAAAAGATCTTCTGTAATCATATTTGAGTTCATTTTAGTCAAACGTTTATGTATGGGTGGAGTCTCAAAATCCAAAATGTTTTTTTGTTACTAGAATATGTGATATGTCGCAACTTTCAACGATATTGATCCTTAAACTAACTTCAGTGAATTTTTATTATTTCAGTATCATAATAATTACGCTATGGGAGGAGAAACTTCCGAAGCGAATTTCTTCAGCAACGAGGATGGGCGGGAGAAAAAAGACGGGCCTAAAAAAAAATCTCGGACGACCATTCACAAAGTAAAACATCGGTTGCAAAAGTCCGAGCTCTGTGGGAGAAATAGCTCGACTTTCGAATGTGGCTCGGCCCTGATGTTTCGAGTTGTTATAAAGCAAAGTGTGAATTGTGCAATATTACCATGAACTCTGAGCTCTCCGTCATTCAAAGACACGGTAAAAGTACCAAACATCTCGAACGCTCCTCTGACGTACGTTCTGAAGTGCAAAAATCGCTCGAGGAAATGGTTGCACCTGTAGACAACAAAGTGCAACAAGCAGAGATTCAACTGTGCAGTTTTTTGGTTACCCACAATCTCCCATTTTCAATGATGGACCATTTGAGTGTGGTCTTCAAAAAATGTTTTACAGATTCGAAGATCGCACAGTCGTTAAAACTAAAAAGAACCAAAGCGACAAGCGTAATTGAAAATGTTATCGGAGAAACACAAAAAGAGAATCTCATTAATAAACTGAAGCATAATAAGTTCTCAATTTTAACCGATGAATCGACCGATATCGCTGGCGTAAAAACCGCCTGCATTGTCGTTCGTTTCTACGATGAGGATATTGGATATGTCACAAGCCAATTCTGGGATTTGGTGCATGTTTTCGGTGGTGGAACGCCTACAGTTGGATCAACATGTCAGTGCCACTGCAGAGCATTCGTTCACTATGATCGTGGAGTCATTCGACAAGTACGCCATTTCTCTTAAAAATATTATTGGATTTGGATCCGACGGCTGCAATGCGATGATGGGGTGCAATAATTCCGTAGCGAGTCGATTTCGCACGACGTGTCTCGGAATCACAATTATGAAATGCGTCTGTCACTCCCTGCACTTATGCGCCAGCGAAGTATCGTGATAACTGCAAGACGTTATCACGATACTGAGAAGACAACGCGCGAAATATCTAGAATTATTTCAAGTATAGTAGCAAACGTCAAGCGAAGCTGGTACAGTTCCAGATGTTCTTAGACTTGGATATACACAAGATGCTGCATTCATCTCAAACTCGTTGGCTGTCGTTATTATCGGTCGTGGATCGAATTCTCGAGCAATGGGATGCGTTGCGACTATACTTTGATTACGAGTATCTCAATGAAAGATTGATGGCCGTGGAAGAAATCCACAAGCAGTTGAATAATTCTTTCACGAAGGCATATTATTTATTCTTTCAGTGGGCGTTGCCCATGTTTACGAATCTGAATAAATATTTTCAGTCGAAAAAAGTGGTCGTTACGAAGATGCATACCCGGATATTATTGGCGTATAGAGATTTACTGGGCTGCTACATGAAGAAAACCTATTTGGCAAAAACACCATTGGAAGATATAAACCCGAAGAATATCGAAGAATTCGTTCCAATCACCAATCTCTACTTGGGCATTGGCGTAATGAAGCAGATCGATAATAAAGAAATGCAGCGACATACCGATCTCATCCTGGACTTTAAAACGCGATGCAGAGATTTCCTCAGCACAGGTTGCGTACAAATAAAAGAACGTTACGATTTTAACGATCCGGTGCTTACGAGCATTGCTGTGCCCAATCCCGAGAAAGTTCTATCATCGTCGGAAAGAGATGTAACGCCATCATTGATTCTTTTACCAACTAAGATGCCAAGGATTAGCCCCGCCGGAGATTTACTGCTCCAGAAATTGGATGACGAGTGGAGACAAATGCCGTTCATAACATTTTCCGAAGAAATGAGAAATAAGACCGAAGTTGACGTACTTTGGAACAAAGTGAGTATTCATGATTTTCAATTTTATTGTTTGAAAAAAAATACGCATTTATATAACAATGTATAATTAATAATACACATAGAAAGTGAGTAACTGTGTATAACAAAAAATAACAAATTAAGAATAAATAATATTCATAAACGTGCATCAAAAAAAAAAAAAAAAAAACAATAAGTATAAACAATAGGAGGATTCGATGGGCGAGTCATATCTGAAGGCTCCCCCAGCATTTGCACTGGCAGCGCTATCAATCCCTCATTTAAACGTTCAATGCGAACGGATCTTCAGCAAGGTCAACTTAATAAAAACGAAGACCCGCAATCGTTTAGTTACATCTACGATAACAGGGGCTCTCTTAAGCCGCGAGTGTGTAAAGGGTAGATTTGAAGAACATTGCTGCCATGAATTCACACCGCCGGAAGCAATGCACCATCGAATGAGAGCTGCCAATTTATATCCCTGTTCCAAAAATGAAACCATGACTGATAGTGAAATCGATGACTATTCTTAAACGATTGGTGATGCATAATTATAAAATATGTGGTATCACATGTTTTGTAATTATATAAAACAATTGCCATTGATAGTCATACTCTCAGACTCGTTTAGAGTGGTACCTGCCAACTTTACTTTTAAAAAGGTATGTTATAGCAAACGTGAAGGGAACGTGATATAAAAGATGTGATGAAACTTTACATATTCATGTGATAAAACAAATAATGCAATCGATGCTACATAAATATTTTATCGTATATATAAAATAGAGTTTGAAGAACTATATCAGAAAGACAAAAAAAATTTATGTGAAAAATGTGATGTAATTTTCCATATTGTCTGAAAGTTACTAAAAAATACTGAAATAGCAATGGCTGACGTGATTATTATATTAAAGAATATAATGTGCTGGAATATACGGTGGAATTTTGGTGGCGGATAGAATTTTTGAATGCGTTTAACAAGCGTATTTATTTTTAACAAAATAACAAGAATCACAGATATGGTCGTAAAATAATTGTTAACTGTAATTGTAACTGAGTTGAGTTGTTCTGAATGTTTGAGTAGTCACTGAAAGGTAGATAATATTCAAACACTGATTACCACGCGGTTGCACGATGCACGCTCGATGAGTCTAATGAACTGTATGAGACACTGAATTTAATGCCGATACACACTTGCTAACAACGTGGGCAATGAGTTGATCTGAATTATTGTGCTTCTGATGAAGATGCAATAGTTGCTGAAGAAACACAATTTTCTGAGCTGAACTGAAGATGAGTTGAACTGAATACTGAATACTAACTGAGCGTAGCTGAAAAACACGTGTGCTTGCACTGATGCTCGTGGTCGAAGTGATGCCGGCAATTTTCTTTCCGGCCTCGTGTTGTTGAGCGGATGTGGTCTGACCATGACTGTGAATTTTCTGATTGGCCGCGCATCTCAGCATGCGCGTGCACATGGTCAGACCGGCTCAAAGTCGTTAGCGCACGCAACAGGTGCGCCTACGCATGAGCAGTTCATCAAGAGTGAGTCGCGCGTGCGCTATGCAAGTTACTGCGCGACTCACTCATCCTCCTGGACAGTGCATAATTATGGTCACTCGACTGAATGCACGAGTGACCCAGGAGGTGCTGCCACCATGCTCGTGTGGCATTCGTATCAATTCCTGAACACATATCTATGTCGTAAAAAATTGCAATCTATATTACCTATTTATCTCCGAATACGTTCAAATTTAGTTTAGAAAACATATAAGAACTAAGAGAACCACATGATACAAAAAATGTTGTGAACAATATGTTAACATACTTAATACGTGATTTTTCCAAAAATCACATCGTTGTTTTATAGTTGTAATTTTATGTTCATTCTATTTCAGAATAAGAAAGAAAACTCTTAAGGATAAAAAAACTCTCAAGAAAAAAAACCCTGACATTATTACTTACGTATTATTTTTACATCGTTTCAGATTTTGACTTAAAAAATAATAGGAAAGAAACAATAAAACGCAAACGATCGAACCAAAATCACGCAACATTATCGACAGTCGATAAGAGTGTATTCTAACCACGCAATTAGAAACGAGTGCGCCACCATCGCTCGCACGCACGACTGCTCAGTCAGCATGTCACATAAATGGAAATAAATGTTGTTTTTACTCAGGTTTTAAAATTTATCATGCTTTTTTTGAAGAAGTACGATAATATGGTCCTGTACTAATAAATAATGTACAATAATAAGCAGAATAATTTAATTATTATTGTTTCGTTGGATGTACGGTAATTGTATGGTAATTCTACTTAGCCGGTACGATAGTTATGGGCTAGAAATCTGGCAACATTGGTCTTGGGGTACCTTGGAGTAGAGTCGGCATAGAAGCGGAAAATCACGTGAGATTGATAGTTACTTTCAACCACTGACTGGCACTATGAATGTTCACTATTCAATTGTTTTTTTTTTTATGGAGTATGAATTCTTCAATTATTGTACAATAGAGTACAGACGTACAGAATTCACATTCCGTACTTCAGCTTCTGATTTTTATTAACGTTATAGACTCTGAACTAATAATTTCGATTACACTGGAACTAATAATTTCTCATTAGAACGGTTGAAGGTACATCGAAGTACATTCAATTCTGTTTTTTGTACTGTGAGAAATATTTTGACCCTTAAAAAAGGGTGCTCAATTTTTCTAAACGAATATATCGCTTTGTTTTGGTGACGGTACGAAACAATTCGGTACATTGTAACGTGGTGGCAACCCACGTTATCATAGTCGCGACCAATCGTTGGCTCAGCCCAAAGAAGGGCACAAATTAATCTCTTTATAGTAATTTAATTATACATCGGTTAAGGTCGTTGTAATGATTTTTGCTATGGTAGATTGGGTTGAAGTAGTTCAAATTAGTTTAACACAAAATTAAATTTATTGTTTGTTAATTTCAAAAAATTTCTAATTGTAATAACAAGTATAAAAATAAAAAGTAAAGACAAAAATTAGTTGAACTCAACAACAAATTGACTGACGTGATAAGAACAAATAAATGGACTGTAATAATGTGAAATGTTGTGAGCCGTCCGTCACTCAATTGCAGTTCACCGTGGAGCGGTACATTAATTATAATTGAACTGAGCAACTGACAAAATTGAATGTAAGAATTAAATTGAGTGCAACAACAGATGTATAATGAAGTGTGATTACTGCATAATAGTTAATCCAATGAGTGAATACCGGCGGTGTATCTACTAGGATATTCACTGTCACCTATTACTTGCACTCACTGGGTGCAGGTTAATGTTCTCTATATACCACTATCACTTTCTCAGATGAATTCAACAACTTGTAATTGATGTAATGAGATGTGATGAGCGCGACACAATAATTATGAACGAATGGATGAGTGAATGCAACGTTGAGATAAAGCGCGGTTCTCATAAGAGTCCACTAAAGTCTGAATACTACAAATATAATACTACAGTAATGAATTCTTCACAAATAATATGATAACAGTAATCACAACAGCACTGTGAGTTGAATGCCACACTTTACGTTGAATTTGCACTGGTAATTGCTTCACAATATAAAACTATAAATTAACCGAGTGTCCACGTGCGAATGCTATGGCATAGCAGGTTGCGTAATAATGGCGTCAGATCGCTAGGTCGATGTCGTGGTCGAAGTGACCAGGGCCGTACGCGTCATTATTTGGTCCATGGTAGCAGTGGACAGCCTGAATCGTTACATTCTTCCCAATCTGGTTTGAAAGCGCACTGCATGATTGGCGAATGCAGTGATGCGTGGCAAGAGCAGGAGCGTATTGCAAGATCGCTCTTCCATTGGCTTTTGTGACTCACTACTGCCACACTCAACCATTGAACAGTCGTAAGCCGCCTGCTAATGGATCTAATGAAATAAATGAAGATATACACATGAATGGAAATGGCGTGAAACCGCCGAACAACTATTGGTGAACAAATACTAATTAACAAAAGATGAAACAATAACCGTACCGAAGTACAACATTCAACAACATACCGAATAATATTGCGACCATGGGCGACATAACCCTAAACGTCACCCAGTGGTCAGCGCAGTAATTGATGGCCCGGTAACCAAGCGAATTACCATAAGGGTAGCCGTCGATAACGCTAATCGATATTGATGGATGACACCGGCGGCGCTATCGGCCGATGAACCTGGAAGACACGGAGACAACATAGGCGAAAGGAGACAGCTAAAGGGTGAAGAGAAAGAAGCGGCCATCTTCCGGCACTTCGCCAGGGGCAATAGTGTGAAACGGCCGTGTATGCTGTGAGTTATTCAAAGAAATTGAACTATTGTGAATATTAACGGAACGAATTGGCTACATATCGTATGGACTTTGAACTAAATTGGAAAGATACGGCTATTGTAAACGGATTGTGAGTTAGTTATTGCAAATAAATAGTCGCGAGTAATTGTTGTGCAAATCTTAGGTGTGTGTAAAAAAGTGCCACACCAAATCGCCGTAAGTAACTCATTGTTTCACATGTGCATGCGGACCGACCGCGTGGTTACACAATTTTGCGGCGTTTAGTCATTTATAATTGGATTTATCATATTTTTTCCGAATTAGCATTGCGGCAGCAACAACGGCTAACATTACATTTATTCATTTGGTTCAATCGGGGCAGTGTATACCCGATCCCTACCCACGTTTAGGCTGGAAAAGCCAAAAACATTCCCGAATTTTCATAGCGCCCCCATTTATGCGACGAGTGTACGCGTACCGAAGTACGCATTCCAGTACAGCGCGGACAATAGAGACTCTACTGTTCAGTCTTGCGCTATTGTCCCCCCGCGCATCCCCCCATTGTCCCAAATTATATTATTTCTTCCAGTCGATTACTATCGCGTTGAAATTCCATTTACTTTACATTATTTTTCTGGTCAATCGCCTTAGTTATTATTGTACAAATGTTATCATCGAGTCTCATTAACTACGTTGTCTATTATATAATTTATTCACTTTCATATTGTTCAAAACCGAGATCCGCATAAAACAATATCGCGCATAAATTATTAGTGGATTAAATGAACATTGCTGCTGGTTAGCGCAACAACATTGAGAGAACGAACGAGAAATTATAAAATATCGAACCATTTGCTATATTCGTGTTATTTAATTCAATAAATTGAGACTTTTTGTTGTAGATAAATTCACCGCGTTAAGCCCCTTTGCCCCCCCCCCCCCCCCCAACTTTCCGTATTCCCCTGTTTTCCTTATTTTTCAGATAACAATAAACAAGGCGGCATCCCGAACAGCTGACTGCCGCCATAGAAGAAGCGAGCGTCACAACATTAAAGTACGAACGAAATAGTGTCTGGGAATCAATTCCAAATTTCATTTCGATAAACTTGGTCGCCAACTTGACAGTGGTAGTTACATGCATGATTAACGAGGCTGGACATACTTAAAAAAAAAAATTTATTACCTCGTCGATCTTATTTTCCTCGTCTTTGTATGCATTCAATTTAACCATAAAAATTGCTCGATAACCGATTAACGGAATCAAACAATTCACAGATTCTCTTGTACTCAAAGTTAGTACATTAACGTCAATTTCTTTTGCTTTAATGAGTAATATCAACAAATCCAAATAAATTATCTCGGTGATAAGCATAAAAACCATCATAATGGAATGAATATATAAATGTGTAAGGAACACATGAATTGGAACTACACTAGTGGAAAAAATTAAGGGATCAAAAAAAAATCTAAATTTTCGGCAATTTTTCAAATGGCTGTATCTTTCATAAACATGGTCGTATTGGAGTAAAAAAAAAGCAATTTGAAGCTTGAAGTTTCTAATGTTTGGATCTTGCAAAAAAAATTTTGCAAGTAACACATATCGCGCAATCTTAATGAATATCATGAACAAAAATTTTTAGAAATTTTTTTCGATATTATTTTTGGTGTACGGACTTGAAAAAAATTTTTCCAATTTAACCACTTTATGAATTAGATAGGTTGTCCATTTAGCTTCAACTTCGTTTTTTTTTGGTCTCGATATGACCATTTCTCGCTGAGCTATCGGACTTTAAATGAAAATGGACTATTTTCTCTTTGTTCATCGATATCTCAGAAACCAATGGTCGCACAGAAAATCGAAGGTGGGTTTCACAAATTTGAATGAATTCTCTACACGGTTCTGGCATGGTTTTTTAGAAAAAAATTTTTTTTCCATCCTTAACATGACTTTGAAAAATCGTAAAAATAGGACTTTTAGGGGTCTTCTAGAGAATCACATGCCACATTGAGAATATTGAGAAAATGACTAATGTTAAGTGAGCCTTTTACAGGTCATTGTACCCCTAGAAGCCCTCCAGAGTTTCAATTCGATTCATCAAGCCGTTTTTTTGTTTCATCCGATTGAATTTTTTTAAAAATTAAAGGATCACGTTTTTTTGCCTTCAAATGCTCATAATCTGTGAAAAAATGAAAAAATGCCGTTGAAAAAAGCGTCTGGTGAAATTGGCCGTGTGTGGGCGTGCGTTATCCTGCACAAAACAACAAAGAGGAGAACAGCCGCTTAACCACTTGCGGTATGTAAAAAGCTTGGTTCAGCCATTAACTGTAAATTTTCGTCAGACACGTGTTCGAGCTTCGACTTCAACCTCCGAATTCGAAAACATCCGCCTAAATGGAAAGCTGCATAGCGGTCTAACAGGAGTTAGGAAGGATTGCAAGGTCTGCTCTCAAAGACATCAAACGACATACTTTTGGGTGCGTTCTGCCGAGACGATTCTTTTGCAACGCTTTGCAGCGGTTGCTACTTTCGCAGCGGCTGCGCGCGCAGCGCTTTTCAGTTTAGGCTGGTTTTACCCACGCACCGCTGGACCGGACAACCTAACCAAACCTAACCACAAATTCAAATAACTCTCGTGCCTCTCGTGTCAAAAGTCTCTGAGCTGTGTAGTTCATACTGAAATGGGAAATTTAGAAAACTTCATCCTAAATGAAATTCTGGATGACAAAGATATGCATCAGAAGAAGATGAGGCAGAAGATCCGTCATTTTCGAGCGCGTCTGTTGTATACACACTACACACACAGTCTCAATTAGGCGGTTTTTATTTTCAGCTCGCGCAGCAGCACTCAGCAGCGGCCTGTCCAGCCGAGAAAACTGAATCATGCAAGTAGCGCTGCGCAGCGCGTACAGAGCAAAATTACAAAGAGTAATGTTGAAAAAATTATCTTCGTAATGATGTAAAGATTCATTAAATATTGAAATGCAAAAGTTTTATGTGTTACTTTATGTGTAAAATTATTTTAAATTAGAGGTAAGAAATTCACCAAAAGCGCTCCGCAACGCTTCAAGTTGCTGGTAGGTACGCGCGGAAACGGTCTCGAGTGCAAAGGGTTAACATTAGTCATTTCCCCAATATTCTCAATGTGGCATGTGATTTTCTAGAAGACCCCTAAAAGTCCTATTTTTTACGACTTTTCAAAGTCATGTTAAGGATAAAAAAAAATTTTCTTTCCTAAAAATCCATGCCAGGACCTTGTAGAGAATTCATTCAAGTTTGTGAAACCCACCGTCGATTTTCTGTGCGACCATTGGTTTCTGAGATATCGATGAACAAAGAGAAAATGATCCATTTTCATTCAAAGTCCGATAGCTCAGCGAGAAATGGTCGTATCGAGACCAAAAAAAAAACGAAATTGAAGCTAAATGGACAACCTATCTGATCCATAAAGTGGTTAAATTGGAAAAATTTTTTCCAAGTCCGTACACCAAAATAAAGATCGAAAAAAATTTCGAAAAATTTGTTTTCATGATATTCATTAAGATCGCGCGATACGTGTTACTTGGAAAATTTTTTTTTGCAAGATCCAAAAATTAGAAACTTCAAGCTTCAAATTTCTTTTTTTTCACTCCAATACGACCATTTTTATCGAAGATGCAGCCATTTGAAAAATCGCCAAAAATTCAGATTTTTTTTTGATTCCTTAATTTTTTCCACTAGTGTATATTGATTTGATTAACAGAGTGACGAATTAACAATAATGAATGAATGAGTGCTTAATGAATGCTGATATATATATATACATATATATATATAACCACTCCAAAGTTCTTTTTTCTTCAAATATATTATGTGCTAGATGAATTAATAAGAAAGAAGAACACTATTCAATTAAAATAATAAATATTATTATTTATAATTCCGTTCTTTTGCCCATTTCATGAGTTTCGTCTGCAGCTTACATAAACTATTGTCAATAGGATTTAGTTGATTGTTCAGCCGAGTGTACTCATACGTCGTAGTCATATTCAATCAATTTGACTCGTACACTCGTTTTCAGGAAGCACCACGAGAAGACAATCTACACCACCCCCCACACGAGAGTGCAACTCATTAAGCCTCCGGTTAACACCGGGAACAACTTTTGTATGTACGTATATGTACATTTTCGATGCGTGCTACATCACACATTGATAATTAACGAAGCGCAGTTATAAGAACGTCAGAAAACTCCCGGAAACGCAATCTTTATTTCAAGTGTACATGGAACGCAGCTCAAATAGCCTCTGATCGCTCTAAAGTCAGGTTACGTTCCAAGCACTTGCAACAGAGAATCCCATTAGCCAAAACCTGAAAATTCTTCAAAACGGTCCTCGTGAATGGCTGACTGAAGTACATTTCATACAATCGCAACTTGGGAAGTCTGCAACAAAAGTTCAGTACAATTATTCAATCACCTCACCGTTTATTCCATTTTGTAGATCTTCTTATCGTTGATGTGTGAATAGAATCAGCCCGATTGTTAAATTTTGTTCAGGCGAATAATTTAACTTTAATCATAAAGTGTAACATCTCTTCGTGATGCTCTCGGCACTCGTGATCTTTGTGAAACCAGTCGGAAATAAATTACGTGGTTTCTTTCATAATTTCTCTTCCCAAATTACTTAAGATACCGTTGGATGCCAAATGTTCCTTCCACAGTCGTGCAAAAGCTTCCAGTTGAACTCCGACAATACTTACGAACTTTCCCGTTGGCCGGCTCAGCCATATTACCCCTGATTCATCTTCATCTTCATGTTCATACTCGCGAAATTACACTGAATTTCGCGAGTACGAACATCTCAGTAGGCAAATGTTTGTCTATAGGCGTCTTCAGTATATGCTCACGACAATTGTCGCACGGATACTTGCGTATTTGATGCTGAGCTATGTATCCGGAAAAATACGTAATAGCGTTCTGTTCGTATAGAGATCTCGCAGTGTCGATAATCGGTCTTGACATTGTAGCAATTTCATTGTCTCCACTCGAACCCTCAAGTATAACGGCAGCTTCTTCCGCTTCGATAAACTCCGCCTCTGTCGCCTTCGATCAGATTGTCGAACATATCTTCGGCTTGATCGAATGCTTTATCTACCATCGAGCTTGGCTCAATTAAAGATGCAGCTTCGGGGCATTGGACATTTCCGGTGCTGTTACTCCCGATGTAGTCTGTTGAGAAAATGTGTCGTAGAGACAAGCGAACCATCCTGGCGGTTGGATTTGGGTTGTGTCCACCGCGTTGACGGAGTTTTGAAAACATATGTTCGATTGAATCCTGATTGCACAAGGCTGCAGCCAACTTGAATTGGTGATGCTTCTCACTTAGCATTCGATATCCTTGCAAGATAGTATTTACCGTAAGTGTTAAACCTTTGAAACATGGTAATTATTTCATGATTCGTACCCGTGTATTGGTTAATACAGTCCAGTCGGCAGCCCATTCAACAAAATCGATTAGGATTTTCTCGATTTCGGGATTTCTATTAGCAAGTGGACGTTTCGCTGGATTAACGCATCGACATTTGTACGCGTTGCAGGCATCTATGACTGTATTCATCCGTTCTGTAAATGTTGCAGTCGCTCGCCATGTCTCGCTCTGTAGTCCACATGGGTCATGTCCCGCTGTCAACATGGCTGCTGAAAATCTGTGGCTCAACATTTGAAAGGCACGTTTCACGTTCATTGCCTCGCAAGATAAAGGGTACAGGTGCGCCTGTGTGATGTGAGCGAGCAGATTCGATGTTTTGCTGCATTTATCGTACTTCTATGTATCTATGAAGTCCTCGTAGTTGGTGATCACCTCTCCTTTGCAATATAGCACTTTATATGATCGGAGTGTACTCATTAAGGCTTGATCAGGTACGGAAAGTCGAAAGTGGCGAAATACGATTTTTCGTTGGCAGTGAAGAACGGGTTTTCCATTAATACCTCAACGAACGAGTTGAAAGGGTTTTGATTTGCGGGGCCCTGATCGCGAATTATCAGTACAACGCTTGCACCGGCGTCCGATAATCGACCCAAACATTCCGTCAATAGTGTGTGCATTTCGGGCGCCTCCATACCGGATCCTGGAAGAAAATATGCCAAAGGCTGACGCCAAGGATTGTTTAAATTTATGCTGTCGACACAGTAAAGGAAAACGTATTGTGTTCGTTCATCCCTGCATCCCAGACATCCAAGATCGACAGTAATTTCAATACAATCGAACTTTTCAGAGTATTCTTCGAAGGTTTTGATTGTCATTTCATCGAATTTTAATGCACACACGCGTTCCTCGAGCGGCAGTTTCGAGATTTTCTGAGCTAACTTCTCGAATATGAAGTTACAGAAACCGGGTTTCACGTCAACTTTTGAAACCCAACTACGCACTACACTCTCTGAGGGAAGCGAGCACCCCGTTCTCCTCAAGCGCGTGTAGGTCGAGGCTGAATAGTAATAAATCTGCTTCGCGAGATATTTTTCCTCCTCCGAGTACTGAGCATTCTTCCGATGCAACTGTAATTTAGCCATCGTTTGCGCGACGGGTTCCGTGCATCGATGGCAAGCGAGGAAGTTGTCAACCGACTCTTTTTTCGTCTTTATGGAGAGGCTCTCATGTTTTGTTGATGCTCGCTGTTACTTTCGACGCAGTATTCGAATTTTATTCCAGTACCTCGAATTATCGTTTTCCAACACTTTATTCCGATTCTTCAACTGTGCAATCTGCGTATTGAGGCTTCAAGCTTGTCGTTCAAAGATTTGTACAGTCGATGATTCGGATAATTGCACATTCGACTGCTCCAACGGTTTAACATTACTGACCATCCACGAGCAATTTTCATCGTCGGATTCCGCGAAGTTTATTGCAACTTTCCTATATTTCCGAACATGTTCGGAAACGGCTAAATTTGTAATAACGGCATCAGTAGCAGGATCTGATGTACTTACCGAGGACGAGATGGGTGGAATAGGCGCGATATCTTGTCACATAGATCGTCTATTGCCAACTCCGGTTCCGCTGGGAGCAACGGTTCCGCAGCCGTAATACTTACCGTTGTGGGCTCCCCCAATATCTTGAACACTTTAGGAAGCGCATTGCGAGCCAAGCGACGATTTTCCCCTTGGAAATCACTTGGTACGAAGTGTTCTTCGCACAATCCACAACTGCGAAGGGTGGACGCAGACATGACGTACAGTACCGTATTACCTGCCACACAAGTGATATATTTCCAACTTGAATGATTGATTACTTAATTCGAATTAAGAAATGAACATGTCGCTGTGGTTTTTTGTTAATTGAAAAGAAACAACGTATTGTGCACGTTGAATTTTGTGAACCAGATATCGTCATCCGCCAAAAATTCCATGAAAGGTAATATTAAGACGTACATCATTACAAATGTCAGATTTTTTAATTGAAAATAACATTTGTTATTAACAAATGAGGAAAAACTCCTGTAATCATCTGTTGTCGGTCAGTGTTTCGACTATTTTGTACAACGAAAATTCGTCAAACCCATTAACGCTCAGAGGACGCAATTTCGACATCGGAGTTTGAGCTTTTGCCATGTGATGAATTCGAAGACAAAAAATCGGGAACCACGGTTTCCTATGTTTTTGAGTGTGCTCTTTCGAATGATGATGATTAAAATTGCGCTAGAAAAAATGTAACCATAGAAAAATCGAAAATACGCCGAATGGACGTGATTTTTCGAGGACGTTTTTTTTCAAACCGAGTTTTCGTTCCCTTCCGATTTATTTTCATGCCTAACGCCAATGAATATCGCGACCTTGATGGCTGAACTACCAAAACAGAACGTTACTTTTCCAACGTTTTGGAAAGCCAAATTGGCGGCCAGAATGAAACATTTTTTTCCGAAAATTGACGAATTTTTATATCGAAAACTGTAGACTAGAGCAAAAATTGTCTGCGAACACGAATGTTTTGAAATTATTCAAAAAACACACTCAAATTCTGTAAGTGTAATCTCAAAATTTTTTTCTTCTTAATTTATGTTTTTGTACACCTAACAAGATGTACTTAAACTATTAAAGCCCAAGCAGAACCTCGGCTAGATAGCACCAAACTAACAATGCCATTCATAGGCAAATCTGAAAAAAATACCCGTGTTTTTTTTTTTTGGTCATTTGCAATTGTTTTTAAAAAATTATTTCAAATTATGCTCAAAGTTTTTCTATTACGCAGAGCCAATCGCCACTACGTGAAAAATGATAAACAATATCTTAGTGACAGTTTTGCATGACATTTCAGTTGGTGATTGGGAAAGTTGTACAAATGGAAATTAATGAGTCCATTGATTATACGTCCAATTAGCCTGATTGAGTTATCCTCTAAAGCTTCGGACGTGTTCTTCTTTCTGCTTTTTACACATTGGCATTGTACATTTCACGCAATAAAATTCCATTTTTCTCGAACACGGCAAGTTCCCACATTTTACGTAGCTACAACGTTTCATCTCGTGTTCTATTGATGATCTACCACTCGATCTCGGTCGCTCACGAGAAGAGCGTGCGTGGGAGAATTTTTGAAGATAATATTTACAAACTTCTCGAATAATATCTTTAGAACCTTTTCGTGAATCTTGATGGAGCTTATTACAAATTACTGTGGCATTAGCTAATGATGTTTGGATGAGCCGTAGGAAGAGACACTACATCTACTTTTTGCTTTGAATTGAAGGCATCAATGCATTACAATGTTGGTCATGGAGATCGACTCCACCCATGTTTTGGTTATACATATAAAATGGTTGTGGGAAAAAAAAGGACTTTCTCGATGATTCATGCCATCTTTGCATTTCTACTTTAGGTTCATCTCCGTATTCAGTTGGGAGAAGAGACACGGGTTTCGAATCCATTATAGTAATATAATTCAATTTTGAATTTTTTTCACGGACAGAGATGGTGGTTCCTCGCTCAGCTTTTTTTGACATTTCAATTTTTACTTTGACACGATTTTGTCGAACAGTTCCAGTCGCTGACATTCTTTTTCAGATGAATCATAAGATCCGGCTTGGAAAAAAAATTGTCAAAGTACACATGGTATTTACTCAGTTCTTCTTTTTCAGTTGTTTCTAATAAAGTCGAAAGCAACTTCATAACAACTCTAGATCCCAAGCAGGCAGAAGCTAGGACATTTCGTGCATCGGCTCCCGATTTACTAGTGTAAATATCGCAATCATACAACTAACCATCAGGAGAGCAGTGCCTATTCTTTTATTCCGAATCTTATTGGCTTATTCCTGATACTTGGGTTCCAACAGTTTCTGAGTACTAGTGTGAGTGCTTCTTACATGTTCATATGAACCTGTAGGGAGTACATGAGATGACGTATCTTCATCTTGATCACAATCGGAATCCCCATCTGAACTCTCATGTTCAGTAAATAAAACCGTATTTATGTTTCAAAAATCTATATCCAAATTTATTCTCCAAAGCTCTAAACTCTAAAGCCCTGAACGTCCAAAAACGTTACTTCAAAATTCTTGTTACAAAAAACAATGTCCGTCAGCTTACGTATCCAACCGTTAGCCTGTCACTCGAACGTGATCTCTAACACAGGAAGATTTGGAACACGAATAAAACCAACTCAACCTCAACTTGTACTTATTGAAATCAATGCTGTGCACTCAGAATAATTCAGTACCTTTTTATATCGATATCTTCAAAATTCAATTCAATTACAGTTTCACACAAACAAATTAAAATCGTCATATAGGTTTTCATCGAAATTTGTACCGTGGAATCGATTGGTAAAGTGCGTTTTGCAAAAAAAAAATTTCAGCATAATTTATTGAAATAATTTTTTAATAACGATTGCAAATGACCAAAAAACAATACGGATATTTTGTTTTCGATTTGCCTGTAAATAGCTTTGTTAGTTTTGCGCTATCAAGCACAGTTTTTGTTTGCGATTTTACGGGGTCACTGGTACTTTCCATTATGCTTGATTGTTTATGAGCGTTTTACGCTAACACATTGAGATCTGACAAAAAAACGTTATATAGGTTTTCGTCGTAATTCTTCTCGTAGAATCGATTGGTGAAGTTCGTTTTGCAAAATAACTTTCACCATAATTTGTTTAAACAACTTTTTATAAACAATTGCAAATACAAAAAAGAAAACACGAGTATTTGTTTTTCGATCCGCCTATGAATGGCGTTGTTAGTTTTGTGCTATCTAGCACAGTTTCGACTTGGGCTTCAATGGGTTAATGACAAATTTTCATTTTACAAAATAGTAAAAATAGTGAAAATAATAAAGGAGGCGGAAACAAAAATTCGTGAAACATTATGTGAACAGGAGAAGCGAGAAGGTAAATGCTCGCTCTCTCTCGCACTCATACAGTGGTGGCTACGCAGAGAGGGAAAGTGACAAGGTCACCGCTATTGGAGGAAATAGAGCAAACGATATTTTGTCCTCACTCTTAAGCGGGACGCATTCGTAAAAAAATTCTATGAATTTGAGGTATACAACTTTATAAACAGTTGATATTTCAATTATAGGAAAGAATGTTGACCTGCTTCTTTTGCAAAAATAGACGAGCTGCATATTTCGTTCTGATCTTTCTCCTCAGTACTCATTCGCGTTCCCGTGTTACGTCCCGGAGACAGGTCGTAGGTATTTTCCAACTTGGTAGAGGCGATGCTGACCAGGATGCCACTGGCCGGTGCGAGTCTTAGTTGGTCACTCTCTTCACTTACCGACTGTCCCTCGCAACTCTAACATATATAGGTATATGTTCGGATGATCAAGCCCGCTATGTGCGGGTGAATTTGAAGTAGATTCTCAGAGACGATGTTGTAAATTATAATTAATATATTTATTAACGTTACTTGTTTTACACTGACGTCACACTTAGTTTATACACTGCTCTTATATTGTAGGCTTATGCCTCAGATTCTCAGAGCGATTATGTTTGAAATATTAATGACTGGTTTCTTCTGAAGGTTCTAATTTATGTTCGGATGTTCTTAGGAAGAAACGCGAGTCTGATGTTCTTCAATTGAATTAGTTGGTTTGAGTAGTTCTTGACGAATTGAATGAAAAAATAATGAGAGAGTTTACTTGTGCGTGATACTTTATATAGTATTCGTTGACGCGTGTTTTATAACGAAGAGGGGGTGATTGAGTCAGGCGTCTTGGCGCTGGACCCGCAAGTTTTTATCGGTGCTCCGCGATTGGACGTGAGTCCCCAACCGCAAATAGCCTGATCTTGTTTGTGGGTCCGCGGTTTCTCAGGATTAGATAATGGCTCTTGGGAATCTTGGCTATCTTATTTTCTCTAATGAAACATGCATTCCTGAGGAACTTATTGTTATCTTGGTTTCTATATTAATCTATACATTCCAGAAGAAGCGTATTGTTATCTTATTTCCTATATTAATCTATGCGTTCCGAAGGGAACTTATTGATTCAGCTGCATGGATTTTGTTATTATCGTGAGTTGAGTCATTTCCACCCTTGTGCTATAGTTATCAACTAGTATATTATTTATTGCTTATTGTTTTAGTTTATTCGTAAATTACTTATGCTTAATTTGTATTATTTCGTTGATGTAATTTATGTATAAATGAGTAGTTTGTGTTATTGGTTAATGATGTCATTTATGCATAAATTGCCTATGTATTATTTATGTTGGCATTAATTGGTGATTTATGATATTGGTAATTTATTACAATTGGTACTTATGTATCAATTACTTAATGAGTCTTTACTATATTAATGTTGGTTGTTATTTATTTACTTGTTCGTATTAATTATATATGTATTCATTCTTATTTTCTGTTAATTACATATATAATTGAATTCGTATCTTCGTTTGCTGATTTGGTCTTTGTAGTGTTTTCTGAGATGTAGTGTATATCTATTGTTAGGTCCCGAGCGACCACTTGTTTATTCATAATAATTCCCCCCTCCACCAAATCAAGATTACCATACTCTTTTATCTATATTTGATTTCCCACTCATAAATTAGCCACGGATCATTTTTTTCCCCTTTCTTTTTACCGTTACCACGCTCGCGCGCACTTGCGACAAACGTGGGAACGAGTTGACAAATAAATACCATTGAGTTGCGGAATATGAACCCGCTGAGACAACCGTTTAAAAAGAAGGAATGTTCAAACAATAAAAATAATTATTATTATCTTTAATTTAACCGTCGAAACTAGAAACATTATCGCGCCATCATAATTTCATATCTTTATAAATGTAATACGACACGTATAAGACACCTCTCAGATTCACTCACATTCACGTGAGAAAAACTAGATTGCTGATTCAGCTTTTTAGACTAGAATTGAGATTCACCCCACCATTGGACCTTCTGTCCAATGATGGACAGTTAGATAATTAACAGCGAATTAAAACAGCTGGAATAAGTCATCCAATCAGAATAAGTCCGCACGGACCCAAATTGCTGACGCGGATTTTCCGCAGTTCTTGAATACCGAGCTCTCGCTCTTTCAACTTCGCTTCTATGCCGACGAGCAGACTATGAACCTCTTCCATGCATAAATCTACATAAACTATTCAAAGCATTTTTCTTTTTGAAGCTGCTCTAGAAGTCAGTTAATAACGACTAAAATCTATATCAAACGCTCTCGTACGCGTTGAGCGCGAGTTGAAATATTAGTTGCCATAATCTTCGAGTGATCTTCGACGAATACTATGAAACCATTAACCTATCTTTGTGAAACAGTGCCATAAATAATCACATGGTGATTCCAAGCGAATAACCAATAAATCAACGATAATTGTGACGTTTAGTGAATAATTAATAAACGAGTGATAATCTTAACTGAAAGAACCTTCCATATCATTAAATCATAAATCCAAATCCTTCTTGCTTCAACCGCGGGTCGCGGCATAGCAAGCAACGATCCCAATACCAATTCGGACTATTCTCTAAATTCAATTGAAATAAATAACTGTTTTCATCATTTCCCGAGTAACATTTGGCAATTCAGCCGAATAAATAACATCGACACTCAGGACGTAACACTATATATGTGTATATTTCGTGTTTCTACATAAGTTTGTCAGTTCATGGGAAAAATGTGTATGAGGTAGGTTGTACATGAATCTATTTTATCACCTTACTTCTACTTACGGTAAGGTAGGTATCAGTTGGTAGAACAGCTGTAAAGACGATGCGGGGACGTAACACCTCCCTCCTTGGAAAAATTCGAGCGTCCCGTTCGAACTGTCAGGACTGGTGTACCAACTGATGATCGTAGAACCATATGGTTCTATCTTTAATATATTATTCTATAACTTAGTTGAATATTTTGATTTCGACTTAGAACTAATTAGGCTATCTCTTCTGATTTGGATGATTGATCTAGTTACATTTTTGTATTTAATTCAAAAAGTCTTATTAATCATTATAATATTATTGTTTTATTTTGAGACTTCTATTTATTGTTAGAATTTGATTGGTAGATGATTGATTGGCGTCATGACTAACGGCAAAATGGTGTGGCTTTCAAAAGGAACATTTTCTTAGGGGAAGAAAAATGGGTATGGCTTGTTTTGCCTAGTTGAATTTTATTGGTGCGATTGAGAGCGAGTGTTGTCATTGGTTCGATGGATCGCTGGCCGTGAACTATAAATTTTGATTCGAAATTTGTTAAAGCATCAGTTTTCTGAAATTTTCATAGTGTAAACTACTCGAGTTCTTTCGAAGTGAGCAAAGCAAGAGAATAAAAATGATGTCGATTATTGCGCCGAATGATTTGAACAGTGACGTGAGTGAAATTTGTTATTGTGTTGCTTGTATTATGTGTATTTAGAATGTATTTTAATGTACACAATTTCTTGTTTAGTCGCCCTTGACTCTGAGCTGGGCTACGGAGTTCCTGTTTTTAACTGGATTGATGACCCGTTTTTTGTTCGGCGGGATTTGGATGGAGGCGGCTGAATGGGTGACCGCGGACGAATTGGAGAGGGTGTAGTGTTCAGAGAGTGTTAAGTGTTTTATTGTGAAGAAAGAATATTTGATGTGATTGTTTTTACCTGTTTATAACGATTTTTTTTTTTTTGTATTTTGTTCATAGGATCCTGAGATAAATTTCGTCTATGATGGGCACGTGCTGGTGGCTAGGATTCTGCGGAAACGTCTAGAGCGGGAGAATCATCGAGCCCTGTTGCGGGGTCTTGAGTTCGAATTTGCTGGTGCCAATTGTGACCTAGTCGATTATGATTTCTGGGGAATACGCTGGATGCATAATGGATGGTGGGGTTATGAGCACCCTGCTTGCAATTGGGATTATCCTTTATGGCTCCCTCCTTCGAGGCTCTACGAATACTTTGGTTCTGACTAATGTTTTTCTAATGTACTTTGTGAGAAAGAGAGGAAGAAGGAGAGAGAAAAAAAATTTGAATAAATGGTAAAAGAAAAGAAAATTTCTTTGTTGCGAATTTTGTATTTTTGAGGTTCCCTTATTTCCTTGTCCTAGGTTTCGTATTTTGATTGCATAATTATGATCGATCCGTTTGTTTTTTAAGTTTGGTATGATGGAGTTTTGAGGAGATTTATTTGTCGGTTTTAAATAAAATTGCGTAGTATGAGACGTACGCATTATTCATGTTTTTTACATCTAATTTTATTTTGAATAAAGTTGCGTGATATGAGACGCACGCACTATTCTTGAGATTTACCTCTTATTTATTCTGAATAAAGTTGTGTGGTATGAGACGCACACACTATTCTTATGGTTTATATCTAATTTATTCTCAAGATTGAGATCGCTTAAATTGTGTTGGTGTGATTGATCGAAGGTAAATTTGTATGTTGCTGTCTCGCTGTTCCTGATTTGAAGTGGGGAATGGGAAGTTTGGTTGTATGTCGTTAGCCATTAAAAGAGGTGGTAAGGGGGTGTCAGATAGTGGTGGATTGATATTCGTTTGTAATTGGGAGTTTTGCGGTCCCATAGGTGAATTATTTTCCGTGTCCTTTTCCTTTGCATCGCTCGTTTTTCTTTTTAGGTGTAACAGTAGATGCGTCACTGAGTCCTAAAGGGCGCCGAGTAAGTAAATACTCCACCCGTAAGCTGTGTGTAATGAGTAGCAGTGGATTATCGTGTCTAATGCAAACTTCGCTATTCTGGCTGGGGTGTAAAACCCTAATATACCTGCCGAGAAGAGGCCTATTGATGTGAAAGTGTCGGCAATTTTATTCCAGAGTTTGGATATCGTTCTTTTGATTCCCTCCTCGTCTAGTAACGAGTTGATGGAAATCCCTTGATTTCATTATCCCTGCCCTGTAGCCTCTCTTGCTATTGTGTTGAGGACGGCGGACCTTTCCACTGGGAACATTAGATTTTCTTTTAAGCGCTGCGAATCATTGGGTGAATAAATTCCGCCCGTTGCTAGATGATCTGGGTTGATATAATTCCATGATGCCTGTGTTTCCACCCCAATTTTCCATGGTGTTGAGCCGATTGCGAGATTTGGAGTAACTTGCCACCATGTTTCCTTAATATTGTACACAGGTGCTAAAAATGTGTTACATTCGATTTCGTTGCCAGTTTTTGTTATGATGCGTGTGAGGGGAAGCATGAAGAGGCTCTCGTTCCCTCTTTTGATTCTTAATTCTTGGAAACAACGGTCAGTGTGGCGTGGCTGTACTTCAACTGGGATGCATTTCGCAATTCTTATGACTTCGCCTGAGATGTGCGCTAGGTAGCGTGGGCCTTTCATGAGATAATATGCAAATTCTGCTGGCGCCATTGGTGCCATTGCTAGACTTAATTTCAGTAATTTACTTTCCGCTTTACTTCCTTGTTAGATCACGTTGTTGTATAGAGATATGATCTGATCCTTTATGTGTTTTTCCAAATATACGAATTTTGCATTTACGTAGGTGAAAATGTCCATGTCAATAGTATTTAATGTACGTATATTTGTAAATGGTGTGTTTAGGATTATGTCTAGTACGAATAATCTGGGATGTTCTGTGCGGTATAATTTATATCCGCAGATATTTCGTTGTCCTTTAGTGCCTAATGCGAATGTGAAATCTTGGGATGAGACTGAAAAAACTACTTGGTATGTTTGGTTTGGGACTTGTGGGTTTATTCTTTGAGTAAAACCTTGGTATAGTGCTGTGTATTCGGAGAATCCAAAGTTGAACGTAATTCCAATAGGTGTTGCCGCCGTCTGTGTCCATGCAATGTTCGTCTGTGTATTTACACTTGAATCCAGAACGCAACACAATTTCGTTTTTCTGTAATTTTACTTGTGCCAAATAGTTTGTCATGGTGATGATAATCTGTCCCGATACGATTACGTTGTCCCATGATCCGTAAGGGTCTGAGAAATGTGACTCCTTACAATTGCCTTGGTTATCTACTTTTCCTGCTAATACTGCATAGCGATGTGTTGTCGTATTTGTTTGTATGCCTGTGATAAATAGGTCGAATATGCGGAGGGATTTCTTGCGTTGCATTTTTTCGCACGTGCAGTAATCAATTTCTTCTATATATTGCATATTTCCGTGGGTCAGTGAGGATATGTGTGAATGCATGCCGCAATGATAAATATTCCTTTGTATCTCTACCTTGCATTGGACAACGTGTACCTGGGAGTATTCTGCGACTTGCAGGAGTTGGATTTTCGTTCTAGTCGTTTGCGGTGATATGATGGGTATATAACATGCTTCTATGTCGATTAGCGATAAAGTTGTGATGTTCATTGACGGGGCTCCACAGTCATAAGCTATTACGCTTTTACTTGGAGTTGCGAAAGAGATGAGGAAAATGACATCATCATTTTTGCATGAATGTCCCGATAGATCCCATGATTGACCTGTAACATGTATTTTTCTACCTGAGTGATTTCGTATGTTTGTTTTATTTTAATGGGCTATCTTAGCTCTGTCAGAATGTGTTTGAGTTTTTGCTTTTATGTTTGATGGGATGAGATGCCGGAAGATGTTGCACACGAAGTTGAGTAAAATTATGTGTGGTTTATGAATTAAATATGTAATATTTAATTTATTGTCAATTAGTGCACATTTTACAATTATTGTTCTTTATGTAAGTGGTCAATTACAATGCGAAAATAGTTTGAGATGCGTTGTTATAGTATGGTTGAGATGTAGAACAAGAATTAGTCCACGAAATTGTATTAATGCACGTGGATTGCCGGTGTACCGTTTGATAGGATTTAAACCACTTTGCGTAGTACAAGTGGCCAACAAATAATTATATTAATTATTATTTGAGTTTGAGCAAATACCCGGTGAGATTGAGAGTGCGTTGAACTAATTATTTATGCATGAAACACGTTGTGCTGAGTTGAGAGAGAATTGAATCTAAAAACACGAGGTGTATCACGCGAGACCGTATTCGTAAGTGCCTTGCATATTCATTGTCTCGTGTTAGTGCCGAAAAACTACGGGGTCCACATTCACGGACGCCGTCAGTTTGGCCGACACGGTTGTGTTGGTGTTCGTGTGTGAGCGTTCAGTGCGGACGACAAGCGTGTGTCAAGTGTATACGTGTGAGCACCCAGTAAGTGCTGCACAACGAGTGCAATGGCCGAATTCATGCATGATCTTTCCCAAACACAATGTATTATTTTTCGTTTGTCTTTTCCCAGTTCAATTTCTATATCGTTTTTCTCGGGAATTACGTCTGTGATTTTATATGGTCCTTTATAAGCGTCGTCTAGCTTTCCTACTTTTTTATTTTTTGTTAAGAATTTTTTTCTCCTACTTCGAATTGTACTGGATTAATTTTCATATCATAACGAATTAAAGTGGTATTGCGGATGGTACTCTTGCTTTATGACCATAGACAATTTCGAATGGTGTCAATTTTGTTCCTTCGTGTATACTAGTGTTATAAGAAAGCATGGCGAAACATAGCCATTTGTCCCAGTCTTTATTGTTAGCCATATAATATTTCAGATAGTCAACTAGAACTTGATGACTCCTTTCTAGTGATCCGTTAGACTGTTGATGGAATGCTGTAGTTTTGATCTGTTGTATTTTAAATGCTTTTGCTACTCGTCTCATTACTTTGCCTATAAATGCTGCACCTTGATCTGTTAATATGGCTTTCGGGCAACCAAATATGCATATGAAATGTTCAGCTAACCCTTTGGCGATTTCTTCGGCTGTGGCAGTTTGGAGAGGAATTGCGAGGCAGTATTTGGACAAATCGTCTTGCATAGTGAGGATGTATTTGTATCCATTATTTGATACGTCAAATGGTCCGACTATATCGAGTGCCACTTTATCGAAAACGTTTATCGATGTGTCCGTAATAACCATAAGTTGTTTTGTTTTGATGCGTACGAGTTTCTTTTTCTGACAACTTACGCATTTCCTAATGAATTCTTCTACCTGTTTCTTCATATTGTTCCAGAAATATTTCTGTCTTATTCTATTGTATGTTTTTGTTACACCTTTGTGACCTGAGATAGGGGTTTCATGATTTTCACATATTATTTCTTCTCTCATTTCAGGTGCCGGGATGATTATTTTTTCTTTGCAGACGGTGATTTTAATTTGAGTTCGTTTAAATGTTTTCCGAATTATGTTATTTATTTTCTGCCAAATGAGATGATCTAGGTTACTTTTTCCTTCTGATATACTGGCTGTGTTGATATTTTTAAGTTGCATTACTTTTTTCAGAGTTTTGAAAGCTAAATGAGAATTTTCTTCTTCAAGTGTATCTGTATCGTCTTTCTGGATTACGAGGGCGAACACTGTTCGTTTTGGGGTACCTGTTATTATTACATCACCGATAGTTTGTGTATCGGGGTTATCTATATTTTTTAGTAATACTTTGGTGATCAAATTTTTTCCGATTCCGGTTGACACTGTGCCGTCAGCTGAGATAAAACAGATATAATTATCTTTTCGCATTCCTAGATTGTCTCTCGTTTGGATTGAATTAACTTCAATATTTTTTTCCGACTGATTCTCGTTAGAGTCGTCGTCGGTGGATGTTGATGTTGCGTCATTATCAGTACGATTTTTTCTTCGCGATGTGTTAATTGTTTCATTTCGAGTTTTTTCTGTTGATTGGGGAGGTAATTCTACAATCTCGTCTAAATCGTCTTGAGCTGATAATGATGGTTCGTTTGGAATAAGTAATGATGGTTCTTTTGCGGCATTCGATGTGTTTATTCTTGGTGATATTGGGGAATTATGATCTACTATCGTGTCGCATTCATCACGTATTGGGCTTAGAGGATGGATTTTCTTGTTGTTTTTTATTCTTCTTGCTTTCGACCGATGTGCGTTTCTTATTTGTTCGTAATCGGTTTCAGAGCAACATGAACAACTCGTACCTGTAATTTTCCTGTTAGATCTACGTAATGGTTGTGTATTTTGGGGATTATACGGGGTATATCTATTGTTAGTTGATGATTGTTGCGTGCGTGTTCCCCTGTTGTTGACACGTGTGGAGTACATATGTGAGGAGTGCCCACTATTTATCCTAGCATTGCTGTTTGTTTCGTTGTTTGTGTTTTTTCCCATTGAGGTGTGAGTTTTTGTTGGTTTTTCGTCGTGTTTTACAATGTTTGTCTTAGGTAAATGTACGAGGGCTTTGGTGATAATGATTTTGGGTGGTATGTCGTTTTCCTCTGATGACCAGTTGCTTGCGCCACCTTGATACGAATTATCTAAATCTTGGTGTGTTGCGTGATGTGAATTCTTTTGCGTAGGATTTTGTCTCGAATATTGTGTATCCGGTATGATGTTATTACTTTTATTATCATCTGATGATTCTGATGACTGCGAATTGATTTTTTGTTCTTGAGTTTCTGGTATGATATGGTTTGCCGTCTCTTTTTGGTCTTCTAGGTCCATATCTATTATTTCGTACGAGTCTTGGAAATGGTCACGTGTTTTAATGGCCGAAGATGGTATTTGTTTGCTACTTTCAGGGGTTTTCATCTGCGATTTCGGTGTCGTTTGATTTGTCATGATTTTCTTTTTCATCAGGGGAGAAGGTGTGAAATTCGCAGTATGTCTCAATCGTTTTTCGAGCATCTTTTTTATAATGGCTTAAATTGGTATTTCCCTACACGAATTTTGTGTATGTGTATGTTGAGGTGAGTGTCGGTGTATACCTGCGGGAGGTCTATGCTGTGGACTTTTGAATATGGGACTCGTATCTAATAGGTTTATTCCCGACTCGTTTATATTCTGTGTAAATTTTGACGCTATTTGTCTCAGAGGTATGAATTTTTCGTTATATAGCTCATTAGATGAGGAATGAGTGTCTGAGTAATCCGTGAGGATTGGAGATTCTTCGCGTTTTGATAGACTTTCTTCTAATGAGGCTCTTGTAAGATTTTCTTTTGATGAGGTTCTTGTAAGATTTTCTTTTGATGAGTTTCTTGATTGATTTTCTTTTAGAGATTTTCTTGATTGGTCTTCGCTCGAAGAGTTTCTCGAATGAGTTTCTTGATTTGAGTCATTTACGGTGCGTCCACCTTAGTTTAATGAATTCGCTTCTTCTTCTGAATTCGATGATTTGTTAACGCGAAGGGAAGTTGAGATAGATATGTCAGACTCTTTCTTCATTTTGTTCTTACTCTTCTTCCTTCTTGTTTGTTTTGGAGTATCCGTGTTTACGTATACTCTCTTCTCAACTATCCGACGGTCATTGGGTTGATCAGTCAGGCCTATTTCCGTCCTTAGTAGTATGATTACGACCGGGAGTTATATTTGCGCGAAGTGTCCTCGGATTAACTTCGTCTGCAATTATAATATCCTCGGTAATAACGATTTTCTTTTTCGAGTTCATATTTTCTGAAGAATCTTTGGAATTAATTTTGTTTGATATAGAACCTCAGTTCATGATAGTATTTCTAACTTCATCTACTCGAGAGCCGCTCAGGTTTTCTTCGTTCGCAGATGTAGGTTGGTTTCGGTCTATAAGGGCCATTTCATTGGGAAATCCTTAAAAGTCCTCATCCGAAGTTGATTTATTGTGTTTTTTATCATTTCCTTTTCTTTTGCTGTCCCATTCACTATCTTCGTCGCTCGCGTCTGATGGGCTCGATGTGGTTGTGGATATTTTCCTACGTTTCCTTCTCTTGGTTGCTTCCGAGTCCGAAGATAATTTGAGCCTTGCTATACCTGCTGTTGGCGTCAGGTTGTCTGACGTAGGGGATAATCTCCATTTGAATTTAATTGAATATGCCTCTTGTTTTTCAGTATTGACTGGATTACGCGAAAGAGCATCTGCATTTGTGTTAATTTTTTCAGCTTTATAAAGAATTTTGTAATCAAATTCTTTCAAGCGTTCCCTCCATCTCATCACGCGCGATGTTGGATTATTCATTGAGTTTATCCAAACCAGCGGTTTATGATCGGTATAGAGCGTAAATGTTCTACCGTAGAGATATGGCCTGAAAGTTTTCAACGCAAATAAAGTTGCTATCATTCCTTTTTCCATGGTGGAGTAATTTCGTTCGTGTTTGTTTAGTACCCGCGAGGCATATGCTATTGGATTATCTTCATTAGGTTGGCCTTGTGAAAGAACTGCGCCGACGGCGAAGCCTGATGCGTCCGTTGTGACAATAAAGGGTTGATCAAAATCGGGATAGCGTAATATTGGTGCTTCGCAAAGCATATTGCGAAGAGCTTCGAATGACTCTTGTTGTTTAGAGTTCCATTCAAACTCTACGTTTTTCCTCGTAAGTTGTGATAAAGGTTTTGCGATTTTTGACAAATCCTTTATGAAACGACGATAGTATCCGGCGAGCCCAAGAAATTCTTGCACATTCTTCCTATTCTTTGGTTCCGGAAATTCTTTCACGGCTTTTATAATTGCGGGTGCTGGCTTAACACCATCAGAACAAATTAGATGACCCAAATAACGTACTTCCGTCCTTAGAAATTCGCATTTGCCTGGTTGCAATGTGAGATTTGCGCTTCGTAGACAATCGGCTAGTTTTCTGAATTTTACAGCATGCTCCTCGAGCGAACGTGAATATATCACGATATCGTCTAGGTATACGAAAAGGTCGTTACCCTGTAGGCCACGTAAAGTAAGATTCATTTGACGTTGAAATGTTGTGGGTGCATTTTTCAATCCAAAGGGCATTCTGTTAAATTCATAATGACCATGGGGGGTCGTGAGGGCCGTCTTTTCTTTATCATCTGGGTGCATTTCCATTTGATGAAAACCAGATGCGAGATCAAATATCGAAAAATATTTGGCTCCCCCTAGTTGATCTAATATATCTGATATGAGTGGTAATGGATATGCATCGCCTATTGTTTTTTCATTTAGTTTTCGGAAATCGATTACTAAACGCCATCTTTTATTGCCTTTAGAATCAGCTTTTTTAGGTACGATCCAAAGGGGTGAGTTATGTGGTGATTTTGGTGGTTGTATTATTTGCAGTTTAATCAGATCGCGCGTTTGTTGTTCGATCTCTTGTTTTTGAGACGGCGGGTGTCTATATTGTCGGGTATTTACAGGTATATTATCTGTGGTTAGTATGCGGTGAGTGATAGCATTGGTTGCTTTCAGGGGTTCTCCCGGAAGATGGAAAAGGTCAGCGTATTCTGTTACTAGAGAAGTTACAGCTTTACGCTCTCCCGTGTTCAAGTGGTCGAGTCGTAGAAGGTTGAGAACATCTTTAACGCGATTGGCGCCTCGCCTGCAAGAGGCCTTCTTGTTCTCAGATTTCTTTTCCTCCGTAGAATTTTGTTCCTCGTCTATGCTCATATCAAAAGGATATAAAGAAATTACGGGTACTTCCACTTTTACATCTTCTTCCAATGTATTAATTGCATACATATATGCTATACCGTTCTT
The DNA here is from genome assembly GCA_958496275.1 of Zele albiditarsus. NCBI lineage: Eukaryota > Metazoa > Arthropoda > Insecta > Hymenoptera > Braconidae > Zele > Zele albiditarsus. Next base: position 476,804 of record OY292416.1, read on the forward strand.
ATTCGTGACCACGGCTTTACCAGCATAAATACCATCTGACATATTTATTTCTGGCACGTAACCTTCCGATATTTCCTCATTTTTTACACGCACGAACATTACAGTTTTCTGTCTGGCCGGGAGTATGATACTCTCCGTGTCAATAAATGAGTATTCTATTCCGTCAAGGGTCACTATCTTAGCTGTGTAATCAATTCTTCCGCCGTGTTTGTGCATGAATTCTGATCCGATTATTCCTGCATAATTTAGTGAGAAATCTTCAGGGATGACATTGAATGTATTTGTTGAATTATTTATCCGAATTTGTATTTGGCCTAGAGTTAAGGGTTTGTCATGTTTCGAAATGCCATTTAGTTCATATCGTAGAGAGTCATTTATTAAATTTGGGCTTTTTAGTGCGTCAATTTTAATAAGGTTTAGCTGGCAATCGGTGCCCACTAGAAATTTAGTTTTCGTATCCTTTAAACTGTTTGAGTTGATGTGTATTGATGGAGAGTTGTAATTAGAGATTGAGTACCCTTTTTTGCATTCTGCAGATAAAGTTTTAAAGACCCTGTCTTTCTTTCTGTTATCTGTTACTAGTTTGCGTTTTTGTTTGGCGCTGGGATTGTCTGGTCCCCATGGTTGCGCCTATCTGTTGGGGACTGTATCAGTTTCCCGAATTTATGGGTGTGTGATTACGTTGGCTTAATGCGTCACGTTTACCATTATTATATGTTCGTTTTCTACAGGCTTTTATTAGATGACCGGGTTTTTTGCGATAACTACATTCGATCGGGCCCGATGGTTCGGATGATAAATTATTGGGATGTTCGTTTGGTCGATTATTCATTCGATTACGAGCGCGACATTCGTTGAAATTATGGCCCGGGTTTTAACAAGAATTGCATGATTTTATTCATGTATTATTTCTATTATTCGGAGTTGGGAAATTGGGTCATGGGGTAAAACCCTGTGTATTAGGATTGCTTCCAAATGAAGGTGTATCTGATCTACCTGAATTATTGTTATTATTGAGTTGGATTGGGAGACACGTTTTTGTTTGAATAGGATGGGCGAGTGTTGAAATTCTTCTGTGTAATGCTTCTACTTTTTGTTTCGACTAATGCTTCCGTGAGCGTATTGTAATTGTAATTTCTCATATATGTGAAATATTTGGGCGAGAGTCCTCTCACGTAATAATCAGCTGCAAGATCTCTCGCTGTGTCTTTCTCTGATTGTTTTCTATTGGAATCGCTAGTATCGATTTGAGACAGCAGTTGTTGTAACAGTTGTGACGTGGTGGCGACCCACGTCATGGTAGCCACGAGCAATCGTTTGGCTCAGCCAATAAAAGGCATAAATTTAACAATAAATAGCCCCAATTATTTATATATTAATAGCCGCTGCCGCCTACAATTAAAATTAAGAAGAGTGAATGACGAGTACATGAACGAATGTGGGAGAGATGATGGCCTACCTGGCACCCTGCTACTATCGAATTGACAATGAGAATTCTGAAGTCACCCTCGCCAATTGACCTGTCCTCCATGTACCGAAACAAACCCCGATGCTTCCCGAACAAATTAACGAACAGATAAAATAATAGATCTGTATGAAATGGAACACGGCATGTAACTGCCTAACAATAATTGGTGAACAAATACCAATTGATGAATAATTAAAGAGATGAATGAACCACAATACCGAACTACCGAAGCACCTCGTGCACTACCATATCGAACTGTACCGCGACCATGGGCGACGTAACCTCAACCGTCACCCAGTGGTGAGCGCGGTAACGACTCGCCTGTAATCGAGCAAAATTACCATATGGAAAACGGTCGATAAGTGCAATCAATAATCATTGATGACACCGGCGGCGCTACCGGCCAATGAACCCGGAAGAAATGGAGATGACATAGGCGAGGGGTGACAGCAAAAGGATGAAGAGGAAGAAGCAACCATTTTCCGGCACTTCACCAGGGGCATTAGTACTGGACGGACGCATGTGCAAGTAGACGTGAGAAATAAAATTGTGAATAAACGGATATCGAACAGAGCTATTAAACTAACTGAGTTGAATAGTGGATAAACGGCAATTTTAAACGGAGTACGATTTAGGAAATTGAATTTAGCAAGTCGCGAGTAAATAATTGTGCGATAGTAGGCGTGTGTGTGCACAAGTGCCACCACGCTACTTCAGTAAGTAATTTACCGTCTTGTATGTTCATGCGGACCGCGTGGTCACACATTTTGCGGCGTAGTCAATCATTATTGTATTCATTATAATTTTACCGAACAGCAGTGCGGCAGCAATAACGGCCACTTGCATTTTATATTGTTCAATTCATCCCGAGCAGTGTATACCCGATCCCTACCCATGTGTTTCGGCGTATTACGCCTTAGTAATTTCTTGAACATTCCAAGCGTCCCCGTAAGTGCAACAAGTGCACGCGTACCGAAATACGCATTCTTATACCGAGCGGACAATAGCATTTCTATTGTTCGACCGCGCGCTATTGACCCCCCGCGCTTCACCCCTATTTTCCCTAATTGTATTAATTCTATTATCATATTATTGTCGCTTTTAATTTACCTAGAGTTTATATTATTTTCTTGTCCATCGCATCGAATTCATATTTATTTTTGTATTAACAAGTCGCACGTATTACACGTCTCCGATTATATTATTCGAAATTATATCGTTCAACATTAATTAACTTGTGTAAAGCGAACCTTGCTGCTCTACAGCGCAACTACTGACTTTTGAAAAGCATATGAGAATTTACCAATTATCAAACCAACTTCCATTGCTGTGTTAAATAAATCGCATAAATGAAGACTTATTTTTACAAATAAATTCACCGCGTTATCCCCTTTTTCATCTCCCCCAATAACTTTCGGAATTCCCCTGTTTTCCTTATTTTCAGGTAAATACAAATAAGGTAGCATCCCGACCCGCTGACAACCGTCGCAGAAAAGTCGACCGTCACACAGTATTTCTACCCTGTAATGATAGTCTATTACTCGTTCTCCTAATTTCTGTTTAACGGTGACCAATTCTTCTCTTATTTGATTCATATCTTTATCGATATCAAAGTGTAATTTGATAAATTGTATGAATTCGTCGATTGTTTGTATGTTGGAGCGGGAAACGCGTCTCAGAGGTTCGCCTTTACATTTCGATTTTAATGTTGCGATAATGTGAAGTTTTTGAATCACATTTTTGAAGGTTTTGAGTGTTTCGCAATACTAAATGAATGTTTCTGTTGCGATGCCATTAGTCGTGCCGTAAAAATCTGGTATTATTCTAATATATTCTTTGTAATCTTGTCGCTTATCATTAAATTGCTGATTTTGGACGTATGTCTCTACATTGAATGGGTTATTGTGTAATTAGTTACTTGAATGTGCGTTCGCATTCACATTATTAATTGGAATAAAAAGTGGTTGTTGGTTTAACATATTGGACGGATCGTCGGTTTGTACTGACATATCCATGGTTTCGTTCGGCATTTTCATAAAATGGTATTAAACTTACGTTACGCCTATATTTCTAATTAGAAGATGGATGTTGATTTCGCCGTGAGGTGTGGGCGTTGATCGCTGCTCAATGCTCTGATGCCGACGGTAGATATTGAAGTTTAGCCGTTGGTGTACATGATCAATTCGTAGTTTGATCGACAGTTGATGGTGTAGTAGGTCGTAGTAGGTGTAGAAACTTCGATTATCATCAGCAAAATGTTTTCCCAATGCAAGAAAAAAATTTTTGCAATTTTGATGATTGTGTCCGAATGTAGGTGATGATGTCTCTACAACTAATTCTCTTGATCATCCCACCGCTGCCACCAATTTTTATATAGATAGAGCTGTTACGTCCCGGGGACAGGTCGTAGGTATTTTCCAACTCCGTAGTGAATATAGAGGCGATGTTGACCAGGATGCCACTGGCCGGTGCGAGTCTTAGTTGGTCACTCTCTTCACTTACCGACTGTCCCTCGCAACTCTAACATATATAGGTATATGTTCGGATGATCAAGCCCGCTATGCGCGAGAGAATTTGAAGAAGGTTCTCAGAGACGATGTTGTAATTTATAATTAATATATTTATTAACGTTACTTGTTTTACACTGGCGTCACACTTAGTTTATACACTGCTTTTATATTGTAGGGATATGCCTCGAATTCTCAAGAGCGATTATGTTTGAAATATTAATGACTGGTTTCTTCTGAAGGATCTGATTTAAGTTCGGAAGTCCTTAGGAAGAAACGCGAGCCTGATGTTCTTCAATTGAATTAGTTGGTTTGAGTAGTTCTCAACGAATTGAATGAGAAATAATGAGAGTGTTTACCTGTGCGTGATACTTTATATAGTTTTCGTTGACGCGTGTTTTATAACGAAGAGGGGGTGATTGAGTCAGGCGTCTTTGCGCTGGACCCGCGAGTTTTTATCGGTGCTACGCGATTGGACGTGAGTCCCCAATCGCAAATAGTCCGATCTTGTTTGTGGGTCCGCGGTTTCTCAGGGTTAGATCATGGCTCTTGGGAATCTTGGTTATCTTATTTTCTCCAATAAAACATGCATTCCTGAGGAACTTATTGTTATCTTATTTCCTATATTAATCTATGCGTTCCGAAGGGAACTTATTGATTCAGCCGCATGGGTTTCGTTATTATCGTGAGTTGAGTCATTTCCACCCATGTGCTATAGTTATCAACTAGTATATTATTTATTGCTTATTGTTTTAGTTTATTCGTAAATTACCTATGCTTAATTTGTATCATTTCGTTGATGTAATTCATGTATAAATGAGTAGTTTGTGTTATTGGTTGATGATGTCATTTATGCATAAATTGCCTATGTATTATTTATGTTGGCATTAATTGGTGATTCATAATATTGGTAATTTATTACAATTGTTACTTATGTATCAATTACTTAATGAGTCTTTACTATATTAATGTTGGTTGTTATTTATTTACTTGTTCGTATTAATTATATATGTATTCATTCTTATTTTCTGTTAATTACATATATAATTGAATTCGTACCTTCGTTTGCTGATTTGGTCTTTGTAGTGTTTTCTGAGATATAGTGTATATCTCTATATGTGTATATTTCGTGTTTCTACATAAGTTTGTTCGCTTATGGAAAAAATGTGTGTGAGGTAGGTTGTGCATGAATCTATTTTATCACCTCACTTCTACTTATGATAAGGTAGGTATCAGTTGGTAGAACAGCTGTAAAGACGATGTGGGGAGATAACACCCGAAATTTACAGATTTTTTACTTTGAACAATATTTTCAGGCCTTTTCCCGGAAAATTCTACAATTATAACGCAGTCCATCGATTAACAATGATAAAAATCGTGAAGTGTACGAAATATAGTATGAACCTTTTGTGAAACTTGTTTTATTTTGAATGTCGTCAAGTAGACTACACGAGCCGGAGAAAAGAAAGAGAGTGCGGCACAGAAAAACCCGGGTATATATTGTCACGTAAACCTTATTAAAATTCTACCAAAATTTTCCCACAAACCTTCTAAAAAGGAGATACCATAAAAAGTTAAAACATACGCCTTGATGCAATCAGAAAGTAAAAGCAAACCTATGTACGTGTATCGCCACGCATCGCGCTGTACCCCTGCATTCCTGATTTTACGACTTTTCTTCGAAAACCTATGTGAAAATGGTCGTAAAACCCAGGAAATGCACTGCGATGAAAATCAATAGGCCTGTATCCACCCTCCACATGGCAGGTGCATTTTGAATTTATGTCACCTCCTGATAAAGCCACCGCGCCCTTAGCTCGTTCTCCGGCTGAATCGTGTCTATAAAAACCCACGACACAATATCACAATGTCTCATTTCCAAAATTCAGTCGAACGAGTGAGGTCCGCGGAGGTTTCTACTCGAGAACTTCGGTGGAAGTCAGTGAGTCTAGATCCGCGTTTAATACTAGTACATTGGTCTGCACTCGTAGTATCGAATTGATCACGAGTTAGTTAACTAAGTCAAATACATTGAAATCGCATTTTCAATATTATTAAACAAATACTCATAACGCACTCTCGGGTTTTCCATAGAAAAGTGTAGAGTCGTAATTTGTTATTTAAACGAAACGCGAAGTGTCAAACCCAAGAAACGACGACACCTCTCCACCACATCATAATTGGTAAGCAATTTATGTAATCATTGTAATCTATTTTAACCTGATTTCAATACACGCATGAAATCTATCCTTGTCTATTTCCAATTATTTTTCTAAAAGAAAGACAAGATCTCTCGAGATCTTAAAGTGAACAAACCTACCTGCTCCTTTTTCTATCCCTTATCCCTAATCGCCACGCGGGGTGTCAACCGACGAAAGGGGCGAGCATTACGTACAAACCGCTCGGTACGTGATTTCTCAATAAAAGGCGTCCAACCCCGGACGTCACAATATTGTGACGCTCGCTTTTTCTATGGCGGCAGTTAGCTGCTCGGGATGCTACCTCATTTATTGGAACCTGTAAAATAAGGAAAACAGGAGTATTCGGAAAGCTGGGGGGGGGGGGGGGGGGGGGTACAATAGGAGAGTGAACGCGATGAATTTATTTATATTAATACGAATCAGTTTATTTGATTTAATCACAGTAATAATTCAGCGCTGTAAAAATGATTCGATAAAATATAATTTCTCGTTCGATAATTTAATGTTGTTGTGCTAATTAGCAGCAATACTCGATCGTCACAATAAAATACGCGCAATAATTTCCATAGGAAGTTGATTTCTACTCAATGTACAAAGTTGATAATAAATCGTGCATAATTGATCATTGGTAATACAAGATTGATAATATAATTGATAATATAGTGAATAATGGCGACAGACATGAATAATAATCGAAAACCAATATAAAATAAACGCGAATTGGATATAATAATGGAGAAAATATAATTCGGTACAATATGGGCGATGCGCAGGGGGGCAATAGCGCGAGACCAAACAATAGAGTCTCTACTGCGCTCGCTATACTGGAATGAGTATTTCGTTACGCATGCACTTGTTGCAAGGAAAAGACGCTATGGAAATTCGGGAATGTTCTATGGCTTTACCACCCTACAATGCGGGTAAGGATCGGGTATACACTGTCTCGATTGAACTGAATAAATGAATAATATGTTAGCCGTTGTGCTGCTGCACTGCTGATTCGGTACAAATACAATATAATTAATATGATAAGAATGATTTTTGACTAAGCGCCCTATTATGTGTGACCACGCGGTCTGCATGCACATGAGAAAACGGCAAATTACTCACGAGAGTAGCGTGGTGGCATTTGTTCACACACACACACACACACACACACACACACACACACACACACACACACACACACACCTACTATCGGCACAATTAATACTTCCGACTAATTAACTTTAATTAACTCAATTCACATTCGAAGTTCAATAGCCGTTTCTTTCCGTAATACTCGTATAATTTCAATTCCAATAATTTTAGCTTTCTCAAATAATTATTGTAGCACATATGCGTCAGTCACTCACAATAGCCACTGGCGAAGTGCCTTGAGATGGCCGCTTCTTTCCCTCTACTCTTTAGCTGTCCCCCCTCGCTTATGTCGTCTCCATCTCTTCGGGGTTCATCGGCCTCTGGCGCCATCGGTGTTATCATTTGCATCGATTACCATTATCGACCGCTTCCATGAGGGTAATTCGCTCGGCGCCCGAGAGCAGTTACCGAGCGATCGATCACTGCGCTGACCACTGGGTGACGGTTGAGGTTACGTCGACCATGGTCGCAGTATTGTTTGGTATTGTGATGCAAGTGGTACTTCGGTAGTTCGGTACTGTGATTTCTTTGTGTTTATTTATTGGTATTTATTCAACAATTGTTCGTTGTCAATCAATTTCCAATCTCGTCATTTTTCTCAATTAATTCGCTCAGGAAGCGTCGGTATTCGTAGTTGTATCGATGTGTGGTGGACATCAAGGTAGCGAGGGTGACTTCGGTACCCTTTGGGCAATTTCGGTTTTGGCGGGGTTTCCAGGTAGGCCATCACTCACATCCTTCCACTCACTCATCCATATGTTCATCATTATTTCGTCTTATCTATTTTGTTTTGCAGGTAGCAGCGGCCAATTAACGTGAACCTATTAATAAAGAAAAGTAAAGGGATTAACTATGCCCTTTATTGATCTGAGCCAAACGAGTTGCTCGCGGCTATCATAACGTCGCCACCACGTTACAATATATATTGTGACGGTTGCCTTTTCTGTGGCGGTAGTCAGCGGGTCGGGATGCCACCTTATTTATTTTAGCCTGAAATTAAGGAAAACAGGGGGTTCGGAAAATTATGGGGAGGGAAAATAACGGGGTAACGCGAAGAATTTAATTATAATAATTGGTCACGATTTATTCAACAAGATCGCACAATTAATCACTTAATTCAATAAATTATAATTATTCGCTATTGGAATTTCGCTGGTTGCGCTAATCAGCAGCAAAGTTTATTCTCTTCAAATAATAGATCGATTTCAATAATATTAATTAGCGTGTCTAGCGTTCGATAATATAACGTGAAAGTATTTGAAGATATAATACAAATTGATTGACAATGGTAGTAAAGTAGTTGATACGGCGATCGACAAAAGAAATAAAATGAATTCCAAGTAAATCATACGCGCGAAAGGGGAAATAATAGACAAGAAAGATTTCGGAACAATAGGGGTGATGCGCGGGGGGTAATAGGCAACGCGCGGCAGGACAATAGAAACGCTATTGTCCGCGCGGTACAAGAATGTAGGCTTCGGTACACGTGCACTTGTTGCACGTATGGGAATGCGTGGAAGATTCGAGAATATTTTGCGGCGTAATACGCCGACAACGTGGGAAAGGATTGGGTATACACCGTTTCGAATTAATTACAATAATGGAAAATATGGGGATCTGCTGTAGCTGCCGCTCTGCATTCGATAATTGGGCAAAGTATATACAATTTAATCGACTACGCCGGCGAATGTGTGACCACGCGGTCCGCATGCACTAATGAAACGATAAGCTACTTACTGCGTACTGGTGTGGCACTTTTTCACACACACCTACAATTCGCACAACGTTTGACTCCCGACTATCTAACAATTCGATTTCAATTCAATGTCCAATTTCACTTAGCTCAGTCGTCACAAATCAATTTTACATATACAATAGCCGAGTCGTCACAAATCAAATCCACAAAGTACAATAGCCGAGTCGTTCCGTTCACAATATCAATTTCCACTTTTCTCAATTCACACATGCGTCCGTTCATTAGGCATGCCACTGGCGAAGTGCCGGACAATGGCAGCGTTACCCTCTTCGCCCTTTAGCTGTCACCCCTCGCCTATGTTGTCTCCATCTCTTCCGGGTTCACTGGCCGATAGCGCCGCCGGTGTCATCAATCCATATTGATTTCCGTTATCGACCGCTTCCCTCATGGTAATTCGGCCGAGGGTAGTTACCGACGATCTTTACCGTGCTGACCACTGGGTGACATTTAGGGTTATGTCGCCCATGGTCCAGTGTTGTTCGGTACGGTCGTGCACAAGGTGCTTCGGTATTGTTGTTTTTTATTTAGTTTGCGTTCTTCCCCGATGGTATTAATTCACCACGGTACTCATTCGGTAGTTTCTGGCTCTCCTCATTAATTCATTCGTTCGGGAAGCGTCGGTGATCATTGTTTTCATTATTATTTCGGTACGTTGAGATTGGTTTGCTAGGCGAGGGTGACTTCAGGATCCTCGTGGATAATCCGGTAGCTGCAGGGTGCCAGGTGGGCCATCTTATCTCTTCTTCCATTCTCTCATTCATTCAAGCACTCGTTCTTTACATTTTCTTATATCTATTTTGCAGGCGGCAGCGGCTATTAATAACTACTCTTAGTTGGTAAAGGTAATGGCAATAAGGGGGTAAATTTATGCCCTGTTTCGGGCTGAGCCAAGCGATTGCTCGTGGCAATCGTGACGTGGGTCGCCACCACGTCACAATATATATTGTGACGCTCGCCTTTTCTATGACGGCAGTCAGCGGGTCGAGATGCCACCTTATTTGCTGAATCCTGTAAAATGAGGAAAACAGGGGAATTACGAAAGTAATGGGGGGATAAAATAATGGGGTTAATGCGGCGAATTTATTTGTAATAATGAGTCTCAATTTATTCAACAATAAGACACCGAAATGGCAATAGATTTGATACTTCATGATGTCTTCATATATAAATTAATGTTGTTGCGCTACTCAGCAGCAATATTCATTTAATACCCAATGAATTATTTCGGAACAATGCAAATTTGAATAATATAATCAACGACCTATTTTACAAGACTCTCGTTAATAATGAAATAAATATAATAACTATGGCGATCGACAATAGAAATAAAATAACCCAAGTATAAATCGAGCGTGACAATAATATAATAATGGAAATAGTACAATTCGGGATAATAGGGGCGATGCGCGGGGGGACAATAGCGCGCGGTCGGACAATAGAAAAGCTATTGTCCGCGCTGTATTGGAATGCGTATTTTGGTACGCGTGCACTTGTTACACTATGAACACTAAGAATGTTCTGGAAGATTCGATGGCGTTATCGGCCACAAACGTGGGTAGGGATCGGGTATACACGGTTCAGATTGAATACAATAATATAAAATATGATTTGCCTTTGTTGCTGCCGCACTGCTGTTCGGTAAAAATTTAATGACGAATAATGTGATCCTAATTGGCTAAGCGCCGCTAAATATGTGACCACGCGGTCCGCATGCACATGTGAAAGAGTAAATTACTTACTGCGATTTGGATGGCACTTATTCATACACCCTATTTACGCACAAAACGACTCGCGACTGCTCTTTTTAAGTAATTCAATTCACTATCAGGTTAAACAATAGCATGGTCGTCACAATTCAATAGTCCAAGTTCAATAGCTCGATTTAGTTTCCTTTTAATCACAACTTCAATTTTATACTCTGCACACACGTCCGTCGTTCACATTTGCCCTTGGCGAAGTGCCGGAAAATGGCCGTTTCTTACTCTTCACCCTTTTGCTGTCACCCCTCGCCTATGTCATCTCCATCTCTTCCGGGTTCATTAGCCGATAGCGCCGCCGGTGTCATCAATCCATATTGTTTTCCATTATCGACCGCTTACCGTATGGTAATCTCGCTCGATTACCGGCGATTCGTTACCGCGCTGGCCACTGGGTGACGGTTGAGGTTACGCCGCCCATGGTCGCGGTACAGTTCGGTATTGTTGTGCATGAGGCTTCGGTAATTCGGTATTGTTGTTTTCCTCGTGGTTCATTTAATGGTATTTATTCATCATGTTAATCATTCGGCAGTTATACGCCGTATTCCATTTCATTTCTTCACTAATTTGTTCGGGAAGCGTCGGTGTTGGTGTTGGTTTCGGTACGTGGAGGACATCCAGGTGACGAGGGTGACTTCGGTATCATCAGGGTTAATTCGGTAGCTGCAGAGTGTCCGGTAGGCTATCACATTCGTTCTTCCATTCTTTCGTTCATTCGTACATTCTTATTTATCTTCTTATATTCATTTGCAGGCGGTAGCGGCTATTAAACTATAAGTAATAACTAGGCTGAAAAGGGTTAAATCTATGCTCTTTCTTGGGCTGAGCCAACGATTGCTCGTGGCTATTATAACGTGGGTCGCCACTACGTTACAATATATATATATAAGGGGAAGTCCCTCAGTACCGGACACATAAGGTTATTCGTTAATGAAACTATGACGTACATAGAAACTTCAATATTTCATATTTTTTTAATAAACTTTGAAGTATTCTTTGGTGACATAACGATGTTTCAGATTTTTTTTTAATGTAAAACTAATGAAAATATATCTTTGAATTTAATCGTTAAAATGCTTGAGTCAGAGGAGTGGCACCTAGTATCGGACACTTTAAATACTAATACAAAGAATCAATTTAAAATCGCTAAATTTTGCAATGCTCGCAAATATATGAACTAAAACGCTCAGAAACGTCTGCGCACGTTTCATGAGCCCATTCCTCACAACTATAGCACTGGATCCAGTTCTCTTTCCACTAAAAACTTTATCAATCGCCCATTTTGTATTTTCCTCGGATCATTTTCCTTTCGTCATTATTTTCGATCGATTTGTCATTGTGAAATACTATAGTACAACAACAATAACACGTCTTACATGAATATTCGAAAAACGAAAAAAAATGGCGTGTGGTACTGGAGGATAAATCGAGTGTCCGGTACTAGGGACCCAACATGCAAGGTTGAATAACAAAATGCGTGCGTATTTCACAAGCATATTGAAATTTAACCTTGATTGTTTAAAAGAATACTTACCAAAAAGCATCCCAGGCTAAAAAACGGAGCAAGGAAACCACTATTTTTGAAGCAATGAACGTGTGGAAATTACAGATGACACGAAATATTAATCAGTTCAAAACGAAAATCAATTTTCGGCAACGCATGGATGCGCGCTGCGCCTATATTATATGAGCCTAGAAGACACAGCGTTTCGGCAATTACCACATCTGTTTAGGATTCGTCCACTCTTGGTGACGGAGTTAAACTCATCGTAAAGTAGTCCTTCAGCCCAAACTGAGACATTGTTGTGGCCTGCTCGTAAATCAAGGTTTCACGACTTGCATTTTCTTCGTTCTTTCAGTTCATCATATTTCTACGTCGATCGATTTTTGAACATATATACATATGCTTTTGTTGGGCTCACACATTCCAACATGTACTATAAGCAACTTTTACTTTGATATCATAGCAAAAATTTGATAGCAAACTATTGTTAGGTCCTGAACGACCTCTTCGTTTATTTACTACAATTCCCCTATCGCCAAATCAATATTATCATATTTTTTATTACGTCCAATCGACTTCCCACTCACAATTTAGTCACGTATCATTCCTCTAATTCTTTTCACCGTTACCGCGCTCATGCGCACTTGCAACAGTGGTGGGAAACGAGGTAACAAATAAATACCATAGAGTTGCAGAATATGAAGCCATTGAGATAATCATTCAATGACAAGAAATGTTTCAAACAATAAGAATAAATATTATATCTTGAATTTAACAGTTAAAACTAGAAACGCCATTGTGCCATCATTATTTTATATTCTTTATAGTATGCAATATCAAACGTACGAGACGCTTCTTCAATTCACTCATCTTAGCGCGAGAAATCCTAAAATCGCTAATTCCACTTTTCAAAAATAAAATTGGAGACTACTTAGAAGTAATCCCCACTACTTGGGCCTCCTGTCCAATAGTGAACTTCTTCTCATAACGTCAGATCAAAATGGCTTGAATAAATTGAGCCAATCAGATTAAGTCCGCACGGACCCAAAATGCTGATGCGAATTTTCCGCAGCTCTGCAACCAAGCAGAGTTTCTCTCTGCTCTCTTAACTTCACTTCTATGCCGACGAGCAGACTATAAACGTCTTCCACGCATAAATAGAACCTCCAAACATTTAAAACATTTTACTTAAAAGCTGCTCTAGAAGCCAGTTAACAAAATAAAATCGAATTCGAAAAGTATCTCTACGTGTTAAAGTGATTAACTCCATCATTATCATTCACACAAACAAACCATATAATTCGATAACCGATCGGAATAATCACCGTTCGCTATAGTTATTATCAATTGATCGCAGTGAACACATTCTTTTTCCATAAATCAAATCAATCCACGCTAATCGACTGATCATTATTCATGTTGCAACCCCAACGATTTGGCGCGTAGTGCAACTAAACAAAATAATCGACAGTGTTAGCGGAAACAAATAGTTATAAGTGAACATTGTGAATTGTGTAATGAACGTTATTTGTTGTTATTTGAGTGAACGGTTTGATAAATCATTCACGTGTTTAACCATCAACATTCGAGCTTGTTAACATTATACATTTCATTCCTCAAAATTTCAACCGCGGGTCGCGGCATAGCAACCAACGGACCCAATACCTTTTCGGACTATACTCTGAATTCAATTGATATAATTAACTGTTTTCATCTTTTCTCGGGTAACATTTGGTAACTCAACGAATCTCCACTCAGGACGTAACACTCTACTCATGTCACTTTTAAAAATTACTATGGTACATAGTAAATATTGGTTGAGACTATAGTATATTTTAATATGACCATAGCAATTTCTGTTATAATGCGAATGTTGTCCACCGATGCTATGCAAGCATAGTAATTTTTACTTCGATTTTCTCTCCGTGTAACTCTTTACCGTCACCAATATCATTTGTTTATCAACAGTGTCCGGTACTAGGTGTCGTCCAGCGTTAAGGGACTTCTCCCTATATACTGTGACAACCCGACCGCGCAATCCCCTATTATTGAGAGGAAGGGTAACTACGTGCCGATGGCAAAAAGACGAGCACTATCCACATGCCAATATGGATATTATGGGCGCCACTTGGTTTTGACCTCAGACCAAGAACTGACCCCTGATTTATACTACGGTTGCCTGACTGAAGATGACTCTAACCGAGGGGTGGGTTTCCATTAGGATACCTCTCAAAATAACCCGCCGTTATGGATTATCGTGACAGCAACGTGGAATTTACGTTACATGTAGAGTTGGCGAATTCATATTAACATCGCGACCAAATTAATATAAACTCCCTGATGTAACCACCAGTGGACAAATACAAATTAAAAATGAAAACTTAGCGAATCCAGAATTGAGAACCGATAAATAGTAGTCAACGCTGCGTACAATGAAATAAATCAACTTTACCTTTTGTCGCCCAATCGAAGACTATCGCTCTCTCTCCCATATAACCATATCTTAGATGTTATTGAATAAATTACCCTGCTTGTCTCTGCGTGCGGTAGCTGATTCCTCCAGGTATCGCCGTCTCACGTTCCTCAACAGGTTAGGTGCAAACCACAGAACAACAACACTTGATAATTTATACCACAATGGCACTTCTATTCATTTTTACACAACAAATAGTAGTAATAAAGACACTTCTTTATTTTGTCGCTTTTCCTTTGACTACCAATGGAAAATCGATTAATCGATGAAGATAGCGATAATTGGGGCTCCCAATCATCGAGAATTTGCATAGGGTTGTGATTGGATCCTAGACCAGGAAGACGTCTAGGATTGGCCTAATTATTCACAAAGGACTTGATATGCGGAAGCGAGGGCCTCCTAGGCTTCACTTCCACTAAGATCGCGGAGCGTAGAGGTTGATTGAGAATGTGTCAATTGTATTAATTATATCTGCCTTGTGTGTGATTGTTAGTCCGTAGTTGATAAAAGAATTTGTTTGTTTCAGTTAGTGAGTTCGAGTTATAGCCTAATAAATACGGATATTAAATTCAGTTTGTGTGTGTTTGATCATCACTGAATTGTCAGTTTTTATTATTTATTCTCTTTGCCAAATTGTTGGCTCGTCGCCATTTTTATTCATAATCAGTGATAACTCGTAGTCAATCGGTCATATTAAAGAAATCCAAAATCAGTTATTTGTCGTATATGTAGCGGACGGGATTATTTATAAGGATCGGGTCCGGCACATAAATTAATAATTATTATTATATTTACACATTTATTTATTAGCACGTGAACGCGTGTACATCTACATTCTCGACTCGACCCGACGGTTGTCGTCCTTCGCGTGAATGTGAGCGTGAGTGAGTGCCTGCGAATAATAGGCGAAGGAATACGCGATTAGGGCGAAATAGGCCCGGCGTATTGTTGTAGGTAAATTATATTGTATGTGTAATGCGTGCGTTGTGCGGTTCGGGAGATCGCCGATGATGATCGAGCGAACTCGAACGCAGTGCGTGTATGTGTGTGGTCAACCGCCACATATACTTGACCATCCCGCGCGTGTTTTATTCGGAATATAAAACATTTATAAGTATTCTGATTCACAAAATTGGGATATTGAGTTACATTATCGTTCATAAAGAATCAATCGGGAGAATCATCTCCATTGTTGCGGAGAATATAAAGCGAGTGCGGGAGAGATAGAAATTGACGCCGCCGTAAGGGTCATAATTGCGATAAGGGTCAAAATTGACCAAGCGTACTCTATCGTAATTAGTATGTATAAATTATTAACTCAGCGAATTCTAAAGCGAATAACCGTAATATTATTTGATTTATCACTTATCATTTTGCGAATACGGAACAAAATAAGTTCCGAATAATTATTTCTATTGTGTTTATTGTTTAAGTTCTTAGAATCATCATTTTTCTTTTGTAATACGGAATCAAATAAGTTCTGAATAACTATTTCGAATTTTGTTTATTGTTTGAGTTGTTCAAATTTCTATTAATCTTCTGTGAATACGAAATAAATTATATACCGGATAATTATATCCAATTTATTCATTTCATCAATGAATAATTAATTATTGATTATAATATATGCTTTATTTACTCTTGCGGGGTACAGCTGCAAGGGAAAAGCCGCTCCGCTTACAAAGTTCTTTCTCACATTTTCTTTCTCCTCCTTCATCCTTACTTTTCCATTTCTCATTCCTCATTTACATTTTACAACCGTCGTATCTACATATATCTTTATCCTCATTCATATTTACATTTTTTACATTTTACATCCTTCATATCCACATCTTTTTCCTTCATTCTTCCAATTTACTACTACTCATTTCTACGCCGAGCGAGCGAGAGAACGAACATACCTTCAATACACACACTTTTCCATACATTCCACACATTCCACACATTCCAAGGACTTCCCTTTCCGCTGCACTTTCCTATTTCTCCTCCTCCCTTCTCTCTTCTTGAATTCCGTTGGGCCCTGTTCTTTTTACCTCTCCTCTCCACTTCTCAATTCTCCTACACTATTCCTCCCCCTGTCCATCCTCCCCCAAAACTTCTTCCCTCATATCCTGCCAGCCTCGTTCATATCCCCACCCTGTGCATTCCTCCATCACATGTTCCCACGTCTCTTCTCTATCTCTGCATACCCTACACTCCCTTTTTTCCTTTCCTTCCAATACCTGCCTCCTCTCATCTCTTCTCCTAACCTGAACCTAGCCATTCTACCCCACTTTTCCTCCTTCCACCCCTTTTTCAAATACCCCGGTATTCCTATACCTTTCACAAATTTATATTCCTTGTTCCCCTTCGATCCCATTATCTTCTCCCACCTCTCCTCTTCCTGTTTTCTTTCTTCTATTTTCATTATCTCTTCCCCTCTCATCGAGCCCTCTTTCCACTTCCTCTCCAGCCTTTCTACGTCCCAGCCCCTCGCTTCATAGTACTCTTTCCTCTCCTTCTCCCAGCCTTCCATTCCCTTCCCCAATTTTGCCTTTTTCCGCATCTCCCATCTACATCCACGCCAACTCTCCCGCTCCCCCCTCTTCTAGCCTCCTCTCATATCCCCATGCTCTCATCCCTGCCCTCCACTCTAGTGTGCCCCTTTGCAGCTCCTCCTTAACCAAATACCCCGGCACTGTCCTCGTCGCCCCTAAAACCCATCTTAGATAACGCTCATGTATCCTTTCCACATCTTCTCTCTTCCTCCATCCCCATAATTCTACCCCTTGACTCATCACCGGCCACACTAACCTGTCAAAAAGCCATAACCTCCTTCCCCAATCATGTCCAATCTTTCTTTTTCCTATTCCCCATATTTGCCTCATTACCTTCGTCTTTTCCGTATTCACCACCAGACCCTTCTGTTTGTCTCCATGTACCTTTCCAGCGTTCTCATCATACCTCTCATATCGTCCTCCTCCCTTGCCAGCAAAACTACATCATCCGCGTATGCAAGCGAGAATACTTTCCCACCCCCTTTCAGCTTTATCCCATCCCATCTGCCCTTTTCTAACTCCTCATCCAAATCCGCCAATAACATGATAAACAATAAAGGGCTTAGGGGGCATCCCTGCCTTACTCCTCTCTCCGTCCAAAACTTCTCCCCCACTTGTCCTCCTGCTCTTACCCGCCCATATATCTCCTTCATTACTTCTTCACATCACATTACCAAACCTTCCCTTACACCCCTCTTCCTCATGCACTCAACCACCCTTCCTCTGCCCGCCGAATCAAACGTTGCCTTCAGTTCTACAAACAATAACGTCAGCCGCGAACCTTTTTTCCTTATCTCCCTATTTATAAAATAGCTCAATACATACACGTTGTCCATTGTCCCGCTCCCATCTCTGAACCCCGCCTGACTCTGTGGCAACATTCTCCTCTCCTCCACCTGCTTTTTCAGTCTTTCATTTAGCACACTCACATATACCTTATATGCTGTTTGTGTCAGAGTCACCCCCCTGTACTCCTCGACCCTCTTTCCCTATCCTTTCTCGACCACCGGGACTACTGTACCTTCTTTCCAACCTTCTGGCCACCCTTCCCCTTTCCAGACCTTCTGACACAACTTTCATAATCCCCCCGTAACTTCCGCCCCTCCATACTTCCGTACTTCATTCGGGATACCGTTGTCCCCTGTGTCAAATTATGTACTACTTCCTTAACCTCCTCCCACGATATTGGATTCTCTTCCTCCCCTTCAACTACCCTCCCCCCCCCCCCCCCGTACTTCCCTGAAATACTCATCCCACTCATGACTCTTTATTTCTTTATTCACTCCTTTTCTCCTCTTTCTCCCCCTATTTACCTCTCTCCACACGTCACTCTCCGTCCTCACTCTTTTCACCTCCTCCTCGTACCTTCTCCTCTCTTTCTCCTTCTTTTCCTCACATGATATCTTATATCTCTTCTTCTCTCCCTTATAACTCTGTTCCTCACCCACTCCCTTTCTTCATCTTTCCAGCTCCTTTTTTAACCCGTTTTTCTCTTTCCTACACTCCTCATCCCACCACCCTCTCTCCTTGTTCTTTACCCTAACTTTTTCCGTCCCCTTCATCGCTTCCTTTATCCTACCCTTCACCTTCTCCCATCCTCCTTGCACAGTTGTCCCCTCCATATCCGTGGTTTCATACTTCTCTCTAAACTTCTCTATTCCTTCTTTTGTCCACCCCCCCTCACCACCCTTGTCGGTCTGCCTCCTCCACCCCTTCTTCCTCTCCCCTTCCCTGCTTTTACTCTAATTACAATCGGCATGTGATCCGAGTCCACCCTGCTCTCCACTTCCAGCCCCTCTATCGAGTACCAGACTTTCTCTCCTACTACTGCGTAGTCTATGACAGATTTCCCTCTTCCCCCTAAGTACATCCATTTCCCTTCTTCATCCCCTTCACAGCTTCCATTTACAATTGCCCACCCTCTCTCTTACAAACTTACACCATTCCTTTCCTTCTTTCGTTATTTTTTCGTCCTTTGATTTTCTCCTCCCCTCATCCTCTGCCCCTCCTTCCTCTATTACCCGACCCCCCTCACTACCTGTTCTCACGTTGAAATCACCCCCAATTATTATCTTCTCATCAAATTCTTTCTCCATCCACTCACTCGTTAGCTCCTTTTTTCTATCCAAATCACCATTCACATACACCCCCACAATCCACCACCATTCCCCACCTAAACTCACTTTCTTCACCACCCAACCTTCTTCCACCTTTGTCTTTTCCTCTCCTCCCGTTTCTAACTTCTCCCTAACCCCTACCTCCATTCCCCCTTCTGCCCTCCCTGCCCCTCTACTCCTTACCGCCTCCTGCACCGCCCAATTAAATCCTCTCTTCCATCCCTACCTTATTCCTTCCCATCCCTTTCTATCTACCCATGTCGCCATTAATACCACCACATCCCATTCCTTCAACCCCAGCCAGAAATCTTTATCCTTGTTTTCAACACCTGCCACATTCCAAAAACTTATTTCATAATCCCTCCTACACTCAATATCTTCCACCTTTCCCTCCCGTTTATTCCTTTCCTCCTACTTCTCCACTACCTCCCTCCCCCACCCTTGCCCCTATTCTTACTCGTTTCCCTCCTGCTCTCTCCACCCATTTCTGTCTTCATCCCATATTTTCAATTTATCATCCACCCACATTTCCATACACCGTATTCGTACTCTCTTTCCACTTTGCTTTTCTACTTCCGCCTCACGTTCCATCCTCCATTTAATCCTTCTTTCCTCCCTCGTCAGGTCGTCTTCAATCCTCTCTTTTTCCCCTCTCAATCTTGCTTTCTTTTTCATTACCTCTCGTTTCACCTCTATACCTTTCAACTCCGCTAGCACCATCCCTCTTTCCCATTTATTATCTCCTCCTATTTTTTTGATCCCTTTTCGACCCCCATTCACCTCTATTTTCTCCACTTCCCTTTCCCATGGCTGTCCTTCCTCCATGTTTACCCCTTTTATTATAACATTCTTCCGTTTTTCCTCCCTTTCCATTCTCTCCCACCTTCCTTCTAGGTATTTTACTCTCTTCTCCGTTGCCCTTCCCTCCTCCTCCGGACCTTCCTCATTTTTCTTCCCTTTTTCTTTGGCCCTTTCCTTCCCCTCTACCATCATCACCTCAACTTTTCTTTCCAAATCTTCAATTCTCGCTCTCATAATTCCCCTTTCTTCCTCCCATAGCTTCCTCATTTCCTCTTTTCATCTCTCACGGTAATTCTTCTACTCTTTTCTCCAATCTTTTCCCTTGCTTCGCAACAATTTGCTCCATTTGTTAACTTATTTTCCAAACCAACTCTCCCACTCTCGCTTCCCCCTTAATCGGTGATCGCGCTATCATCTTACTCCTCCTAAATGCCTCTCTTAGCTCCTCACTCTCTCCTGTGCTGCTTTCATCCTCTCTGTCCCTCCTTTCCAAACCATACCTCTCATCTAGCACGCTACTCCCCACACTGCTTGTACTGCTCGTTCTTTCCTTTCTTAACCTTTCCGCATTTGATAGTCTGCCCCTCCGTTTCTTTTCTCCTTCCCCAACCTCCTGTTCAGCCTTTTCATCTTCTACATCCTTACTATCCTTCCCTATTCGTGAAACATTACCTTTTCCCTGCTTCCTCTCCCCATCCATTTCCTCTTTTCCTTACCTATGCAGCACCGACTCCTTAGTACTCGTTTTGCCCCCTGCCTTCACACCTTTCCTAGCGCTGCCGCTTCCCTTTCCCTTCGCCCCTCTCCCACTATACTCCTCGATATCCAACTAACCTCACACTTTACCCTCCAATCCAAAAGACCTTGTTCCCTGTCCTCCTACCTACTACCCCTCAAAACTTAAAACTCCACCTGACCCTCCTCACTCTCCTCTATCCACCTATACCACTCTCCAACCCCTTACTCACCGCAATACACCTCAGAAAAAACCTTTCTCACCAAGATCAAATGCACACGTGCACACTTCCTGTCACCGGAAACGGAAGTCCTAATTATTGATTATAATAGTTAATTAAAATACTGAATTATTGATACTGTTTATTTCTTTTGGCAATTAATAAGAATAATTGAGGTCTCTGACCCTCAATTACTTTTCACTTTCCAATAACGTCAGTCAGAGTGGCATCCAGTGCAGTCAGATCGTACGTAAAGCTTACCCCCTCTCTTGTCTCTTGCGCGCCAATCACACAATCACAGTCGCTCGTGTCCGTTAACGAGGGACGATCGTGTCGCTCCGGTAGAGAGCTGAGCGCGTCCGAAGTTTCGTGCGGCCGAGCTGAAACCGAGGCTGTTTAAATGTAATAATAAATTGGAATAAAAACGTATATTACGATTATTTTACGTTTTATTCACACCCGTCCCTATGCCTGAAAAATTTCTATTTATGGAAAAACATTCATTCTTACACATACAAACAAATTTTTATCCAACGAAAAAGCGTTATCCCCAAAAACAAGCCAATCCTTCATTCGGCCACGAATCGTAAGTACCAAAAAGTGTACTCATTCTGCAATCTATAAGATGGTCCTGTTGGTAGCATTCCTGGCTGAGTCGTAGAGTGAATACGAAACAGTGAACACGTCTCTCTCGACACGAAAATGGATCAAATTCAAATTAATCCAAATTTACAAATAGATAGGAAAACTTTAGATAAAATAATTAATTACTCATCTCCTAGTGTATTGAATAATCCAGCTCTTCTGGATAAAATCTTTAACGAGAATATACATAAATCGAAAAAAGAAATTCAACCTAATTTGTCACAAAACCGTAAAAGACAATTACGCGCCAGTCCTAGCAGCTCCGATTCAAACTCAAAACTTGAAAACAACTCCGAATACAACTCCGATAATAACTGGAAAATACCGAAGAAAACCATTAAAATACGAAAAAATAAAGCACAACAGGATAATACATCAAATGATGCATCTCAAAACAACTCATTTGAAATTCTATCGGACCAAGAGGACATTGAAAACGCCACTGAAACTACCTCAGACCTAGGCCGAGCAGAACAAGAAGTTAAGCAAAAAACTACAAATAATGCAAGTAATACCAAAATTAATAAAATTCCACCCATTCATGTTATTGATAAAGACATAGATTTTATAATTCAAACTTTAAAGATAGCTAAAATTGAAAAAAATCAATGCCACGTTGCGGCAGATAAATTAGAAGGAGTCGTTATTCATGCGCACGACCTTGAAATTTTTGAAATTATTAAATCGTTACTGAAACTGAATAATTCACAATTCTATACATTTACACCAATAACTCATAAATTTAAATCGTTCATCCTCAAAGGTATAAAGGGTAATTATAATAGTACTGATATAGAAGAGGAATTAAATGGTCTCAAACTACCTGATACTCAAATAAATAAAATAAATAAAATTACATACAATAAAGACAACCCCAATAAATATTACTTCATTGTTCAATTAACGCGAGATTCAAACCAAGAACACTTACTTAAAATCAAGAGATTAGCTTATCAAACTATCTCATGGCAAAATATTATAAGGAACGGCCCAATACAATGCCGTAACTGTCAACGATTTAATCATTTTAGCGTCAACTGTGATATGAAATACCGCTGCGTTAAATGCGGCCTAAGTCACGACATTGGTAAATGTCATATAACAGCACAATCTAACAAAAATGAACTAAAATGTGCAAATTGCAAAAATACAGGGCACCCAGCAAACTATAAAGGTTGTCCCTATTATAATCTCGCTGACTTAATAGGAAAAAAAAAGAAACAATCGATTACTACAAAAAAACAAGTCCGAATTGATAAAACATTTACAACAGTTCAAAACTCAATATCTTATGCTAATATCACAAAAAACCCAACACTCCTGAGTTTGCCTTCACAAATACCAAAGAATACACCCAATTTATCATATAGGAATAGCAATGCTACATCACAAAGTGCTAATTCGTCTTTGGACAACACGATCAATGGCTTAATGAACAAAATTGATAGCAAGATAGAAAAACTCGACAACAAATGGGAAAAACTTGACAACAAATGGGACATAGCACACCAAACCCTTATTAATACAATCACACAACTCAATACAACTCTTATTACCCAAATTAATGACAATACAAATAAAATTGATATAATAATGAAACACTTAAACCTATAAATGCACACACATCGGCCAATAAACACCAAAAATATCATAAATCAAAATAAACCCAATAAACTCTCATTAGCATCAATTAATGTAAATTCAATTATAACGAATCAGCGTAGATTCGAACTACTGGAATTTATCAAGAAAAATAAATATCCTGATATAATAACTGTCTGCGAAACAAAGCTCACACCAAGACATAAAATCCAATTCAAGGACTATAATATAATCAGAGAAGATAGACCCTGTTATGTCAAAGTGTGAGGATTGTGAGGAATTCCGGACACTTTAACAAAAGAAATCGATTTGATTTCTTTGTTTTAGTTCCCCTACTTTTGCCCTAATCTTTCGATTAATAGACAGGGACGGGGACCTTTATTGGGTGACACTCTTAGACTAGGAAATAAATGTGAAGAACAGAAATATGATTCTGACGAATCTATATTTTTATAATAAAAATAGAAGACAGTATACAAAAATGAACAAATATTTGTCGACTTACAAAAAGAAATGTTGTTACGATCACGGCCTCGTTGGCAGGAACTTCACTCAGTCAATTTCACTAGCGAAAAATGTTATGGTTCAAAATGAACTGGAAAAATGATGTTACTAGACTCTCTTTCTTTCACGACTGATTGAAATTCCTGTTACAACCATTTTTATGTCCTAGATGATGGGCGTAGCCCTTATTCTGAAGGTAGGGGAAATTCAACACCAATTAGTTTCCAGTCATGGCCTTGATTTTCCCCTGACCTTACGTAAGACCCAATGTTTTAGGGCCACTCCGCCCCCTCCACATTGGATTCCAATATTCTCATCTCGTGGGTGGAATGTTCTAAAGTTTCCACTAATAACGTTGCTTCGGGAATAGTCTCACTTCCTTCCGCATCGTTCTCATTATCTTTCTTTCGTTTTCGTTCTCTAGTTATTATTTTTTTTATCTTTTTATTTCTTTCGATATTTCAGTTACTTAAATTGGAATTAGTACTATTCGAACGTTATTATATAACCTTATTTAAAATTAGTTGATCGTCATTCACATTACTTGGATGTCATGCAATACTACTTTACTCTATTTAATATTATTTGAGTGTTAATATTATTTTAATTTTTCTAGTCCTGTTCATCTCTTCATCCTCCTTTTTATCTTTTCTTTATCATTTAGAAACATTTGCCCTTACAATTTTGGGTGAAATATTTTGTGTCAGTTATCAGAGTGTACAAATGTTTGTTATGTTTTATCAACGAGGGGTATATATATGATCAATGAATAGTCGATTCGACCGAATATATGTTCTGGAATTTTCGTGGGAAAACGTCTTAAGTTATTTTCTCACAACGAAATTATCAACTGATTGTTTTATTTAAATTGTGATTGTAGAAGAAAAATACTCGGACGTAACAACCCAATTCAATACAAGGAGGAGGAACTGCCATCATCATTAAACGTACTATTAATTACGAACATATCAAACATCCTAACCTTGCCAATAATAAATTAATAGAACAAACCATAATTAATATAAAATTAAAAGCGAATTCTAAATTATTTATAATCAGCATGTACGCTACAAATAGTAATAACAAATCATTCATAGATGAATTCAATATAATATTCAATACACTAGAATTATTCAAACCGAATCATTACTACATCATTGCAGGCGATATGAATGCTAGAAATACCAACTGGGGTGATTCAGTAAATAACCAAAGAGGTTTATATTTGAAAAATTGGGAATTAACCCAAGCGGCTTTCTTCAAAGCCAAAATATTTCCGCCAAATGAACCAACATACCCAAGGTCTAACTCATTCCTCGATCTGATCATAATAGACAACAGAATTTCCATTGATAATGGCACGAATCATACAATAAATACATCAGACTATGATAGTGACCATAAAGCGATTATATTTGACGCTTATCTTGAAGGTAGCAATTCTATTATCAATAAAACAGAACGTGATAAAACTATATTTCTTTATAAAAATACCAATTGGCACAAATTTAAAAAAAGCCTCAATACCACCCAATTGGATATCATACCAATTGATAAGAATCTAAATAACGAGGAGATTGATAGCTTCTTAAACATTATTAGTACCAATATTCAAAGTACCATTAATAAAACAGTACCGCAATGTCACCCACAGGATAGTGTATTAAAATATATTAATCCAAAAATTTCTAAATTACAAAAAATAAAATCTAAACTTATAACACATTTAAATTATCTAAAAAAAACACTTAACCATAATAATCACCAATTAGTAAAAACAAATTGCATGATTAAAACAATTAAAAACATATTACACAATGAATTCAAAAAATCTACCAATAACTATTGGAAAAACCAAATTAAACAAATTAATCATAAAAAGCCTGAAGCATTCTTCCCCAAAATAAATAAAATATTGAGAGCAAAAAATGATGTATCAATCCAAAATCTCATAATAAATACATTCGATGAAACAATCATTGCAAATAGTAAAATTGAGCTACATAATCAAATTATTGAAAACAACTCAATAACTATATCTAATAAAATAGACAAACTAAATATCATGGGAGCATATTATGAATCTATCAACTCTCCAAGACCAACAGCGATGAACAACATCAAAGACACGGTTGAAACAGCGACGAAAAATTTCGTTAAAGAACTAGACCACAGAGTCAAGAATAATATAACTATTACGCAATTTTCTGCTATAAATCCAGCAGACCGACCAACTGAGAATGATGAGGTAATCTATTATTTCTGCAATGCCACTGAAATCAGACAAATATTAAATAATTTACCAAACAAAACATCAACAGGCTTGGATAATATCCCTTCTATTATTCTAAAACACCTAACATATAAATACATTATTGCATACACTATACTCTTCAATAATGCTCTAAATAATTGCTACTTTCCTGATGCATGGAAATGTGCCAAAACACTACCAATTCTTAAACCCAATAAAATACCACAATCACCGGCTAGCTATAGACCAATTAGCCTAACCGTATCTATTAGTATAGTATATGAAATAATCATTAATAAGAGAATTGCTAAACACTGTAAAAAACATAAAATTATCCCAGAAAATCAATACGGTTTCCAAAATAACTTATCTACTTGCCATGCTGCATTTAAGCTCATTAATGATATTAATAAAGAAGTAAAACGTAATTATCTTGTGGGAGCAGTACTCATTGACATAGAAAAAGCATTTGACTCAGTTTGGCTAGATGGCCTACTGTTCAAATTGATAATTAAAAAATTCCCTAAACATATTACATCACTAATATGGAATATGATCAATAATAAATCATTCGTAACCTGGGACGGAAACACAATATCAACGATTCAATTCACAATTAAAAATGGTCTTCAACAAGGAACTGTCAACTCCCCAATTTTATTTAATATTTACAATAGTGATATTCTTAATCTCTTCCAATTAAATTCAAATAACAATTCTCACTCAATAGCATTCGCCGACGACTTAATAATATACGTGGCAGATAGAAGCCCTATAGTTTTTCAAAACAGGCTACAAACATTAACCAACGATATAAACACACACTACCAAATCTGGAACTTAAGGATTAACCCAGCCAAATGTGAAACAATACTTTTCAGTAAACCAGTTGACTATCTATCAAAAACAAATAAAGAAGGAAAAAAAAATTTTCAAATTCAAACGACCAAACCGGATACAAACATTATTTTAACAATACCACACAAGAAATGTGTAAAATATCTTGGAATCAAAATAGATTACTTATTACGTATGAATCAGCATTGGGATTCACAAATTAAAAAAGCACACAAGGCATTCATGGCCAATGCACGAATATTCTTTAACAAAAATTTAAACAAACAAACTAAAATAATCTGCTATCTACTACTAATTCGCCTAATTATTACATATGCAGCCCCCATCATATGGAATATTAGCGCCTCACAAATGGAAGCCATAAGAATATTCGAAAGAAAATGTTCACGTGCATGCTTATACATGTACAGATCACCTCACTCAAATTTCACTAAGATTTATAATAATAAAAAACTTTATAATGCTGCTAACATAAACCGAATAGACAATCACATAATTTCATTATGCAGGGGATTTTATACCAAAATAAAAAATATAAACAATAGTGATATTAAATCATATCTTAATATAAATAATATCGAAACCAATATGGATCTAGAATCTGGTTACATTACTCCACAAACATTTATTTACTTGGACCACATTGGTATGATTCAAGATAACTATAATATACCCACCATTCACCACTATCCACGAAATAAAGCAAATAAGAAGTTACCGCTGAATGAAACATCTTAATAACAAAACATTATATTCTAAAGTTATTCCATTCAAAGATTTCATTAACGTTCATAGATTATCAAAACATTGCTGGTGGTTAAACAACAATTCAATTCACATAGAAGAAATTAGAAAGAGAACAAAAAATAAAAGCAAATGTATAGAACATTATAATTTAATCTTTAACTAAGGCAATGATAGTAATAACTATGTATAACAATTATATAAATGTAGCATTACAAATATTATATATATTCTTCTGAATTTTGTAAAATATATTATCCATTGATAATACCCAATTACATCATACAGCCCTATGTATATAACCCCACCCCATCCCATCCTATAATATTACTTAAAGAAAAATAATGGAAACATACTTTTTATTATATATAAGTATATATATTTTTTTTTTCAATGTTTCATATAAGCACATTGTGTCAATTATTATATATAAGATATTATTATGTATTAAGTCTTTATTCTTAATGTCAAAATTCGGATATTGCCTGTTTTTATGAAAAATAAAGGAATTAAAAAAAAAAAGTAGCATTCCTGGCTGCGGTCCGACAGGGTGCGGGATCGATATCCGCGCAGAGTAAATTTTTTTTTTCGATAAAATTTTTTTTTGTACACGGCGAATTGTTTATTCGTGAAACACGCTTCATTGAAAGAACATTATTCTTAATATAGAAATACTGGAAAATTTTGTTCTGTCAATGGTGAGTGTTTCACGAATAAACAATTCACCCCATTATAATAGAAATTACCTGTAAATGTAAAAACATATACGAATGTCATGATTTGTATTGCTTTCCACGTCACCCATGAGATAAAGTACAATGGTACGCATTTTTTTTAATGTCGTGTTCCCAGGAGGTATAATCTACGACGAAAAAGAAACCTAAAATGCCACTCCAAGTCCATGTTTTTCATCAATTGCACAAAAATTATTAAAATAAACACGTTATCAACATTTTTCGCGAATATTGCATATAATATATTGCTTCGTTACATGGAAAAATTTTGCAACTTCTTCCTTGAAACGTCGCTCGCTTTTTTTTGTGTATATATATCAATTTCCACGCTTTATAAACAAAACAGCATGCTGTTCGTCGTTATTCAACTGGATGGTTCCGACAGTCTCGTATTGTATCCGTACCGATCGGAATAATTAGAAAATTTCAACGTACGTAATTTGCGATTCGTGATTTTCGTGATACGTGATTTGCGATTTTTTTACTCTGTGCGTTGTGCTTGACTCTGTGCGTAACATTGGTGTTTAAAAAATTTTTTTTTTTCTCATTCATTCGACATTTGTTTTGTACTTTTCAATTATTAATTTTTTTCCTCATGGATGAGCCCGCGGTGAAAAAGCCGAAACAGGCTTAGAAGAAAAAATTTCAAAATCAATGGTTCGATCAGCATCCAGAGTGGAAAAAATGGGTTGAGGCCATTCCATCGCAAACTGTCAAATTTTATTGCCCTGCGTGCAAAACAACGATGTCATGTGGCCACTGTGAGATGGAGATACATTCCTCGTCAGAAGTGCATGTGAAAAACATGAGTGTATTACGTGTGGGATCAGTCGATTTAGGGAACACTACGCCTTCTGCGTGTGTCTCGGAAGCAGCTTGTACTCAGGAGTCTTCTTCACTCGATTCTGGTGCTGAATCATTTGACTTCAATGAACGAGTACAAATTGCCGAAATTCGTCTCGCGACTTTTTTTGCTGAGCATAACATTGCGATGACGATCGCACCGGATATACTTCGTCTATTCAAACTCATCGGGAAAGAGCCTGCCGTGTTGCAGGCTATGACAGTCAGAAAAATTAAAGCAACAAAGCTAGTCGATAGGGATGTTAGCGTAGTCGAAGCCGACCGGGTAACGCGAGCCTTACGCGAAAACAAATTTTCGATTCACGTAGACGAAACCTCGGACTGTACGAACGATAAATGGATGTCGTTAATAGTCCGTTACGTAGAGCCAAGTATGCTGACGATAAGGACAGAATTGTTGCAGATGTTTCATTTGGACGCTGCGAACGGTTCGGCCATTGAACTGTTCAAAGCGTTCAAAAATTAACTTGTCCGGAAACAAATTCCCTTGCGCAACATTCTCGGTCTCGCGTGCGATAACGCATCCGTAATGGTCGGCAAACATTCATCGTTTCGTACGTTTTTGGCGGAAAATAGCCCCGACCTCATTACACAGCCATGTATTTGCCATTCTCTCGCGTTAATTGCTAGCGCCGCATTCGTCGCTATTTCCAAAGAAATCGACCAATTGATCAGAGATATCGCGGCCTTTTTGAACAATAGTCATGTACGGACAGAAATTTTTCGCGATTTTCAAGACAGCTTCCAGGATAGTCCGGGTAAAATCACGAGGTTCGCCGAAACAAGATGGCTCTCACGTCGTTCTGACGTCATTAAAATTCTAAAAAATTGGTCGACGCTGATAGCATTTTTGGGGGATCAGTCACTGGAGAAGTCAAAACACGCAGGAGAACTTTTAGAAGTTGTAAAAAACCCGTTGACGAAAGCGTATCTTCTTTTTTTGCGATTCGCACTCGAATCCTTCAATAAAATCAACGCGAATTTCTAAAGCGAAGAAACTTTAATTTGTAGTCTGCAACCTTCTTCGAAGACGATGCTTGTACAGATCCTCCAGAGGTTTCTCAAACCCGCTCTGTTACAGGCGGAAATATTCGACACTCACGTTCGCAATATCAATTTCAATCTCTGCGCGAATCAGCCTGCAGTGATTGAAATTTATATTGGGAATGATTGCAAAGAATATTTGGCGGATGTACAGAGCAGAGGGACTCCACAAGCCGGAGTCGACACGTTCCGCCAAAACTGCCTTCGCTTTTACATCACGGCTGCGAGTCAAATTCGCGATAGACTTCCCTTCGACAACAAACTTTTGAAAAATTTAACAGTATTCGAAAAGGGCCCCGCGTTAATAGATCCAGATCGCGAATCGACAGTCGCGCGCGTACTGTTCGTTTGTCGTGAATTTAACGTTGCCGACGAAATAAAAATTCGCAACGAATGGCATTCTCTGTACGAAGAGAACAGTCGTCAGAAGGCAGAATGGT
The DNA here is from genome assembly GCA_958496275.1 of Zele albiditarsus. Taxonomy (NCBI): domain Eukaryota; kingdom Metazoa; phylum Arthropoda; class Insecta; order Hymenoptera; family Braconidae; genus Zele; species Zele albiditarsus. Next base: position 507,710 of record OY292416.1, read on the forward strand.
GTAAATTGCCATTCGACGAGATGTGGAGGGCAATTTGCACTGTTACCAATTCTGACGGTGTTCTCCAGTACGAAACTTTTCGTTTGTTGCTGGGTATGGTGAGGACATTGCCTCACTCGAATGCTGCGGCTGAAAGAGCGTTCTCTCTCATCCCAAATACAACAACGAAGAAAAGGAACTGCCTCAGTTCGAGTACACTTAATTCAATTTGCGTCGTGAAGTCGGCTCTGAGGGCAAGAGGGGACAGTGCGACCACGATGATAGTGAGTAGAGATCATCTGCATTTAATGAACGGAGAAAATTTGTATAGTCAGGCCGGCACGAAACCTAAAGATAAGCTCCGAGTGGAAGCATACGACAAGTACGATGACTGGGACGTCTACGACTTTCCGGGGTAGATTAATCTTTGGTTTAACGTGGTTATTTTAATAATTTTTGTGCAATTGATGAAAAACTTGGACTTGGAGTGGCATTTTAGGTTTTTTTTTTCGTCGTGGATTATACCTCCTGGGGACACCACATTAAAAAAATGCGTACCATTGTACTTTACCTCATGGGTGACGTGAAAAGCAGTACAAATCATGACATTTCTATATGTTTTTACATTTACAGGTAATTTTTATTATAATGGGGTGATTGTTTATTCGTGAAACACTCACCCTTGACAGAACAAAATTTTCCAGTATTTTTATTTTCAGGATAATGTTCTTTCAATTGAGCGTGTTTCACAAATAAACAATTCGCCCTGTACAAAAAAAAATTTTTTTGAAAAAAAAAATTTACTCCGCGCGGGTATCGATCCCGCGCCCTGTCGGACCGCAGCCAGGAATGTTACCAATAGGACCATCTTATAGGTTGCAGAATAAGTACACTTTTTGGTACTTACGATTCGCGGCCGGATGAAGGATTGGCTTGTTTTCGGGGATAACGCTTTTTCGTTGGACAAAAATTTGTTTGTATGTGTGAGAATGAATGTTTTTCCATAAATAGACATTTTTCAGGCATAGGGACGGGTTTGAATAAAACGTAAAATAATCGTAATATACGTTTTTATTCCAATTTATTATTACATTTAAAGAGCCTCGGTTTCAGCTCGGCCGCACGAAACTTCGGACGCGCTCGGCTCTCTTCCGGAGTGACACGATTGCCCTCGCTCACGGACACGAGCGACTGTGATTGTGTGATGGGCGCGCAAGAGACCAGAGAAGGGGTAAGCTTTACGCACGATCTGGCTGCACTGGTGGCATTCCGTAGCCTGACGGCCCCATTTTGCCCTTAGAAAGGCGAATTGAAAGGGTGCCGCGTCACAATATATAAAAAAAATGCACTGCTTTTGTTTACTGAAAATAGTGAAGAGAACCCAAATGAGTAAGATGACTGCGCGGCACACTGCTACAGTGCTATGCATGTATTCTCCCACTAACTGAATCTTTCAATGTCTCTCCCTCTCTGTCTCTCCTTCGCTCCGTCCACTTCTCTCCCTCACGCCATTCTCTCTTTCGTTTTCTCCATCCCACCTCACTGACGCGCGCTGCTACAGTACTACAGCCATGTATGTCGTATACACAGGCATAGATGTAACGTACTATAGCAAAAGTGTCGGTCGGGAAATTCTTACACTTTTTTCGGCCTAGCCTTCATCCGCCAAGCGAGTAACGCCACGTAAACAACTTCGCTCCAATGATCGACAGTGTTAGCGGAAACAAATAGTTATAAGTGAACATTGTGAATTGTGTAATAAACGTTATTTGTTGTTATTTGAGTGAATTGTGTAATGAATCATTCACGTGTTTAACCATCAACTTGTGAGTTCGTTAACATAATAATTCCATTAATTATTATAACAAATAATTAATTATTCATGTATAAATAAATTATGTGGATATAATTATCCGAAATATAATTTAATTCCGTTTTAAAAAAAGAAAAAATGATAATTTGAACAACAAACAAAATTGTAATAATTATTCGGAACTTATTTGACTCCGTATTAAGAAAGAATAAATTAATTCCGGTGACGAAAGTGTAAACACGTATGTTGGGGATGTTGCCAACCAGATAACTGCCGTGGAAATAATTAGATATCATGCACAAATAATAAATGCAATTAATAAATAACAGAGGATAAATATATTCAATAACTGTAATTGAATGAGTAATAAACAATAATGATTGAGTGAATGGTGACTGATTGCTGATGTATACAACGAGTCAGTGAACAATGATATGAGATGAGTGAATGCAATTGGTGAATTGACCCAAGGCCACGCGATATCGAATGAGCGACCAAATTGTAAATGAGAATAGACCGCGTGTTGAGTATTATCAATGAATAAAGCGAGCGATCAAAATGTATAAAGAGTTGAGTAGAACAATAACGAATATTATAATGAACATTCACACACGCATCCAATGCATACCATGAGCAGTCAAGTCACACAATAATCACCAGTGGTTCGACGCCACGTGGTGATGCACACCGGAAATTAATTGCAATCAATTAATTCCCTTGATCATACACTATTGAGACGGTCACTGCACTTGAGTTGATCACTATGAGCAGAACACTAGATATGATGTATAACTGAGTTGAGCAAACTAAGATAACACAATGAATTTCGGATGAGTCGTACGAGCGGAAATAGTACAAACACGTGCGCTGAATTCGATGGTTAGATCCAATATGGTTGAGTAGCACGCGGTGAAGATGGTCATGATACCAACGGAAGAGCGGCGACACTTATGCTACATTTCAGCGCAAGCGCATGTTCATAAGTGCCCATAAGTGTCCACAAGTGATTGATTGGTCTGTCGTGACACTCCTTGACACGATAGACTGCCCAATTAATCGATTTGATCCAACTTGCGAGTCAAGTTGGTTGAGTGGTTGAGAGGTGCTACCACCTCACCCCATGAGTGACCAAACAACGTACAAGAGTGAGCTCTGCAAACATGATCGAATTTCTAGTGCAATAGTGACAAATAAAACATAAAACACACTTAAGCATACAGGAAATCGAACTAAAACAGTAATTTTTTGTTCCGAACAGGAGCTATCATTATAACCTCAAAATCGAATCCACTCCAAAAGAACAAGTAGTTCCAACCAAACAAATCAAACTGCTAGGGACATCAGACATCGACATTGACAGTCATAGACAACTGTCGAAAGTGCTGCCACACAAATAATAGAAATTTTCTACTAATACACAAAAGTGTAACCACCATACAACACTAAATTACTCAACATAAAAAATGGAAAAACAAATGGAAATCTTACTTCCTAAAATGAATTAGAAGTTTAATGAACAAATAAAAACATTGACCACAGAAATAACGAAAAATGTTATGGAAGCCTTAGATAAAAAGTTGAAAATACTGAGAGAAGAAAATAACAACCTAAAAACAAAAGTCACAAATTTGGAACATAAAATAACATTCTTTGAAAAGGAAAAACGTATGAATAATTTGGTTCTTTTTGGCATCGAAGAAAAGGGAAAGACAGAAATAGAGCTAGTCGATCTTGTGAAGGAAATTATAGTGAAATCAGGAACGCAATTAGATAACCAAGAAATAAGCTACATCAAAAGAATTGGAACACAATCTGATAAAAACTGTCCAGTGAAAATAACTCTAACGACAACTTGGAAGAAACATCTTATTTTGAGAAATAAGCGTAACCTCCCCACAAATGTATATGTCAAAGAGGACTTTCCCAAAGAAGTTCTCGAAATACGCAAACAGTTACAACCAAAAATGCAAGTAGAAAGCGAAAATGGGAATATAGCGTTTATAAAATACGACAAGCTTATTGTGAAAAATCCAAGGACCAACAACCGTGAAAAGAGGAAGAGAGAGTTTTCAGGATCGCCAACTACTCTATCCCAGGAAAAACCAAGCATGAAAAGTACTAAAAATACAAAGACATCCCAAAGTTCAACAAGGGAAGCAATCAAACCAAGCGTCCTTTCATATATAGCACGAGAAAGATCTGCCTCGATGTCAGAGCTGCCAAAAAACAAGTAAAGGCCTTCTCCGACCGGAACCAACATACAGACACAACATTATATATAAGCGTAACTTCAAAAAATCACCCCCCAAGCCGGCCGGTCACCGTGAGGGAAGTTGACCACCACCCTTCAATAAATCAGCCAACTAAATCCAATACAAAAGAAACGATACAAGAACAAAGTAATCTTTACCTATGTACATTAAACACACGAACCTTAAGAACACCGGAGAGCTTACAGGAGCTAGAGTTGGCTATTAAAAATATCAAGTAGGACATTTTGGGCATAAACGAGATGCGAAGATTAGGGGAAGGTATAGAAGAGAGAAGCCACTTTATCATGTATCACAAGGGCGAAATTGCCGGATATACAGGAGTAGGATTTTTGGTAAAGCTAAACCTCAAAAGCCAGATCATGGGGTTTGAAGGGATGTCAGATAGAATAACCGCGATACATATAAATTTACCAATTCATTCGAAAAAATGGACAGTCATCCAAGTCTACTCATCGACAGAAAAAGCAACAAAACCGGACATACACAATTTCTACAATAAACTAAGTGAAATTACTGAAAAATATTCGGAAAACGATATAGTTCTCATGAGGGACTTCAATGCTCAAGTCGGTGCTAGATTAGCTGGGGAAGAACACATAATTGGGAAATACGGAAGTGGCAAAAAAAGCAAAAACGGAGAGAAGTTGGTAGAATTTCTACTTGAGAAAAATTTAACACTTTTAAATTCCATTTTCCGCAACAAGCCCAACAACAAATGGACTTGGGTGTCTCTAGATGGAAAGACTAGAAACGAAATTGACTAATAACCAACAAAGTTAGGTTATTTAGGGATACGGGAATAGTACAAAGCTTAAACTTCAATACTAACCACCGTATGGTACGCAGCTGCCTCAATGAAAATGGTACAAAAAGCCAAGACCAAAAGAAATCCAAATGAACTACATACAAACAATTAGAGATAAAAGGAACCTAAGCGACACCCCAGGAGACCTAATGGAAGTAGTTACCTCACACATGGACCTAAACGATAAATATAAAAAAATAGAAAACAAACTCAAAGAACAGGCAAGAATACAAATAAACAAGAGTCAAAAATCTCATCATAATGAAAAAAATTTTAAACTAATTGAAGAAAGAAAAAACCTAATAAAGAAAAGGAACAAGAAAAAAAACCAAAAAAAAATCAATAACCTTAGCAGACAGATCCGCGAAAGTATGAGGAAAGACAGAAAAAATAGAAGAATGAAAACCCTAGAGAAACACATTAGCAGAACAGGAGGCACGAGAAAAGCGCTTAAGGAACTTCGAGAACAAGGGAAAGAATGGATACCAAAGTTATCAGACAAAAATCGGTCAACCACTTCTCGCAGAAAAATCCAAAATATAGCAACAAACTAGTATTGCTTACTATACAAAGAACACAGTTCAAATCAACCGAAAATACAATCGCCCGATAGAGATCACTATAATATACTGTGACGGTCGCCTTCGCTATGACAGCTGTCAGCGGGTCGGGATGCCACCTTATTTGTATTTACCTGAAAACAAGGAAAACAGGGCAATTCGGAAAGTGATGGGGGGAGAAAATAAAGGGGATGACGCGGTGAATTTAGTTATAAAAATTAGTCTCAATTTATTCAATAGTACACCAAAATGTCAATCGGTCCAATACTTTACAATGTCTCGATATATGAACTAACGATGTTGCGCTACTCAGCAGCAAGATTCGTTCATTTGACGTTAATTAACTTGGATAAATAAAATGTGCGTGTTTTGGCTTCGGAAAATTATCTCAGAGATTAATAAAAATAATAGACAATATGATATTTGAGAGACTAAGTGATAATTAATATAAATTAACGGCTAAGGTGATCGATAAATAGAATTAATATAAATCCATTGACAATTGCACGCGACAATGGAACAATGATTGCAATAATACGATTCGGTAGGAAAGGGGTGAAGCGCGGGGGAGACAACGGCGTGCGAACGAACAATAGAAATTCTATCGTTCGCACTGTACAGAAATGCGTACTTCGGTACGCGTGCACTTGTTGCACTTGCGGGGACGCTTAAAATGTTCGAGAATTTTCTACAGCCTTATCCGCAGAAAAACGTGGGTAGGGATTGGGTCTACACTGTTCAGACTGAATTAAATTATATGATATACGATTAGCCGTAGTTGCTGCCGCACTGCTGTTCGGTGAAATAATGATGACGGAATATGTGATACAATCTGACTTAGCGCCGCTAAATGTGTGACCACGCGCCCCGCATGCACATATGAAATTGCAAGGTACTCACTGAGACTTGGTGTGGCACTTATTCACACACACCCTAATTTCGCACCGAAAAAACTCGCGACTAGCTAATTTTAATATTTCCTGTTGGAAGAATGTAAACAACGCCTTCATCATTTAAACATGTTTTTTGTTTTTTTTTGGCCCGCTCGTGGCGCCAGTGCCTCTTGGCGATATTGCATTGTCAATGGTTGCTTACTTGCACTTTCTCAATAAACAGTTTAATTGTTATCGCCTTAAATCGTATTATTTCTACATTTCCAATTCACAATGTTTCAAAATAGCCAATTCTTCTCAATTCGATATCCACGGTACAATAGCTCAGTTCAGTTTCAGTTCAATCACAATTTCTATTCCCTTTTCTTTTTCGCACACACGTCCGTCGTTCGCATTAGCCTTTGGCGGTGCCGGAAAATGGCCGCTTCTTTCTCTTCACCCGTCTGCTGTCACCCCTCGCCTATGTCGTCTCCATCTCTTCCGGGTTCATTGGCCGATAGCGCCGCCGGTGTGATCGATGCATATTGACTGCACTTATCGACCGCTTCCCGCATGGTAATCTCGCTCGATTACCGGCGAGTCGTTACCGCGCTGACTACTGGGTGACGGTTGAGGTTACGTCGCTCATGGTCGCGGTACAGTTCGGCAATGTTGTGCACGAGGCTTCGATAAATTCGGTATTCGGATGGTTTTGTGTTTGGTTCAACGGTATTAATTCACCATCTCAGTTATTCGGCAATTACACGCCGTATTCCATCTTATTTATTTGTTCATTTTGTTCGGGAAGCGACGGTGTTGGTGTTTATTCATGGTACATTGAGGGCAGGTTGATGAGGCGGGGGTGACTTCGGGATCATTCAGGTTGATTCGGTACTTGGGTGCCAGGTAGGCCATCAATGACTTCTTTCATTCGCACACTCATTCTTGCATTCGATATTCATACTCTTTATTTATTTGCAGGCGGCAGCGGCTATTAGAATATAAGTAATCTGAAAAGGGTGAATCGATGCCCCAATTTGGGCTGAGCCAACGATTGCTCATGGCTACTATAACGTGGGTCGCCACCACGTTACAATACTGAACTATAACACAGAAAACACAGAACCAATACCAGAATTTTTAATGTCGGAAGTAGAAAAATCTATAAAAAGTCAAAAGATGGAAGAAGCCCCTGGTCCAGATAAAATTACAAACGAACCCATGAGAGGTACAATTAAAGATCTAAGCCCAATACTTACAAAGGTCTTTAATGAGACTCTATATACCGGTAATATTCCAAGCCAATGGGCAGAATCCCACATAATACTCCTACACAACAAAGGTCCAAAAGACGATGTAGGAAATTACAGGCCCATCTCCTTCATCTCAAATGTATATAAAGTTTTCGCGAAAGTGATTCTGGATAGAATATCACTCATTCTCGACGAAAATCAACCTGTGGAACAGGCAGGGTTCAGAAAAGATTTTAGTACAATTAAACATGTACATATAGTCAAACAGCTCATACAATAATACAATGAATACAACAGAACCATTTACTTAGCCTTTATTGATTATTCCAAGGCTTTCGATAGTCTTAAACATGAATCTGTATGGCAAAGTCTAAAAGAACAGGGGATCCGAAATGCTTACATTAATATCATCAAAAATATTTACAGTGAAAGCAAAGCTAGAATCAGGCTAGAATCTACAGAAGATGTTTTTCCAATCGATAGGGGCGTCAGGCAAGGAGACCCACTCTCACCAAAGCTGGTAACAGCAGTGCTTGAACTAATGTTGAGAAAACTGGAATGGGAACATCTGGGATTAATTATAAATGGAGTACGATTGGATCACCTAAGATTTGCCGATGACCTAGTCATATTGGAAGAGGACCCACTGATACTGGAATCTATGATACAAACCCTAGTAGACAGAAGTAGAGAAGTAGGCCTAGAAATCAACACAAGCAAAACTAAAATGATGACCTACTCAAAACCTACAGACATAACCATAAACGGACAGAAACTCGAATATGTAGAGGAATATGTGTACCTAGGCCAAATGATAACGTCAAACGACCAAATTTCCAAAGAAGTAGACAAAAGAATTGCGACTGGGTGGAAAAAGTATTGGGCATTAAAAGAAATTATGAAAAGCAAGGAACTGAGCATGAAGATAAAGAAAAAGGCGTTTGATACCTGTGTTAGGTCTTCAGCGACCTCTCCGCTATAACTTTTCGCGTTACCAACGTCATTCATTTCCATCAACCGCGATCACACATGCTGACGCATTGAACACGTTCATTAACCTCTTTCTTTCGCAATGGCTGCACGCGCAAACGCGATCGCCAAACCGCGAACAGTCAACCCTAGTTCTCCACCGTTACGCTGCGTTGCGGAATATGACCATGCAACAATTAAGTTAATATTAAGAATTATTCGCGTAAACTTTAGAATGACCACTCAGCATGTGAGATCATATTGTTATAATATTATATTTTAACTACATTTACAATATGGAGCGTTGAGAACCAAATTTTTGGCGTCAATAACCTGTAACTCAGCTCTCAGCAATAAATATTATCAACTAAGAAGTCACCCACCATCGGACCTTCTGTCCAATGGCGGGCCATCAAACTTCCAATCAACAAATCACAGCATTAACGAATAATCAAAACCAATCGAAACTAGTTCGCACGGACTAGGAACCACGAATATATAAACTCCCTCCGAGTCACTAACTTCTTCTTCATTAAGCACTTATAATCCTACATTCTTGAAGTTCACTTTCATTATTATTACTTATTCTAATCTCGGTTGTAATACCCGATTACACTTCAGTATCTACTCGATAGCGCGACTATATAGTACGTCTCTATAATACAACTTCATAACTCAACATTCGCATTACGTATTCTTGACGACTTCATATTCAACTTCATTAATATTCTTAAAATCCAAGTCTTGACGCATTCTCTCGGCGCATCGAATATCCAAACCCAATGATTATAAACCATAAATGTAACTACGAATTAAAGAAGTCAATGAAGGAAATCGACATCGATTTCAACATACTCTTAAATCAACAGTGGTGAAGTGACTTTATTTAATAAACATTATTGGACTACCTCAATTCTCCGATTCACCCTGATCACCAATCCTTCACCGAACGCTTCAGCTGCGAGTCGCAGTGACGAGCAACGATCCCTCTACCTATTCGGACCTTAATTCAAAATCTAATTTTTATATCTAATTGTTATATCCACCGGAACCTGAGGATCTTCTTCATCAAGTGCAATCAACCTACAATTCTACAAATCAATTCTTACGATAATTTTGATTCCTCTCGTTCTGTAGACTTGCCAAACCCAATGCTCTTAGGACGCAACCGGGTTTACAGCCAGGTCGTAACACCTGTATTCTACCCTACATTACATACGGCGGTGAGACTTGGGTTTTGACGAAACGTCATAGGGACAAACTAGCAAGATGTCAGAGGAGCGTGGAAAGAAGCATGCTAAGTTTGAAACTAATAGACAAAGTTACAATTATAGACATCAGGCGCACAACAAAATGAACTGACATATTGTCACGCATTGACCAACTTAAATGGCGGTGGTCTGGTCATTAGACTGGGCCAAAAAAATCGACTATTTTTTTTTCTTTAAAGTATATCGGAAATATCATTTGGGATGACAAATAAAGATTATTGTGAAAATTTGAGTCCTGAATATCAATATTAAGAGATCTATCATCGTAACTTTTGATTTTTTTTTACTAAACGGGTTTTTATCTCATAACTCCCAAACCATCGAGATGAACGAAATTGACTTAAATACATTTCTTGAAGGGAATTGAATGCTCTACAAAACAGGCCTGATTGGAATTTTTTGTCAGATGAACCGTTTCCTTATAATCACGCCTTGAGCTTTCGTACGATTTTACAATTTGAGTTTTCAACTTTGAAATTTTGTAATTCATGTAAAAACCAGTATCCGGAAAAAAGCCAATAAATATTCTCAAAAGACATTGAATTATTTACAAAAAAGGTCTCTTAACCATTTTGGCTAAATTCACTCCTTCGCAAAAAAATCTCCAGCGAAAAAAAAGGAATTTCGTTTTGACCTCAGATTTAACCTTGAATAACTTTTGAAAGAGTGAATTTAGCCAAAATTATTGAGAGACCTTTTTTGTAGAGAATTTAATTTCCCTTGAGAATATTCATTGACTTTTTCCGGATACTGGTTTTTACATGAATTACAAAATTCAAAAATTGAAAACTCAAATTGTAAAATCGTATGAAAGTTCAAGGCATGATTATAAGGAAACGGTTCATCTGACAAAAAATTTCAATCAGACCTGTTTTGTAGAGCATTCAATTCCCTTCAAGAAATGTATTCAAGTCAATTTCGTTTATCTCGATGGTTTGAGAGTTATGAGACAAAAACCTGTTTAGTAAAAAAAAATCAAAAATTACGATGATAGACCTCTTAATATTAATATTAAGGGCACAAATTTTCACAATAGTTTTTTTTGTCCTCCCAAATAATATTTTTGATATACTACAAAGAAAAATAGTCGATTTTTTTGGCCCAGTCTACTGGTCATATGCTCCGCTGCAAGAAGGAAAAGTGGAATAAATTGGTGACAGTATGGTACCCAAGGGACAACACTAGGAGCCGAGGTCGTGAAGCAATAAGATGGGAGGACGACTCAAAAATGACCTTAGGGCCACTTTAGATGAGTAGCTGCAGATAGAAAACAATGGAAAGAGTTGGAGGAGGCCTTTGCCGTAAGGCCAACCGAATTAAGAGATATTTTATAATATGTGAAGTGTTGTTTTAACTTTCAAACATGTTTAACTTTTTTCTTTAAATTTATTGAAACGAAGTTGGAATTACTCGCTTGGCGGATGAGGGCTAGACCGAAAATAGTTTAAAAATTTTCCGACACTTTTGCTATAGTACGTTACATCTATGCCTGTGTACAGGACATACATACGCATAGATACGGGTCTAGTACTGTAGCAGCGCGCGTCAGTGAGGTGGGAGGGAGAAAACGTGAGAGAGAGAGCGGTGCGAGGGAGAGAAGTGGAAGGAGGGAAGGAGAGACAGAGAGGAAGAGACATTGAAAGATTCAGTTAGTGGGAGAATACATGTATAGGACTGTAGCAGTGCGCCGCGCACTCATAATACTCATTTAGGTTATCTTCACAATCTTCAATAAACAAAAGCAGTGCATTTTTTTTATATATATATTAGTGTGGCCGTTATTTGGGCTCTGGCGAAAAAAATTCAATGCCACCCCAAAAACATAGTCAAGGTGTATCAAAAAAAATCTGTATAAAGTTTGGAGGCGCTCGGAAAATTGGAACACGCGCCACAGAGCGATTGAAATTTTAAATGTAAAATACATGTATTTATCCCACGCATCAATGATTTTTTTCCCGAGTATAATATCAATGCGGAAAATTTGAAACTTGGTACACTTATTGTGCATAGTATAGTGTACAAAACCAAATTTACAAAATTTTTTTCATTCATAATTTTGTTAATGACAAGCTCTGTAGAGATGCTCATATTTAGTTGTTTTAAATATTTGTTTTCTAATAAATTTCGAATAAATTTCAACTTAACTGTGGACTTAATATGTAACGAAAAATTTGATTTGTATCAAACTGTGAATATATGTCTATGTATATATGTATATAGAATATTTTCAATTTAAAATTAAATCCAAAAAATTAGCAATGACTATATTCACATTTTCATTTCTGTTTCAGCGGTCTAAGAAGGGTTTCTTTGTTTGCATTGGGATAATTCTGCTGATAATCTACAACAACTTGCAAAATAAATTGATTTTGATCCTCGTCGTGAGTCAGTCTGTCGAAAATGCCGCCATGGCCTTTTTCGATGAAACCGTTTCTGCAGAGGTTATAATAAAAATGGTTGAAAAAATTAAAGGCGAGCATCCTCAGAGTGAGGAAGAAACAGAAAATGACAAACGGTATATTGTACCTCAAATGGATATTGCTTTTTGCTCGATGAAAACATCGATTTCTTCATAAACCCTGGATCGATAGCTTTTTTCGAAAGATTCCAAATTGACCACAGCTTCCTCGGTAACGATGTGTCTGAGTGGCAATCGAAAAAAAGTTATCAACGCGGTTTAGAAGTTTCAAAAAATCTAACCTTTGCTGATGACGTCGCGGAAAGGGGAATTAAGCTGATAACCGATTATAACGACAGACTGACTCACGACGAGAATGAAAAGCAATTTATTTTGCAAGTTGTTGCAGATTACCAGCGGAATTATCCCAATGCGAACAAAGAAACCCTACTTCGACCGCTGAAACCAAAATGAAAATGTGAATATAGTCGTTAGCAATTTTTTAGATTTAATTTTAAATAAACAATATTCTATACTGTTATGCATCCAAACCATTTATGTCAAACTTGCTGACAGTGATGTTCATACGCTCGCATCCGGTCAGAATACTCCTCGTTCTCAAACTTTTCTCACGGCGTAATAAGATCAAAAACCGCACTACATTTTAGTTTCCGATTGTCTTGAGTCAGTCGCTGAAGTGAACTCATAGAAGACACTACGGAACTGTAGTTGAAGAGAATAATTGTGAATTTGAGTGCAAAGTTTCGTTTAAATAAATAAATAGTTTAAAGTGACATTAATTGAGATTGAGAAATTGTGTTGTTATGGAAACTAAGACTAATCCCTATCCAAGGCATAACAATACATATATATATTCACAGTTTGATTCAAATCGAATTTTCCGTTACGTATTAAGTCCACAGTCAAGTTAAAATTGATTTGAAAACAAATATTAAAAATAACGAAATATGGGCATCTCTACAGAGCTTGTCTTTAACAAAATTATGAATGAAAAAAATTGAAAAAATTTGGTTTTGTACACCATATTATGCACAATGCGTGTACCAAGTTTCAAATTTTTCTCATTGATATTATACTCGGAAAAAAAAATCATTGATGCATGGAATAAGTACATGTATTTTACATTTAAAATTTCAATCACTTGGTGGCCCGTGTTACAATTTTATTACCATTCCTTCAATTATTTTATTTTTCATATAGCGTAAGGAACTTCGTTCCTACTGGGTGTCCTACTACACCTCTCGTTAATTGTTTTTAAATATAGTTTTCTTCAAATTTATTTTTCATATAGTTTTTATTTGAAAATTACACTAAAGGCAAAATATGTAAAAATTGTAAATATTTCGGAAATAAAGGCTTTATTATTATTATTATTATTATTTAATTACAACGGCACTGCGAATTGAATGCCACTATGTTTACAATAATTGCACGAGTGATTGCGTGTCTAATTAAAGATATGAGTTACCCACGTGTCCTCGTGCGAGTTTTCTATGCTAGCAATACTGAACAAGCAATCTCATCAAATCACTAGGTCAATGCCGTGGTCATAGTGACCAGGGCCGTGCGCGTCATGAGTTTTTCCATCCTGTCATCACGCTGCTTGATTCGCTACATTCTTCTAGCTTTGGTTTGAACGTACTATGCGTGATTGGCTAGCGCGCCACTGAGCGGAAAGGGCAGGAGCGTACTGCGATGTACCTCTTCCTTTGAATTTATTGATTCAGTGGTACCATCATTAAAGATTGTACATTCTACCCGTCATCAGCAACTATCTTGCTGATGTTCTTTGTCCTGATCCCCTTGGGTGGACACTGGCAGAATGGCCAGTTTGGCTATTGGCCTTGTGAGTGTTGTGGTTGATGTCTTCAATGTTACCTCTCTGGTGAGTCCATCTTTCCCAGGGTGCAATTGCATCACTCTGGCCAGCGGCCATTTCGTAGGCGGGAACCTCTCATCAGTAATGAGCACCAGTGATCCAACCTTTATGTTGCGCATTGGATGATACCATATTGTAATTGCCAGTTGTTTCTGCATGTACTACGATGACCACTTATTCCGAAAGTATTGGGACTGACGTTGTATGAGTTGCCATCTACTGACGCTATTCTGAGTAACATCCATGAGTGAAGACTCTGTTAATGTCACAAGTGGCCCTCCAATCAGAAAATGCGCTGGTTTGAGCTCATCATTATCATCTGGATCCTCTGTGAGTGGTTCCAGTGACCTCGAATTGAGCACAGCCTCAATTTGAATTAGCAATGTTGTGAGTTCTTCATATGTGAGTACTGTCTCACCAATAGTTCGAGTGAGATGATATTTAACTGACTTTACTGCAGCCTCCCACTTTCCACTCATGTGTAGTGCACCTGGTGTATTGAACTTCCACAGTGTGCCATGAGTAGTTAGTGAACACATCAATTTGTTGGCTTCCTGAGTACCTCGAGTGAATAATAGTCTGAGTGTGGCATCTGCACCCAAGCATGTGGACGCACAATGACTGTGTAGAGTTGTGCAAATGCCTCTGCGTCCAATGAACCTTCTGAATGCTGCAACAAACGAGTCTGATGAACAATCACTTACCACTTCAAGATACAATGCTAAAGTGACGAAGCATACGAATACACATTGCCATCCCTTTTGTCGTTTGGCGTCTCTTTTTTTCCATGATTCAATGGTGAGTGGCCCAATGTGCCCCCCCCCCCCCCATGCGAAAAAGGGTCGAGATGGTGTGACTCGCGCGGCCGGTGATTAACCCATAAGTTACTGTACTCATTCGGCACGATGACAAGCACATGGAACACATCGATGAATGAATGATGTTACTGGGGTTCTGCTCCCATGATCCAATCACATTGCCTAATGTGGTTCAGTGTAAGTTGAGTGCCACCATGGAACGTTTTGCGATGAGCATTGTCAATGATGAGTATCGTCAAATGCGAGCTTTTTGGCAATATTATTAGATGCGTAGCACCAAGCTCTAATCCTGAATGCGTCAATCTGCCATCCACTCGAAGAATGCCTTTTGGGTCAATAAAGGCAGTCAATCGATTGAATGGGTGACTTGATAGTAATTGATTAGTCCGTCGGTACGCCAGGTAATAGGTGTACTAGAACTCCGTTCAGCCGGCCACTAGCATCTACTTCGATTTATTTTGCGTTCTTTTCAGATTACAACCATCATGAATGCCATCACACAGCGGGTTGCGATCGGTCAAATTCTGGTGGAACTCACTAAGCGAATATGATGATGCTTTATAATTGATATCTCAGAAGATGAAATCATGATCGTGTTACCGTCATTACATCCATGAGAATCAATATCGAAAGTGTCAGACAGCACGATTACCGCATGGGAGAAAATTGCGGATGTCTCCCAATGCAGTCCCGTGTTCTGCTCCATAAAGTGGTCCCTAAAATACCTCGTGGTAGAATACTATCCGATAGGGCGCCACTCCTCCTTTTGTTCTACCGTTCTGGCCCTATTTGGTGAGGTGGAGAAACACCAAATAGCCCCGGTTGTCCTGCGCTACTCAGCTAAGCTTCTGCTGACTATCTCACGGCGTGTGTCCCGAGGGACTCATCCGCAGAAGCCATAGTTATTATTTTAGTTTCAAAGGTGAGGCATGGAAGGTGCCGCGTCTCCGCTGGATAATTATATTTATATCGTATGCCCTTCGGCAAACAGTCTGAATGTGGATCCTTTCCACGGCGTTGAATATAAATGATTTAAATAAATAGAATAAAAATTATGAAACGAGAAGTTTGTTTATAAATTCCGATGCAAGGTCAACGCTTGGCCCTTCCTATCGAGTCCTATACTTCGGTGATCAGGCGGAGGATTGGGCTCGAGGCCAGAAAATTCTCTCGTTCGTTTAATGTTTGTGATAAATGGGAGCAGGCTATAATGAACCCTAGCTACCCAATGAAAGCGAATGCAAAGCATGATGCTTAAATGCTGAGCTACTTGTAGTGTATTAGTACTTACAAGTAGGAAGAGAAGGAAGCAGAGAGACAGCAACTCCATAGTCCTCATCCTCTGGTGCGATTCCTCGAAGTTCCTCTAGTCGGAAGTCTCCTCGTGGTTCTTGTGGATGCAGAGATAGCAAATCGAAGTGCAAGCAAGAAGGCCAAAGCCGCTGGGAGGTAGGCGGTGCACAGGTTTAAGAAGAGTGGTGTCACGTAAATCTTATTGAAATACTACCGCAATTTTCCCACAAATCTTCTAAAAAGGAGATACCATAAAAGGTTGAAACATACGCCTTGATGCAATCAGAAAAGAAAAGCAAACCTATGTACGTGTATTGTCACGCATCGCGCTGTATCCCTACATTCCTGATTTTACGACTTTTCTTCGTAAGCCTATGTGAAAATGGTCGTAAAACCCAAGAAATGCACCGCGATGAACATCAATGGGCCCGTATTCGCCCTCCACATGGCAGGTGCACCCAAAATTTATGTCACCTCTTGATGAAGCCACCGCGCCCTCAGCTCTTTTTCCGGCTGAATCGTGTCTATAGTAACCCCCGACACAATATCACAATCGTCTCATTTCCAAAATTCAGTCGAACGAGTGAGGTCCGCGGAGGTTTCTACTCGAGAACTTCAGTGGAAGTCAGTGAGTTTAGATCCGCGTTTTAATCCAAGTACATTGGTTTGCACTCGTAGCATCAAATCGATCACGAGTTATTTCATTAAGTCAATTCAATTGAAATACATATTTCATATTGTAAAATAAATATCTATAACGCACTCTCGGGTTTTCTATAGAAAAGAGTAGAGTCGTAATTTCCTATTATTTTTAACAAAACGCCAAGTGTCAAATCCAAGAAACGACGACACCTCTCCAGAACATCATAATTGGTAAGCAATTCATGTAATCATTGTAATCTATTTTAACTTGATTTCAATACACGCATGAAATCTATCCTTGTCTATTTTCAATTATTTTTCCAAAAGAAAGACAAGATCTCTCGAGATCTTAAAGTGAAACAAACCTACCCGCTCCTTTTCTATCCCTTATCCCTAATCGCCACGCGGGGTGTCAACCGTCAAAGGGTCGAGTATTACGTACAAACCGCTCGGTACGTGATTTCTCAATAAAAGGCGTCCAACCCCGGACGTCACAGTGGTCACACAATAGCAGTTAAAATCAACAAAACACTTATAAATTTATTTAACAAAGCAAGTCAATAGAAGCGTTAACATAAAATCAAATTAATTTAGACGCGCTCGCGAACTACTAAATGTAATGAGTTTCAATAAGTTTAATACGCGAAATATGCGCTCCGTGGTATTCGAATTTAAAGTCTATGATCCATTTTTAATCATTCCTTGGTCGATGATTTGTCGTACCGTACTTGTAGGTAAGGTGAAGTACTTTTAACTTCATACGAGAAACTTCACCAGTATGGGTTTCTATGACCTTGAAGCTGGGCCTAGCGTAGGATAGAATCCCTGTGGCCAATGCGCCAGGTTGCCGGTGGGAACTGCAAGGAGCTCAAGGAGACTTGTTATATGTAATTAGGTGGCTATTCAGTTTACTCAATTTGTGACAATCTATCCAAGGAGGAGTATTCGTCCTGAATCGTATTGGTATGGTATATATATGGCAGTTCACAGTTTTCACAAGCCTCGGATGAAGGTACTCTAGATTCACACACTCCGTCTACTATACGAATGAATCTCTAACTGCCTGAACGAGTGTCTCAGTTTAACACTAGCTCACGAATGCAAAGTCCGAACACAAGTGCTAGGTACCGGTACTAATCTCATTCTGAGTGCCTTGTCGTTCGAATTTTCCTCCTTTATATCCTCTATTGGTTTGGGGTGGCGCTGGTGTACCTGTAACAGTAGATGTCACTCGGGCGCATGCCCGGGAATTGGTGTCTGTTTGAATGTATTTGTGGGATAACCAAATTGTATTGCATTCCAATCTCTAGACAGATGTTTCACCATACTGTCACAAGTGATGTTACAGTTGACGTCAAGCCGATTAGATGTGTTGACGCTGCTTTTCGAATATCTCTCGTAGCTTTTGTTTTGCGATAAATAGGTCATGCACATAGAATATTGTTCAAACAAGCATCGCTCATGAAGTTATAGTACCAACGGCACTGCAGTGACGGCTCTGAACCATACCGCAGCAGAGAAGGCAGATTTCCCGCTCTTGCTGAACTTATGATAACTATAAAGTATGTCGCATGAACCTCTACTTTGTAACGAATCTTCGACTTCTGATGAATGCTTCTTGATGAATGCCTCTTAGCTCAGGTGCCAGGGTTCAGGAATATGTGAGGGTAACACGTCTTATATAATAATTATCTTCATTAGATTTCTTAGCGGAGCCGGAGCTCCTTTTCACAAAAAATTATTCCCAAAAAGTATAAACATATCTTTTGGAATGCGGTTGATGGTTGAAATTAATGGAGACGAAGATAGATATTGTGACGCTGCACCCTCCCATATCGCCGTTCTAAGGGCAAAAGGGGACCGTCAGGCTACGGGATGCCACTCTGACTGAATCTATTAAAGAGTGGAAAGTAATTGAGGGACAGAGACCTCAATTATTCCTATTAATTACTAAAAGAAATGAACAATATCAATAATTTTGTATTTCAATTAATTATTCTAATCAATAATTAATTATTTATTTATAACGTGAATAAATTCGATATAGTTATTCGGAATATAATAGATTCCGTATTCACAAAAGATTGATCATAATTTGAACAATTCAAACAATAAACAAAACAAAAATGATTATTCGGAATTCAACTAATTTCGTATTCACGAAATTAAAATTATTATTCAAATGATAATACAGAAATTCACTTCGGAACTCTGATTTTCAACAATTTATACAAACTAATTATCTAAGAGTACGCTTCGGTCTAATCTTTTGTTTATTGCGATATTGACCCTTGAGGTGGCGTCAATACCTGTCTCTCTCGCACTTGCGTTCTACTCTTCGCAACAATGGAGATAATTCCCCCGACTAATTCTTTATTAATTATAATATAACCCGATGTCCCTACTTTCCGAATTATAATATATACAAATGTTTTATTTTCCGAATAAAACACGCGCGGGATGGATAGGTCTACAACAAATAATTGATTCTAGACTTCTTTAATATGACCGATTGAAAATTCGTTATCACTGACTATGAATGAAAATGACAACTTACCAATAATTTGGCAAAAAGAATAAATGATTAACATTTACAATTGAGTGCTGATCTCAAACACACAAACTGATTCTAATGAATATATTGATTACATTATAACTGAATACTGACTCTCCGTACATTCACGCACCAACGCAATTATAATAATACTTTTCACAATGCATACGTTTCACACACACACACACACTCTATTAACCTTCGCGCTAGGCGATCCCGGTGGAAGTGAAGCCTCGGAGGCATTTGCTTCCATATATCAGATCCTTTGTGCACCTCATTGACCAATCCTAAACATCTTCCTTGTCCAGGATCCAATCACAATTTATGCGAATCCTCGATGATTGACAGCCCCAATCATCTTCATCTTCATCGATTAATCGATTTCCTATTGGTAGTCTACCGGAGTCGAGAGGCGCTGCACGCAGCCTGTTGCAGTGCCACCAATTTTTACCGCATGGTCCTGTGGCACCCTCGTCTCAAGTTCGACAGCCGTCCACCGAGCGGCGCTACAGTCGTGACGACGAAAGCGCTCGTCAAGGCCGACGGCAAAGGGAACAATTATTATTACCGCGAACGGACGATAATACACTCCGCACAACGATTAAGGGAGCGAGAAAAAAATCCAAATTTTGGGGGGATTTTCAACAAGCTGTAACATGAAGAAAAATGGTTGTACAGCAAATAAAAAAGGAGCAAATTGTAGCTCCAAGTGTCTAGTTTTTGGACCTGAGTTCCAAATTTTTTTTTTGAAATTTTTGCGAGTAATGTCAAGAAAACCACCGATAAAAAAATTTGCGAAATTTTTGTGGTTTTTTCTTTTCAGTCTACGAAATTGGAAAATTTTTTTTTTACTCAACCTCTATATGGACCGATAACTTGTTTATTCAACTTCAATTTCTTCTTTTAAAGACCTCGATACGAGCATTTCTCGCTGAGATATCGGTGTTTGAATGGAAAAGGATCATTTTGTCTTTGATTATTAATATCTCAGCAACCAATAATCGCACAGAAAATTCAAGGTGGGTTTCGAAAACTTGAATAAATTCTCTACAAGGATTAGCCATTGATTTTTTAGAAAAATGAATTGTTTCAATCATTACATGAATTTGAAAAAGCAACCAAAAAAGGGCGATCTGTAGTTTTTTGGAAAATCAAGCGCCCAATCAAAAATATCGCGGAAACCACTAATGTTAAGTATGCCTTTTACAGTTCAATATACCCACAAAACCCTACAAAGTTTCAATTTGATCCAGCCAACCGTTTTTTTGTTCCACTCGATTGAATTCTTGAAAAAATTGAAGGAGCAGGATTTTTGCTCCGAAAAGGTCATAATTTTTATTAAAATGAGAAAAAAAATTTTTTTCTCATCTTTCTTTCAAATCTGCATCAGTGACTTGGTAAACTTGAGAAAAAAAAACAAAAAAAAATTCGACAATTTTTGAAAGGAAAATTTATTTTTTCAAAAACAATTTTTTTTAATTGGCTAGAAATAAAAAAAATGTAGCGACTCATTTTCTAACCAATTTTCCTCTTCCGCACTTTAATTTTCCTAATCACAAATTTATTGAATGAATTAAAAGTTGATCCCCATAAGGCAAATTGAATATTCGTTTTACGAATATTGGAGCAATAGTTTTTTGTGCGCAGCTAAACACTGTGTAAAAAAAACAGTTTTTCTCAAAATTACCGTATTTTTTAATTCTTAGTAAAACGAATTAACTGAGAGTTTTTGCGAACTTTAGTTTTTTTTTTAATTTTTTCTCGAATTCGTTTGTTTTTTTTTTTCAAATTTACCAAGTCACTGATGCAGAATTGAGAGAAAAATGAGAAAAATTTTTTTTCTTCATTTTAATAAAAATTATGACGTTTTCGGATCAAAAATCTTGCTCCTTTAATTTTTTCAAAAATTCAATCGAGTGGTAAACAAAACGGTTGGCTGGATTAAATTGAAACTTTGTAGGGTTTTTGTGGGTATATTGAACAGTAAAAGGCACACTTAACATTAGTGGTTTCCACGATATTTTTGATTAAGCGCTTGATTTTCCAAAAAACTACAGAAAGCCCTTTTTTGGTTGCTTTTTCAAATACATGTAACGATTGGCAAAAATTTTTTTTTCAAAAATTCAATGGCCAATCCTTTGTTACGTCCTAGTTGTAGACTCGGTTGAGTTGGTTGGGTTGCCCCAAATATTAGGTACGAGATGGAAAAACACAGTTATTTATACCAATCAATTTTGAGTAAAGCGCGAAATGGTATTGGGATCGTTGCTTGTTATGCCGCGACCCGCGGTTGAAGGTTGAAGGAATGAACGGGTGTTTATGAATGAACTCACAAATAGTTTATAGAATAACACTTATTTCGTTGTTTATTATCTCACTCACAATAATATCAATATAACAATTTATACACTTATTCACAATGTTGGTTCGCAATTTAGAGATCTCGCAACCTTTGATTATTAGTTGTCGAGTTGAATTGATTCTTTGAGTGCGAACGCGTTAACTGTGGTTAGGTGATAATAACCTTAGCGAACTGGAATTATACCGATCGCGTTGGCGAGTTTGAATTGATAAAATAACGTGAGCTTTACTTCTAGAGCAGTTCTCAAAAGATTGGAAAGATGATTGAAATGATTTTACTTGCAATGCTTGAAGCTGTTTTACGTCTGCTCGTTGGCATAGAAGTGGGTGGAAAATCAGAAAGAAGCTCTATTTGTTTCCTCGCTGCATAAGATTTGCGTCAGCGTTTTTGGGTCCGTGCGGACTGATTCTGATTGGCTTAATTCATTCAAGCCATTATAGTTTGTCTGAAAGAGTTCACTATTGGACAGAAGGTCCAAATAGTGGGGTTGGCTTCTAAGTAGTTTTCGATTTTGTTCTCAAAAGCTGAGTTGACAGTTTATGATTTCTCACGCTGAGATAGATGAATTCAAGAAGAATCTCGGGCTCTTAATATTGTGCACCGCAGAAATATGAGTTGATGATTATCCCGACAGAGTTTAACGGTTGGAGTTGAGATATAATATTTATTCTTAATGTTTAAATATTTATTACGTTGAATGATCATTCTTATAGGTTCATATTCTGCAGCCTAATGGTTTTGTGATCTTTTAAATGGTTTCTCACGCTTGTAGCGAGTACGCAAGTGCGCGGCTACAGTGGGAGAAAAAAATGAGAAAAATAATCCGATAATCGGTGTGAGATAAAAATGAATAATCAAAGAAAAAAAGAATTTCAATAATGCTATTTTGGTTAGGTAATAATCATTGTAGATAGGAAAGGAAGGTCACTCAGGACCTAACACCTCCCTCGCGGGGAAAAATCGAGCGTCCCGCTCGATGACGTAGATGGTTTTTTCAATGATTAGGTACGCGTTGATTAAATTTGCTGGTTCAGAATATGAACTTGGTTAAAATGATCATTTCTTATAAATTACTCAGTTTATATGAAAAAATTTGATTGGATATAAATTAAATAAATTATTGGCGAAACAAGATGCCGTTATACTATGAATGTTATAATCTTATTTACTAAAGAAGAGAATATAATCGTATAGTTGAATAGTTAATAATTTCTAGCATTTAATTATGAATAGAATGACATAAAAAACTCAAAAGAAATGAGAAAAAGTCTGTTGTAACAAATATGATTCCCAAAAAAAAACGCAGAAGCGAGAAAAAAAGTTTTGTTGTGGGAGCCTTATTTAGTAAGATGAATCATATAATATTAAAAATGATGGTTATCATCATAACAATTGTTGTTAAGTTGACTTTAAATTGACAATTCTATAATAGGAGTAGTATAGATTTATTTGTATATGTGAAGAAAGGAAAATCATTTAATAATACGATCCCAAAAAAATAATTATCGGCGTAACAAATGCCGGTTGTTTTCTTAAATTAATAATTTTTATAATGAAAATGACTTATTTCTATTAGGAAGCAAAAACAAAATCGAATTTTTACATTAAGTTTCGTAGCTGTAGCTATAATCTTAATTATAGTTAGTTAACATAATCATTCCTCTTATTTTATAATAATAATGCTAAATGTAAAGAAATGAAAAAAGGAAAGGGAGTAGTTTTATTGAAGAAAGTAGTCGTCAGTGGGAGCAAGAGAGATGGTTGGTAGCAGTAGGAGAGTCGAGAAGGGGTTTTAACACGTCTCCGTATATCTATATGCGGTCGAGATGCATCTTACGGTACCTATGCGGCTCGTACGTGAGCTCCGCTACGCCCGCGCGATGCGTAGGTGGGCGGTCACACATGTATAGTACCACATACGCGCGCTACCTTTCTTACTTTATTTTAATTTTTCGTTGATTTGACAGATTTTTCTTCTTCTATAATAATAAAAAGGGGCTCTACAACGGAGTTTCCTATTCGCCGGAACCGATTTAACCTTATTTTACCTATGGAAGGGGGAAATGTGTGGAATATTAATTATTCATGCATAATTGTCGCGCGTCCTCCGCCTTTTGATTCGGCGAATCTAGTCTGGTGATAAGACGCGATTGCACGTGCAGAGGCATTGAGGAATTTCATTGTTGCAAGTGCGTGTGTGTGATCCGGACAATGTATCGATATGCGAGTTAATGAGTGTCGATGTGTGTGGATCTACTGGACCGTAGGGAAGGAGTCATTAGTCTCTCGATTGTTGGCGACAACATGTCACAAAGAATTTTTTACGTGAGTATTCCCATTTCTCTTCCGGTGTTATAACCAGTGATCATATTGGATAATTAAAGTGGTGGTGAAGTTATTGTTAGTTACGAGTGAGAGAACAAAAAAACAGGAAATAATTGAAAGTGTCTGTTGTCTTAAAGAGGACCTGCGGGAAGAGCCCAGGAGAGAGGGATGGCGCGAGAGGCCATCCCGGGTCGTCGTGGTGGACGGGGTGGTAATTAGGACCACCCTAAGCTTTGATGACGTGGGGACAGCTCGTCCCCGGCGTCGAAATTGTCGCGATCGTCGCGGACGCCGTGGAAGTGTAAGTTTTATGTTAATGTATTTTATATTTTGGTTAAAACGGGAATATTTTCTCAAAATTTCCCGACACAATAAGTATTTTCCAAAATTAAACAAAAAAAATTTTTAATTTAAAACATTTTCAAAATTAAACAAAAAATTTCAAATTAAAATATTTTTCAAACTCAAACAAAAATTTTCAAATTAACATATTTTTCAAATTTAAACAAAATTTTTCAAATTAAAATATCCTTTTCAAATTTAAACAAAAATTTCCAAATTAACATATTTTCCAATATTTAAACAAAATTTTTCAACTTAAAATATCCTTTTCAAATTAACATATTTTTCCCTAGTTCGAGCTTGTCAGTGTCCATGACAATCCGATTATGGAGGAAGGAGCCGGGTCTACGGCCGTGGGGGCCCGCCCAGTGCCCGTGGAGGGAGCGGCGCGGGAGCCAAAGCCGCCGGAGGAGGCGACTCCCTCTGTAAAGGGGCCCACCGAGTCCGGCAGGGCGCCGGAGTAGAGGAGTGAGACGAGGGAAAAAAAAAATAAAAAAAAATAATAAATTAAAATTTTTTTTGGATTGTAATATTTTCTGATTTTCTTTTCTTTTTTTTTTTTTAATAAATCAACATCTAAATTCACCTCTCTTTTTTTTATTTATTTGTTCTTGTTTTCAGGATTGTTCTTTTCCTTCGAGGGTTCCTGGATTTGACTTCTCTTTCGGGTTGGATTCGTTGGTTCAGTGGAGTTTAATGTGGTTTTTCCTGTGTTAGTTGGTTTTTTGTGTAGTGGGAGTGATGGTGTGTTGGATATGTTGAGTGGATGGGAGATACATAAATTGAGTAAAAAAAAATAGAGTGTGGGTTATGATATATATATAAAAAAAAATGGTTATGGGTTATGTTAAGGATTATGTGAAATTACGATAAAAAAGGTATGGGTTATGATAAAGATAACGTGTGGGTTATGGTAAAGATAATGTCGAATTATGCGATTATCACACGTGAATGAAGGACTTTCATTTTGTGTGTCATATTAGTATAAATGGGAAATTCATCAAATTGTGTGTGGGCTATGAAAAAAAAATAGAGTGTGTTATAATTGAGTTCGTGAGGCGTTATGTTGATTTAAGAAGTCGATCATAGTAGATACGCGATTTCCACAGGGTGCAAGATTCGGGGTGCTCCTAGAGGTCGCTCTCTCGATAGTGGTGTTGGTAGGTTGAATTGTTGCTTGGTCGATTATTTCATTCGATCGGTTTTATTCGATGTTGACGCGAGGTTCTAAGCCTAATTCTAAATCGAATTCTTCTAGGTTAGATTTTTCCTTTTTTTGTTTATTTAAATGGATGAAGAGGTGTGTGAGTGAATCCCACAACGCACCTATTAACTTGAAACTCCATCCAAATATGGAATAAAGCGCGATACCGTGAAAAATCGTGTCCAATATGAATTTAATCGTTTTGAAGAGAATATATGCACCAAAAAATATGTTGGACCAATGTCCGATTGTATAGAAAACCTTAGAGAGGGCTCCTAAGGCCGATTGAAATTTGTCTTGTATTTTTTCAAACGTTATCATGTTTTCTAGATTCACGCCCTGGTTGATATTATC
Organism: Zele albiditarsus; assembly: GCA_958496275.1. Taxonomy (NCBI): domain Eukaryota; kingdom Metazoa; phylum Arthropoda; class Insecta; order Hymenoptera; family Braconidae; genus Zele; species Zele albiditarsus. The sequence goes on from OY292416.1 coordinate 533,697, forward strand.
TTGGCCTAATGCCCCGCGAGCGATTGAATGTAATACTGCTGGTTCTTCAACCGGAAACATGATACTCTCACTCAATTTGTTCAAATCTTCCGTCGCGTAAACGCCTGCGTCCATCAAATTACCAGGTTCTACGTATCTCCACGATTTTGAGGTTAACGGGGTCAATTCTATAGGTGGTATGGCTGGAACTATCTGCGGCATAGCCTGTATCCACGCGTTGTTGATTGAAAACATGGGAACAAGATAGCTACTACACTCTATTTGTGTCCCAGCTTGAACTAAAATGTGGGTGGTTGGTCTTAGGAACATCGATTCGTTTCCCCGTGTAACTGGTAGCTCTTGGAAACATTGTTCCACTTTCCTAGCTCGCACTTCGACTGGGATGCATTTGCCTATGCGAACTATTTCGCCAGCGACATGAGCGATGTAACCAGGGCTATTCATGATTATATATGCAAAATCTGCGGGTGATAGATGTGCGGTGCTGAGCGTATTGCTCAGCATTTTCCTTTCTATAGCGCATTGTTGCACTCTTACGTCGTTATACAAATTAACGAGTTGAGTTTTGAAGTGATGAGCTAAGTATACGAATTTTGAATTTACGTAGGTGAAAATGTCGATGTTCTTCGTATCCGTTCCTCTTTTCTTGTTGAGGGGGGTGGCGTTGGTTGTGTCGTATACGAATAATCTTGGGTGTTCGGTCTTGATGAATCTGTAACCGCAATACTCTAAAATGCCTTTTGTCGGCAGAGCGAAAGTATATTCATTGGATGTCACCGAATAGAATTCTTGGTATACATTGTCTACGGATTTATCACGCGTTTTCTCCGCAGAACCTTGGTAAATAACGGAAAATCCATCTAGGCTACAAATTGATGACTCGATTAGCTCCCAAAAGGTATGGCCGTTGTTTAAATCCATGCATTTTTCTTCATCATAACGACACCTAGTTCCTGATCTGAGAATTAGATCATTTGATTCGACCTTGACTGTTGCATAATAATCCTGTATGGTAATGAATACTTGTCCTAAAACTACTACATCGTCCCATGACCCGTAACGGTCTGGGAATGAGCCGCCTGTGCAATTACCGGAGCTATCTACCTTGCCTGCCAGTTGAATTGGCCTGGTGGTGGTGGAATTCTTAAATATCTCCGAATGATAATGGTCGTTGAGCCGGAATGTGTGTGTGTCATGTAATTCTTTACATTTCGATTGAGATATATCTACTAGGTATTCTATAACACCATTGGATACGAGTGAGATGTGGGAATGCATTCCGCAATAATAGATAGATCGATGGATTTCTATTTTGCATTGGTAAACATGAACAGTAGAATATTCAGCGGTTTGGAGGAGTTGGATACTAGCGGGAGTAGTTATGGGGTTCGGTATAGGTATATTACATTCGCGAATCTTATTCAATGAGTAAGTAGACATGTTCATTCCCGGTACGGCACAGTCGTATGCGATAATGCATGATCCTAGGCGTGCGCCGGAGAGAATCATGGTGAATAGTGCGAACAAGGTTATCTTGTCCATCATGTAACACCTGAAAGTGTAACGATTGGACCTTAGGACTTGTTGGAATAGTAGTGATAGAAATAGAGAGAGGAGAGAAAAGAGAAGAATAGAAATAGAGAGAGAGAGAAGAAAAAGAGTAGAAAGAAAAAGGTGAAGATGGCATGAATGAAGCAGTATTAACTACTGTTAATCAATGTGCTAAGAATCAGATCAACTTGAGTTCGTATCGGACGGTACAACTAATTCGGCCTGGTCCATATGTATTCTTCTAATTTGACCAGGGGCTATTCGAATGTCGATATTATTTCTTTCGTCGATCACTTTTACGATCTTATATTTTCCTAAATAATTGTCATCTAGTTTCCTATCTGTTCTATCTTTAATATTCTTTTTGATGTTAACATATTGTCCTACGCGAAATATTTTGGGGTTTATCTTCTTGTCGTAATACTGTTTGGACTTTAATTTGGCTGCGTCTTGATTCTGTCGCGCAACGTTTCTAGTCTCTGTTAGTTTATTCATTAAGTCATGCAAATAGTCGTTGTACGTAGGGAGTTTGTCAAATGGTTCTAAATCGGATGGTAATCTAGCTTTTTCGCCGAAAACTAACTCGTGTGGAGTGTAATGAGTGGCTGAATGTTTGCTTGTATTATAATTGAACATTGCGAAGGGTACCCATTGGTCCCAATCATCATTGTCTCTATAATTTTTTAAATAATCATTAAGCACTTGATGAGTGCGTTCTAGGGAGCCATTTGATTGTGGATGAAAAGAAGTTGTTTTGAATTGGGTTATGCCCAACTTTTTTGTAATTAATGTCATGAGTTTTCCTAAAAAGTATGTTGCTTGGTCAGTTAGTATGGCTCGTGGTGCTCCGAATCTGAGTACAAAATGTTCAATAAAGGCTTGAGCTACCGTTCCAGCTGTGTAATCTGGTATAGGGACTACTAAGCAATATTTCGAAAGATCATCTTGCATTGTCAAGATATATTTATTTCCGCTTTTTGAAATTTTATAAGGGCCAACTACGTCTAATGCTACTCTATCAAAAACGTTCACTGAAGTTTCGGTTAAGATCATGGGTTGTTTTGTTTTGATTCTAATAAGTTTTTTCTTCTGGCAACTGACACACTTTTTAATGAATTTTTCAATGTCATGTTTCATATATTCCCAAAAATATTGACTTCTAATTCTATCGTATGTCTTCGTGATGCCTTCATGTCCGGCACAGGGTGGTTCATGATTCAATTTAATTATATTGGGAATTTCCTCTCGGGATGGATATATTATTTTCTCTAAACAAATAGTGATTTTCATTTGTGTGTCTAATAAAAGGATTCGAAGTATTGATTTAATATGTTTCCAAGTGTCTCTATCAAAATTACTTTTGCCCTGTGACACGCTAGCAGATTCTAAATTTAATTCTTTCATTTTTTGATACCATTTTCTGAACCCATTTTCTACGTCTTCTTTGTAAATGGTGTCGGTTCCTTTTCTTTTAATAACAATTGCGAATATTGTCTTACTTCTTAATCTTTTGACTATTATATGGCCTATTTCATACTCAGATGTCGATTTCTTGAGCGGAATTAGTCCGTCAGTGGCGAAATTTCGACCTATTAAATCTATAGGGTCACCGTCGTCTTGTATAAAGCAAATTAAGTTATCCTTTCGCATTTCTAGGTTGTCAGGTGTGTCAATGACGTTTGTGGGGAGTGCTATGTCTTCAGTTATGATGGGTATTTGATTAATTCGTCAGCGACAGAGTCAGCCGATTTAAGATGTACAGGTGGCACCTGTGGCTTAGTTATTATTACTATATTGTTATCAGTAATAACGTCTTGGGAAGCGTTGTCAGGTTGGTTTAACAAGTCGGGATGGTTTGAGTCGATTTCTGTACCAGAGGAAGAATTTATGTAAATGTATCCGTCTTCGATAGTGTTAGGCGTAATGTGTGAAGGATGAAGGATGGGTGAATGTGTTTCCTGCGTAAGGTCGATAGAGTAAAGAGGTTCGGTCATGATTTCATCTAAGTCGATTGGCAAAACAGGAGTTGTGTTAGGCGTTTTTACTGATTCTCCTATTCTTCGCTGTTTTGTTGCAACGGGGTTAGATGAGACGCTACTGGCTGCCTCTGATTGAGTTGTGGAATTATTCTGTTTGTCTATTCGCGTTTTCCTATCCTTGACTGTTCTTTTAGTTGTTAATTTAGGCTTTATTTGACTCAAAGGTATTTTGTCGTCACCATTAGATTGTGGATCGTGATGTACGTCTACAGTTACTATTAATTAAGAAGGGATGTCGCCTGTTTCTGTCTGAGTTTCTGGTTGTTGGGCGTCTTGGGGATATGAATTGTCATTGAACGCGCCCGTATGAGTTTGTTGAAGTTGTAATTTGGCTGGATTTAATTTAAAATTTGGGGAATGTTGGATTTTTTCCAAACGAACGTGACATTCCCTTAACAAATTTCTTTCGCTTCTAGTTTTCAGTCTTTTCGGACCAAATTTATCGCAATTACTTGGTGTTCTCGCGGTTTGATCGGCAGCGTCCTACATGAAACCGAGTGTACGCGGATTAATACCCATCTCTTCAGAATGTGAGGTATCGTCAGAACTTATTACAATTATATTTGATCCGCGACGTTGAGAAAATGATGGGTGATTGAAATTTGATGTTGACGTTTCGTGATCGTCATTATCATCTTTATCGGTTGTGACAGGAGTGAAGGGAGATGGTTTAACCTTTTTCAATACAGGCTTGACATTATTTTTATCTGTAGGGGATGAAGAGGAAGTTATATGAACTCTTTTCCCGTGGGCTCGCGTTTCGTCGAGTTCGTCTCGTTGAAGAGAGTCTATTCTATTTTTCTGACTTATTCCTATCGAAATATGTGCCTTAGGAATGGATTGAATAGGATGGATGTTTTGTGCGGAATCTGACGATGGGTTGAGGGATCTTTGATATGAAGTCGAACATATCTTATCTCTAGGTGAACTTATTCTTACTGGATTATTATTAAATTGGTTATTTTGAATAACCGGAATTGATTGATTACTTATTTTGAGTTGAATAGATTGATCCCCGGATCGTTCAGACGTCTCCATTCGATTGGGTGTCTCTTCCCCATTAATATCTCCTGGATTAGCTGCGATCTCGTGAGTCATTTGATTTTCGGACGGACCGAAATTTAATTGATTATTAAAACTAGGATTTTGAAGATTTTCTTGGTTATTATTATTAGGAGATTCAAGACGTACTTGATTAAATGGATTTCTATTACTAGGATGTTCAAGATTTACTTGACACGATTGGTTTGATTGATTATTATTACTAGAGGTAGATTGACTTGAGGAATTATTATCACTAGGGGTTGATGGATTTATAGATACTATAGGATTTTCAATGGGGGACTGATTGAAGGATATAGTCAGATTCTCAATGGGTGATTGGTTAAAGGCAATTGTTAAGTTTTCGATAGGTGATTGGGCGTCTTGGTCTACATCCGTGTTGGGATTAGATTCGCCCGATGTGGAATCATCATTTCTTCCTAAATTGATCATTTGTATATTTTTTATAAACCTATCCCATTCATGTGTTTCTTTATCTAATACATTGAGTGGGTCGGTGTTTCCTGATTTGAGTAGTGAGTTATCGTTCTTTAGAAGTTGTGGGGGCGGAGCAGGTTGTCGCCATGAAACGGAAATTCGATAAACTTCTCTAGATTCAGTAGGGTTAACGGGATTACGTGGTAACGCGTCAGCATTGGTATTTATTTTTCCCGCTTTATATTGAATAGTGAAATCGAAGTCGCTGATATTTTCGCGTCAACGCATAATGCGTGAAGTCGGGTCGTTGAAACTATGGACCCAAACGAGAGGCCGATGATCAGTGATCATCGTGAATTTCCTACCGTATAAATATGGTCTAAATGTCTTTAATGCGAACACGATAGCTAGCATTTCTTTTTCTGTTGTTGAATAATTTTTCTCGGCTTTGCCTAGAACCCGTGATGCAAATGAAATGGGTAAATCTTCCCTAATCTTGCCTTGAGACAAGACCGCACCTAAAGCGTAACCGGACGCATCTGTCGTTACAATGAAAGGTTCATTAAAGTCAGGATATCGAAGGATTGGATATTCACATAAGAGGTCACGTAATGTAGTGAATGCTTGTGTATGTTGTTCAGTCCATGGAAACGATTTTTCTGTACTTGTCAAGTCCGATAATGGTTTGGCTATGTACGCAAAATCTTTAATAAATCGTCGGTAATAACCGGCTAGGCCCAAGAATTCTTTAACGTTGGTCCTAGATTTGGGTTGTGTGAATTCTTTCAATGCTTTAATTTTTTCGGGATCCGGTTTCACGCCGTCACGTCCAATAATGTGTCCTAAATATTTTACTTCGGTTCTGAAAAACTCGTATTTCTCAGTTTGCAAGGTTAAATTGGCCTGTCGTAGCCACTCCGCGAATTTTCTGAACTTCAAATTATGTTCTTCAATGGATCGAGCATAAATAACAACGTCGTCGAGATATACGAGTAATTCGTCGCCTTGTAGTCCATTAAGAGTCAAGTCCATTAATCTTTGAAATGTCGCGGGAGCGTTTCTTAGTCCAAACGGCATCCTATTAAATTCGTAATGACCGTGAGGAGTTGTGAAAGCCGTTTCACATTGATCTACGAAATGCATTGCTATTTGATGAAACCCGGAAGCTAAATCGAAAATCGAAAAGTATTTGGCTCCAGCTAATTGATCAAGGATGTCATTTATGAGCGGTAGAGGATATGCGTCACCTATTGTTTTCTCATTTAATTTGCGATAGTCTATTACTAGTCGCCACTTTTTATTACCTTGCGCGTCAGGTTTCTTTGGCACTATCCATAATGGTGAATTCTAAGGTGAACTAGAGGGTTGGATAATGTGCATTTTCATGAGGTCTTGAATTTGTTTCTCTACTTCAGCTTTTTGTGCTTGTGGAAAACGGTATTGTCTTGTAAATACGGGGACGTCATCGGTTGTGTGGATTCTATGAGTTGTGACGTTAGTAGCCCGTAATAATTCTCCGGGGAGATGAAATAAATCCGCGTAGCTAGTCACTAATTCATGCACTGCGTTGCGTTCTTCGTCATTTAAATGTTCAAGGTGTAAAGTTTCAATTATTTTTTGTGTACGATCTCTACCCGTAAATTGAGATATTATTTCTTTTCGACGCTTTAACTCGCCCTCGTCCTCGCTTGTTTCAAATGGATATAATGGGATGACTGGGACATCTATTGTGATATCATTTCCCGATGTATTTATGACGTATAAATGAGCAATACCGTTACGATTAGAGACTAATGATTGGCCTGCATAGACGCCTTTTGGAAAGTCGAGGGCGGGAAGATATCCTTCTGTTAAATCGTCGGAAGTTGTCCGTACGAAAATCGCGGTTTTGTTCCTTGCCGGTAAAACAAATTGTTCTCGTACTTGAAATTTATATATTATGTTATTGAAATGAGCCTCCTTCTTACTATAATCTATCTTTCCATTGTTATTCTGCATGAACTCCGTCCCAATTATGCCTGCACAATTTAGAGGGAATTCGTCTGGAACGACATGGAATTCGTTGAGAGAATTGTCTACTTTTATAATTATTTTTCCCAAAGTCTTGGGTTTTTCGTCAATAGAAATTCCGTTTAGTTCGTATGTAATAGTTGCGTCTATGTCCATGGGATTCGCTAATTCAGACTTTTTAATCAGGTTCAATTCTGAACCGGTGTCGATTAGGAGTCGTCCCTGTTTTAATTTTAATTGATCTGTCTTGATAAGAATTGATGGCGATTGATAAGAAGGAGTTATTAATATTTTACACTCAGCGCTTCGAGCAGGTGTGATAGATTTGATTTTTGAAGTTGGATTATCTTCCGCCGTCGGCTTTATTAATTCTGGATTTGAGATTTTTTCGACGCGAGATTCGATTTCTGGCAATTTACATGTTTCTTGGACTGCATTACTTATTTGATTCTGGTCGATTCGCGGTTTAAACACGGTTCTGCGCAATGGTACCGGTTTGTAGATTGAATGATGATTGTTCGGTAGTGAAACGGGTGAGGTTAGCGCGAATTTTTGTCTTCCCTCATCACCGCGCCCGTGGGATGAGGGGGCCGGTCGTTTCCCGGATTCGGTCGTTGGTCGTTAGCATTATTTTGAGACGACCTTTGATTGCGTGCTTCTAGTTTACGGCATTCTTGAATGACGTGACCCGTTTCTTTGCAATATTTGCACGACTTGACGTAGGGTGGCGGATGTGGATCAGGAATATTCGAAGTTGATTGGAAAGGGTAGTTATTTCGGATGTTGTAGTCAGGATAACTAACAGGGAAACTGTGATCTGGGTAATTGATTTGTGCATAGGGATTAATGTTAGGGTAAATGGGATAATTTGTGGGAAAGTTAATTGGGAAGTTGGGATACCCATTCTGGGGCCCCTGAATCGCGTTGATTTTTTGATATTTGGTTGTACGGGGAGCCTGTTTTTGATTTTTTTCGACGGGACTATTCCCGTTCGCCATATCGACTGCTTTTTTCCTATAACAGATATCAATATTGTGGCCTGACCATCCGCAAAAGTCGCATTGTGCCTCTGGCACTTCTACTTTGGCAGGTTCAATGGTCGATTCCTTATTCGATTGTGCTACGAGTATTTTTTTAGGGGGTGGTGCAGGTCGAAATTGTGGGAATTCGTTAAGTTCCCGTTCCGCGTATCTCCCTTCGGCTATTGCGTCTTGAAGATCATCAAATTCCCTAGTTCTAAATAACCTAAGGTACTCGCACCGGAGTCCTCGCACAAATCCGTTGGTTAAATCCTGAATCAGGATTCTTCTGTTAGCGTCTTTGTCCGTTAAGTTTGTCAAGTGTAATTGTTCTAATATCTTAATTAACAATTCTTCAGCTCGTCCGGCGTAGGCGTTGATTTTTTCGTGGGGTAATTGACTAAAATTAATAATTTCTTGTCGTAATGTGTTATATGACTTGGGTGTGTCGAAGTAGTCTTTTATGCAATTGATTACAGCGTCGATAGTACGCGGTTTTGATTTGCATACCCGTTTTAGAGCGTCGCCCTTGAGTCTACTCGTTAAAAGGGCTAAAATCTCATGTTCCCTATAAGGTGGAACATATTCTTTGGCATTCCTACAATGCGTGATGAAGTCACTCGCATCATAACCTTCGTCTGTGCCATCAAAATGTGGGATTGAATGTATATAATCCTTTGGTCCCAATTGAAATCTATTGTCTTGTCTATATGTATGTCGTGTGTGTGAGGGTGATTGTGAGCGTCTTGTATGTGTTCTGTCGGGTGATTCAGTACCGTTTCTCAGCATATAAGGTAAAATGTCATTATTTTCTTGACTAGCTCTCCGTCGGGAGGGTGTTGGAGGCGTTACGTCAACGCGAATCGTTGGATTTAAACGTTCGTGTGATTCTGTACTGGATGGGATTGATGTGCTTCCTATTTTTAATTCATTTGACTCGACTTTGAGCGTTAATGCCCTTAACTGTTCTTCTAATCTTTCTCTATTTTTACATCGTTCTTGTTCGCGAATTTTAATTACTGTTAATAAATCGACTAGCGAACTACCGGAGTCAATCTGAAATTCTTGCATGATAGGGTCATTGAGTAGGTCTTCAGGTATTATAATGGGGTTTGCCATCTTTGTGTGATGAGAGAGAGTATGAAAGTGATTTAGAGGTGTTGAGGGTTATAGAGAGCGAAGAATATTAGAAAGATATGACTTACAGAACGACGACTACTTTTAGTGCAATGGGAAAAGAATACGGTATGGTGTGTGGAGATGATGAGTCCCACGCCGAAGTGGACGTAAGCTCGGATGACGTTGATAGTTGTCTCGGGATACTGAGAATAATCTAGGCTCTGTTGACGATGATTTTGAGATGATGGCTTGAGTGCGGAATGGCACTAAGTTGATCTCGATGATGTAGATTTTTTCCTGATGGTTTAGTTGAATCGATACGTCTGGTATCGATCGATTCGTTGTTGTAGAAAAAAACTGGATGACTGAATTGTTGGACACCAGTCTTTTCGGTTAATAGTTTATTAATAGCTAGTTTTTGTTCAATGTTTTTCATGTTCACAAATTTTCACCAGATGTTCACTAAGTTTATCACTTCTAACTTCAAACAAGCGATCCCACCGCTGCCACCAAATTAATATAAATATAACTGTTACGTCCTAGTTGTAGACTCGGTTGAGTTGGTTGGGTTGCCCCAAATATTAGGTACGAGATGAAAAAACACAGTTATTTATACCAATTAATTTTGAGTAAAGTCCGAAATGGTATTGGGATCGTTGCTTGTTATGCCGCGACCCGCGGTTGAAGGTTGAAGGAATGAACGGGTGTTTATGAATGAACTCACAAATAGTTTATAGAATAACACTTATTTCGTTGTTTATTATCTCACTCACAATAATATCAATATAACAATTTATACACTTATTCACAATGTTGGTTCGCAATTTAGAGATCTCGCAACCTTTGATTATTAGTTGTCGAGTTGAATTGATTCTTTGAGTGCGAACGCGTCAACTGTGGTTAGGTGATAATAACCTTAGCGAACTGGAATTATACCGATCGCGTTGGCGAGTTTGAATTGATAAAATAACGTGAGCTTTACTTCTAGAGCAGTTCTCAAAAGATTGGAAAGATGATTGAAATGATTTTAATTGCAATGCTTGAAGCTGTTTTACGTCTGCTCGTTGGCATAGAAGTGGGTGGAAAATCAGAAAGAAGCTTTATTTGTTTCCTCGCTGCATAAGATTTGCGTCAGCGTTTTTGGGTCCGTGTGGACTGATTCTGATTGGCTTAATTCATTCAAGCCATTATAGTTTGTCTGAAAGAGTTCACTATTGGACAGAAGGTCCAAATAGTGGGGTTGGCTTCTAAGTAATTTCCGATTTTGTTCTCAAAAGCTGAGTTGACAGTTTATGATTTCTCACGCTGAGATAAATGAATTCAAGAAGAATCTCGGGCTCTTAATATTGTGCACCGCAGAAATATGAGTTGATGATTATCCCGACAGAGTTTAACGGTTGGAGTTGAGATACAATATTTATTCTTAATGTTTAAATATTTATTACGTTGAATGATCATTCTTATAGGTTCATATTCTGCAGCCTAATGGTTTTGTGATCTTTTAAATGGTTTCTCACGCTTGTAGCGAGTACGCAAGTGCGCGGCTACAGTGGGAGAAAAAAATGAGAAAAATAATCCGATAATCGGTGTGAGATAAAAATGAATAATCAAAGAAAAAAAGAATTTCAATAATGCTATTTTGGTTAGGTAATAATTATTGTAGATAGGAAAGGAAGGTCACTCAGGACCTAACACCTTTTAGAGAATTTATTCAAGTTTTCGAAACCCACCTTGAATTTTCTGTGCGATTCTTGGTTGCTGAGATATTGATAATCGAAGACAAAATGATCCTTTTCCATTCAAACACCGATATCTCAGCGAGAAATGCTCGTGTCGAGGTCTCTGAAAAAAAAAATTGAAGCTGAATAAAGAAGTTATCCGGTCCATATAGAGATTAAGTCGAAAAAATGTTTTCCATGTTCGTAGACTGAAAAAGAAAAAACCAGAAAAATTTTGAAAATTTTTTTTGCCGTGGTATTCTCGAGATTACTCGAAAAAAAATACAAAAAAAACTTTGGAACTCAGGTCCAAAAACTTGACACTTGGAGCTACAATTTTCTTCTTTTTATTAGCTGTACGACCATTTCTCTTCAAATTACAGCTTGTTGAAAATCCCCCAAAAATTTTGATTTTTTTCTTGTTCCCTTAATTGTTGCGCGGAGTGTAATTTTTTTTTCAACAATTTCAATTACGTCAAGATATCGATGACCCGTGATCGTGGATGGATGGTCGACTTAGCGCGTCAAAGTTATTATTCAGCTTACTTTGCCACCCTGTCTCGCCCACACCCGACGCACCATGTCGCTATCCATCATCATGACTTGTAATACTCAAACCACAATACTTCACTAAATGAACATGAAAAATTGATTGTTCCGATTCTCTTTATTCCATTGTTATTATTAGATATTACTACCCCATATTGAAAATAATCTACAAACCCGAACACAATACAATTGTTGTACAACCCGTATTTGTGTACAATTCTTATCGAAATTTTAATTTTATTTATAGTGGTTTTTTTTTTTCATTATTATACAGTCTTACTTACGATACAAAGTAAAAGTAGTAATAATTTTTTTTTCTACCACGTCGCTTACTTATAATCATACCATTTAAGCAATCTATTGTTACCCAACACATTTGCGCTAATATATAAGAGATTAATTTATGTATACCCATCAATTTAAAAATGTGAAATAGTATTAAGAATTCAGAGAACCAGTATAGCACTGGCAGGAGTTCTACCATAATACTTACGGCATGTTCTTTTTTTATTCAAGTTTATTCAGCCGATAATCTACTATGTATAATAATGTGTTATTTCTCCTGTTGAATAAACAAGTAAAAAAAAAAAGGTTGCGTCGCCCATCGTCGCAATATTATTCGGTAGTGTGTTCGGTACATTTGGCTGAGGGAAGTATTTGCTCGTCACGTTGATAATTATTTGGCAACGTACGACTTATCCGGCAGGTTTGCGCCGTGTTCGTTATCAATCCATTTCATTTTCCCTCTGGCCACATTTCATTTGGAAGCGTCGATATTCCCGGTTGTTCTCATTGTGTGGAGGAGTTGGTTAGGGTGACTTCGGTATCCTTAGGGCTGTGCTGGTATTGGCAGGGTCTCCAGGCAGGCCATCACATTTATTCTACCATTCTCTCATACATACATTCATTCTTAATTAATGTTGTTTTGCAGGCAGCAGCGGCTAATTTGGATTAAACCTAAATAAAAAGGGGTAAACTATGCCCTTTATTGGGCTGAACAAACGAGTAGCTCGTAGTTATTAGAATGTGGGTGGCCATCACGTTACACGCTACACTACGTTCGGCGACATCATTGACAACAGCCAATTTACCAAAAAATTGTTTACATTCCTGAAAACTATTGTTAGGTCCTGAGCGACCTCTATGCTTATTTATAATAACCCCTCCCTTAAAACCAAGATCATTAGGTTTTTATTACATCTAAATCCCCATTACAATTTAGTCACGCAGCATGTTTTTTTCCCTCTTTTCCTCCCACTGTTGCCGCGCTCGCGCGCAGTGCAACAATCGTGAGAAACAAGTCAATGAATAAATAACATTCAGTTGCAGAATATGAACCTGTTGAGATAATCATTTGAAGAGAAGAAATGTTTAAACAATAGGAAAAAAATATTATATCGTCAATTTAACCGTCGAAACTAGGAACATCATTGCGCCATCATAATTTCATATCTTTTATAAAATGTAACATGACACGTATGAGACACTTCTCAGATTCACTCACATTAGCGTGAGAAAAACTGAATTGCTGATTCAGCTTTTCAGACTAGAGTTGAGACTTAACCTCACCATTGGACTTTCTGTCTGATGATAGACAGTTTAAATAATTAACGGCGAATCAAAACGGCTAGAATAAATTCAGCCAATTAGAATAAGTCCGCATGGACCCGAATTGCTGACGCGAATTTTCCGCAGCTCTTAAATACCGAGCTCTCGCTCTTCCAACTGCACTTCTATGCCAGGGAGCAGACTATAAGCGTCTTCCACGCATAAATAAAATCTACATAAAACATTCAAAGCATTTTTCAAAGCTGCTCTAGAACTCAGTCAATAACGATTAAAATCTATATCGAACGTTCTCGTACGCATTGAGCGTGAGTTAAAATATTAGTGAATAATTAATTCCTGTTGTCATAATCTTCGAGTGAACTTCGACGAATTTATAAAACCATTAAACAATCATTGTGAAGCCATCAACCAATCATTGTGAAACCGTGCCATAAATATTCACATTGTGATTTCTAGTGAATAATCAATAAATCAGCGATAATCGTGACTTTTAGTGAATAATTAATAAACGAGTGATAATCTTAACTAAGTGAACCTTTCGTATCGTTGATATCATTTATCCAATTCCTTCTTGCTTCAACCGCGGGTCGCGGCATAGCAAGCAACGATCCCAATACCAATTTGGACTATTCTCTAAATTCAATTAAAATAAATAACTGTTTTTATCATTTCCCGAGTAACATTTGGCAATTCAGACCGAATAGCAACATCGACACTCAGGACGTAACATGCTGGACCATTTGTCGACTTCCTCACTTAAAAATTCATGTGGCAAGTCAAAGTCTTTGAATACAGTCAACGATTCTGCTGGAATGAATTCACTTATATCTTTGTTTAGAAATTCATGTAAATTTTCGTTGTCAAATTCATATTTTCTGGCTTTAGTTTTTGCAGGTTTTCAATTTTACAAATGACCCAAAAAAATTAAATCTTCAGCGAAAAAAATAAGAATTTCGTTTTGACTTCAACTTCAACCTTGAATAACTTTTGAAGGAGTGAATTTAGCCAATTTGTTTGAAGACCTTTTTTGTGAAGCATTCAACTTCCTTCAAAAAATGTATCCAAGTTAATTTCGTTTATCTCAATGGTTTAGGAGTTATGAGACAATAACCCGCTCAGTAAAAAAAAAGTCAAAAATGACGATGATAGACCTCTCAATTACCGAAACAATGGACAAAAATGGCCGCGAAATGTTAAACATGAAACAATGGGTCCAACACTTACAAGTTTATGTAGATCAAACACACACAAACCGATTTTAATTTACTTGACAATTTCAATTCAAGATTGCTAACTGAAACAAACAATATCTATTTACAAGTGACTATCCGAACATTCACGCACCAACGCATTTACAATGATACTTTTTAATAAATGTATTTGTCACACACACTCTTATGACATATACGCTAGGCGATCCCGGTGGAAGTGAAGCCTCGGATGCCTTCGCTTCCGTATATCAATTCATTTGTGAACCTCTCAGACCAATCCTAGACATCTTCCTTGTCTAGGACCCAATTATAATTTATGCCAAATTCTCTGGTGATTGAAAGCCCAATCACGGTTATCTTCATCGATTAATCGATTTATCATTGGTAGTCACTCTGCCGGAGTCAAGAGGCGCTGTGCGCTACCTGTTGAGGTACCGCCGATATCTCCGCACATGCCGGCGTAATTGAATCTTCTGCGCATTAACTCGCCGACGTGACAAAGAATAATAAAATCGAGTTGAGACAGATGGGGACTCCAGTACCGTTATCCGTGTTATCTCTTGTTTTACTGATGACTATTCTGGTACATCAATGCAACTACCCACTGTGGTTTCCCATTGCTATTTATTTCCAAAATTGCGATCCAATGTTAAATTCGCGAAGATAATCAGATTCCGGACAACAAACAGCCACTAGGCATAAAATTATTGATTGGTGGGAGTCCCCTAAGATGATCCACGTTGACAGGTACAGGTTGTGATCTCTTTGACATACCACATTCATTCCATCCAATCATCCATTCAATAACATTATATAAAAATACCCTTTTCGATTTCTAAAAACTACAGCATCGTTTCCACCTGTATATGGGATATCATTATACTAATATTAATCGAAATAAGTTTAGTATGGTGTGACGCTGCGTCCTTTACTTCGCCTTTCTAGGGGCAAAAGGGGCCCGTCAGGCTTCGGGATGCCACTCTGACTATTCCTACTAAAAAACGGGAAGTAATTGAGGGTCAGAAACCTCAATTATTCCTATTAATTACTATAAAGAAAATGAACGATATCAATATTATATATTTTATCAAATGGATATAATTATCCGGAATATAATTTAACTCCGTTACACAAAAAGAAAAAATGATAATTTAAACAATAAACAAAATTGAAATTATTATTCGGAACTTAATAGATTCCGTATTATGACAGTGTGAATTATTCGAACAATTCAAATATTAAACAAAATAATAATGCGGTTAACAACGATGCGGGAATACGCCTGGTCGATTTTGATCCTTATCGCAATTTTGACCCTTACGGCGGCGTCAATACCTATCTCTCTCGCACCTTCGCTATGTATATTCCGCACCAATGGAGACTATTCTCCCGATTAATTCTTCAATATGCATTACAAAATGACTATGTCCCTTATTCCGTGTTATATTAATTTACAAACGTGTTATTTTCCGGATAAAACGTGCGCGGGATGGACAGGTATACAACGAACAATATTTTCTATGAATTTAAACACGACCGAACAAATACTCGTTATTATTACTTCGAACAAAAATGGCTTCTTTCCATTTTATAATTGGTAATGAAAATTTGCGGCTCAACACTTACGGGTAAGTGTAGATCTCACACACAAACTGAGTTTACGTAGAACTACTGCAATCATTTAACAATATATAAACGATCTGAAACAAACAATGTAATTTTTAAAAAGACATTCCGCACATTCACGGACAACGTGGTTTATCACAATACTTTATCTCATACTATGCACACACATACAACAGATAACCTGCACGTCAGGCGATCTCGGTGGAAGTGAGGCCTCAGTGCATTCGCTTCCGTATATCATGTTCTTTGTGAATAAATTAGGCCAATCCTGAACATCTTCCTGGTCTAGGATCCAATCACATCCCTATGCAAATTCTCGATGATTGACAGCCCCAATCATCGCTATCTTCATCGATTAATCGAGTTTCTATTGGTAATTGAGTTACCGGAGTCGAGAGGCGCTGCACGCTGCTTGTTGCAGTGCCGCCAATTTATCCGTATGTTGAGACGTATCTCCCACGTCTGCGCATATCCTCGCGCACATGCCGGAAAATAGTACCAATGAATTCGGACAAATGGCGACTTTGGTATCATTATTCATATACTGACAATACCATACCATCAAAACAGTCCATATGAATTCCCAAACAACATTGGCGGTCCACAATTGAAATAATCACCCACGACGTCCAGACTTCAATTATTTATACCAACAACTCCATAGCGACAATGGCAATCCGGAACTGTCAAAGTGAATCTGCATGGGACCCTAATTATTCACCGTCGATTTACTGTCATCTTCAAAAATGACAGATGCAGGTTATGATTATTATTTCAATTATATCCACTCACTCTCTCATTTACTCATACTGCATAATATTGTTCGCAGCTCCGGAAAATACCAAATAATAAATGAAAGAAAGAATTAATCGGGGAAATGATTAAATATTATCATTATTCAATTGCAATGAGTGGCAACGGCCACCTCATCACAATGGCTATAATATTGTGACACTTACCAAGTGTCTGAATTCTAATGTGAGTACAGTCCAAGCTTCCAAAGACTCTTGGAAAACGTGCAATGTCGAAGAATTTTAACTGCGTTTGCTTCATCTCATTTGGCATTGTGGGAAACTTTCTGTAATGTGGCCGGAGTTGAGCAATTGCAGCTGTAACTTTATGTACTATTGTATGTGCACTTATCTTGCTGACTCTACTGAAGTCCCCAGCAGAAATGAGATGACTTCCAGTCTCATAAAATCGCAGTGTCAAAAGCAGTTGGTTCATCGGAGATATGGCATGGTTTCTAAAAAAAAACGTATAAATTTTATGCCAGATTAGGCTTGCACGTGTAATGTGATACGAGTCTAATCAGAAAAGATTCTAATAACATGGACATTCAGGCACTAACTACTGACTGTTCTCTTCGATGCTCCAGTTCATGTCGTGTTTGCTGCAGGACTTTAAATACATTTTCTTTCGATAAGCGAAATCGAACAGGAAAATCTATGTCATTAAATTCTTCGAAATGGTCTATTCGTTTTCTCACGACTTTCGGCCTTCGATGCATGAAAAAATCTTCGTCGTCTCAAGACGATAACACAGCATCGATGATTCGTCTGTTTGCCATTTTTTCGCAACAATATTATTCTTGCATTCACTCGAATTATTGTTAAAAAAACGAAGATAAATATGTTCTAGCTACAATACAAATTACCGTAAAATGAAGTTAGGTTAGAAATCCGCAAGCAGCGAGCGTGTTGTCAGTTGATACACATCACTGATATACATAACCTATATATGCAGCACTCGCCGCATTTCCCCCGAATTTAATATTTACGCTTGGCATCACATCACGTGATAGCCACATTCCTGAACGCGCTAGCACCTAGCTTCTACACGCATCAACACAATAAATACGATAGATTTCCAGAATAGAGTAAGCATTGGGAATTGAGACAACGCGCTCAATGTACGACTGTGCTCCGTTGTAAATTATTTTATATAATATATTTCAACTTACACGAATTCACGCATCCTAATTTCGTATAGTTAGTGGAACCCCGAGTACCTTATGCAACACACTCCAACCTATCCGCTACATATGAAACGCGTGCGCGTGTCGAGATGCCTGTGATTTCGTCGCGTAGACGTCGTTGTTTTAAGTCGACCAATAAACCGAAATGACTTAAAAAATCAGCACCGATAATTGGTTTAGTAAAATCCGCGATGACGAAGCGCCATGTAAAATCGCGGCGTAGCCCCAAGTCGAGTGTGAGCGTGCTACAACCGTATGTGTGTATTAACGAACCGTTGGCTGCGTATAATTGGTATCCAACAGGCGTAGGGATTGTTTTAAGCCGTTTCTGCGGAAATATCGAGAGATCGGAACCTGTGTCCACTAAATATTGTGTCTTAGAGGTAAGATCTGTGATAAAAAGGCGGCTGGTTGATGCAAAAGAATCGTGTTCCGCCTCTAGCGATTCTCGTACTCGTTTTTTGAATAATTTTTGCAGCCTGGTATGCAGCGTTGCGCGGCGTTACCAAATTTATTGTGGTACCAGCAAATACCTTGTTTCAATTTGTTGCGTGATGTGGATCTGCTTCGTTGTTCCGTGCGGTGTTTGCTCCTGTCGCGAGAGCGGTGTTTTGTGAGCGCAGCGACTTGACGCGTGAGCTCATGGATTTGTTGGACGAGTGATTCGTTTGTCGTCTCCGTACTCGCGACGTATTTGGATGCAGCGATCTCATGTATGTGGTCAGCAAGTTTTCCGAGTTGATCGAGCGACGCCGTTGTTTGTGTGGCGAGCGCTGTCTGTGTAGCCGTGGGCAGTCTGTTGAGCCACAGTGTTTTGACGAAGTCATCGGGCGTTGTTGTGCCGGCGAGGTTTTGTAATTGTCGGAGAAATTGTGATGGCGTCCGGTCGCCGAGTTCTTCATGTTCGAGAAGTTGCTTGATTTTTCTCTCTTGCGATGTGCCGAACCGCGCGATCATCTCTGCTTTTATGACCTGGTATGGATTGTTGGCTGGAGGTGTGATGACCAAATCTTGTACCTCGGTCATGTGAGTCGTGTCAAAGCTTGATAAAACGTAATGGAAACGTGTCAATTCACCTTCGATGTTGTTGAGCGCGAATTGTGATTCAAGCGCTGCGAACCATAGCCTCGCGTTGTCCAGCCAGAATTGCGGTGGCCTAATGGCTGGTCTAGAGCGCTGTGAGGCTGCCATGGTATCCTGTTGGGTTGGTGAAAATGCGGCTGAGTTCCTCACGGATTCGGTGTCCGGGTGTTGCTGGGTGGGAAGACCAAAATTAGTTACGCCGAATGTAGGTGGTCGTATCGGGTTTCGCGCTGCGGATGAGTGTTGTTCGTTTTCTTCGTCTTCCATTTATTTTATTGTAATACACGTGGAAGCTTCTCTGGAAGAAAATTCACTGGCACTGAAACATGCGTGTGCACGTAAAATTCGCCGAGAAAATGAAAATTCAAATGTCTGATGGCCACTCACGCAGCACGACGTTATGGGTGCTCAGCAATGCGCAAGTACCGGCCTCTCGGTCGAACGAAATTTTATTTAGCACGTGCACCGGAAGTTCACTTTTCACAGTAGGCACAAAAATAAAAATTCCCTTATACACTACGGAGATAATTGTAAATTGTTGTAGATTAAATTTGATGGGGAGTAAGCACTGAAACAATGCTTTAAACCCTTCATCAGGTCGCGGGTGGGTCACAAAGAATATTCGAGAAGTTGCGGATATTAACGCGTGGTCACCATTCGACACGTGGCGATGGAAAAAATTTATTTCCGTTGTGGTAATAATCGCGTCGCGTTAATTGGTATATTTCAATCACGTCGGGGTCACCAATGTAGCGGATAGGTTGGAGTGTGTTGGATAAGGTACTCGGGGTTCCACTAACTATACGAAATTAGGATGCGTGAATTCGTGTAAGTTGAAATATATTATATAAAATAATTTACAACGGAGCACAGTCGTACATTGAGCGCGTTGTCTCAATTCCCAATGCTCACTCTATTCTGGAAATCTATCGTATTTATTGTGTTGATGTGTGTAGCATCTAGGTGCTAGCGCGTTCAGGAATGTGGCTATCACGTGATGTGATGCCAAGCGTAAATATTGAATTTGGGGGAAATGCGGCGAGTGCTGCAAGTTATGTATTAAATATACCAAATATGTGGACGAATTGAATAAATGACATTGATATATAAAATTCTAATATTTCTTATTTGACTTACTAAAGATCATGCTCCTTTCTTCGCTCTCTATCAAGTATAAACTGCTTCAATAATCGAGTTATTAGAATCATACTATTGGATGCAGTAATCATGTTATACACAATATGTTGAACAACGGATACACCTTCTTCACCAGCTAATGAGACACTGAGAGAATTCATAGAAAACAGTTCATCAAGTCCAGCATCAGTAACATTAGTATATAACACATTCCTGCTATTCATTTCGTCTATGTTTTCTTCAGGTATCCGTTGAATACGCAATACATTTTTGTTTCCGTTATACATTGTTATGGAAAAATATAATAACTTTACTACAGTCATATACGACTTTTGGAGGTGTGTATCCAAAGTGCTTAATACCTCACATCCAAATAATTCAGGGTGTGTGGTGGATACGAGGGTATCATTTTGTGTTCTTCTATAAGGAGAGAGTCAGGAATTTCCATGATATATTACATGAAATATTAAAGACGTTGGTATTCACAGAAATTATAGGGTTGAGTGAATGTCAAACATGAGAATGCTCGCATATATATACCATCATCCTCGCTATATTTTTTTTCTTATAGAAAGTTTGCTGCGCAGTTGTGAAGAAAACTGATGCGATAATGCTCGGAGAGTAGGAAAGAAAACCACGCCATTGGATGATGGTTTGTGATAGGGATAGGTAAATATTTTAAATAGTATTGAACAATGCATAACATTAGAGGTGGGGGAACAAATAATATATCATCATACAATAATTAAATTCTCCAGTATTTCTTCTATCAGATGATAAATAACGTTCACCGGACACATAAAAAACATGATACCATAACACATCCACTGAATATATCTTATTCCCAAGCAGCGGTAGGTGAGTCGACGTGAAAATCATACTATAGTTAAAAAGTTGCGATATAGTAAAAAGGGATATCCGGCAATCAATAATCTTAACTGCCAACAATGTTAATCGGTAAATATCGTTGTACTACAGATCAAACACTGGCTGCCCACAATATCGACGGTGAAGTAGTTTGGGCTGAAAATCCCACTTTTCGATTACTGAGCGTTGAACAGCAGAATGATAAATTAACAAAATCACTGGTTGGGACATCTCTTTACTCCGATAGTGGAGTAAAGTGAAACTGTGAGTTGATAGAGTTCTCACTAAACGTGCAGGGTTATCTTTGTGACCCCAGCTGTCGCAAAATAACTATTTCGTTCCCCTCATTCAAAGCAAAACCCTTGAAAATTTTGGATTGTGCGGTACAGTCATTTGTAAGGTCACTCGGCCACTATATGACACAGGCTGACATTACTCTAAAAC
Organism: Zele albiditarsus; assembly: GCA_958496275.1. Lineage (NCBI taxonomy): Eukaryota > Metazoa > Arthropoda > Insecta > Hymenoptera > Braconidae > Zele > Zele albiditarsus. The sequence goes on from OY292416.1 coordinate 555,096, forward strand.
CATGTTATAAGGTTGTAGGAGGTACAGAAACGAAGAGGCTCATCAAAATTGAGCAGACTTGAAGTACAGAGCGGACTACATGATGAAAAGTGAGGAGATAAGTTTTGTCGAAGTTATTCCGATTTATTCAGATGGAATCTATCTCGCGTGATGTTTTCTTGGATGGAAATTTGCAAGAAATTTTGTACCAAGATTGAAACAGAAAGGCGGGGCATATCGAGTCCATCTCTCAAATGAAGTTTCAACAAAACTGGTCTTCGACTAGGCGAAATGGTTCCGATCGGACATAACATACTCGATGGAAACTTTTTTTTCGCGCATCCACACGGCATAGTTTGAAACGGAATCGTGTGATTCGCCGATAAACTTCCAATTATATAACCAAACATCTGTTACATGTCAAATACTAACATCCTATTATTTTCAAATTTTTGAAGGCGAATTGGTGACGAAGCTGATGACAATTATATCGTTCTGGACATTGACGATGGGTTGAAGATGGATTCGCTAGATTGTGCAGACTTGAGCATGAACGATGCTCAGAACGGAGATGATCGACGTCCGCGCAGACAACGTAAACGAAAACGTAAACGAGTGCCACATAATGTTCTGATGACAAGGATGCCGGAAGTGATGTTGCTTAATCACGATGAATTGCCACCCCGCGCGCGATGGGCAATTGTAGCGACTGCTTTTCTTCTACTCGCTATGTCTATACTCCTTGTTGGTGTCACATTGAGAATGGCTCCAATTATTGATGATATGGGTAAGTATCTTGATAACCACCAACTTGATTTAATTTATGAAGAATTGGCGGTCACACAAGATCGTGTAATTCAACCAATACACAAGAGACGTTCTGAATACAGATCATCTCTCTATGGTGAAGGATGTTGGAGGCCCAGACGGTGCTGTAATTGATTCGAATTCATGCTGCATGAGTTCGAGACCGTGATTAGTTATAGTATAGGGATTATTTTACGAAAACATTCTACCCCTAACAAAACCAAGATGATAATAGTAGATTACGTACTAAGACCCGTATGCGAGCGTTTTCCGCATCCGTGCGATAGTCGGGTCGGATCTCAATGAGAGTTGCAATCACACGAAGCGTAAACGCCTTTTCCGTTGTAGTACGTAAGATATTTTTTGTATCGAAAGTGCCGAAAAGGGATACATGAGAGCAGAAAGCAGCCAAATAAGATCCCAAAGTACAGTAAAATGCCGGCACTACTTTAGTCTGAATGAATGCCAACCGAATCCCATGTTCAGGGTCCAAGAGGGCGGCCCTAGCGGTGGTGTGGTGCATGGGGGGGTCGATCACACCGAAATCATGATCTGGGTGTCAGATAGCAATATTCAAACCTCGAGTTCTCAGACGGTCCGGCTGTTCCGTGGATATCGTGATTAGGACGTCGGAAAATGCATATAAACGTCAATACTAAATTTCAGATAGTGTACAGTTATTCACATTGAAATTAGAAGATTGTTCGGATCTCTGGGTTATTTTGAGTTCGGCACAAATTATTACAATATTAATCACTTGTTTATTCACAATGCAAAATAATAATGAAATACAGCACAAATGAAATGATTGACGAGAATGTTCAGAGTGTTCGAGAAATTTGATCGCCACTATAAATTAATTGAGTGCATGGAGAGCAATTTGTTGGATGTGAATGTGAACAATTTAAGTCCTAATAGTTAATTAATCTAAAATAATGAATTCTAGAGAGACTGTGTGAGAAATGTGGAGTCGAATTGATTATCTTGAGTGTTGATAATACAGGTGCATGAAGCGCAATTAATTTCCACGAGGCTGCGGGCTACATGCAATTTATAAATGTATTTATTTGAGAGTTCGATCGTCTGATTGTCTGAAAATGACCACTGAATTAACTGCACTGATTGTAGCACTGACTGTTGTACTCCACTTTTAACTAGTTCAACACTGAACTTGACGACTGATTGTTGAGATGCGAGTAAATTTTTGATTGTCTCAACGGAACGAGTGTGCAGGCACTGAATGACCAAATAATAATGGCCATCTTGGTGACAGATTTTTCTTACCTTTCATACTAAACAAAACGTAGCAATGAGGAAAATATCGTAATAGGATCAAAATTCACTTTTCCTGTTTTATACATTTCTCCATGTTTTGAGGCCTCCAGAAACCGAAAAACATGTTTTGTCTGTCTGTGTCTACCTGTCTGGTGTTTCAATGCAGTTCCGCTCGTTTCAATTCAGAAATCTATAGAACGGCTGAGCAGCAATTATTGACGGTTGATACGTTCCCTTCGTAGTACACAACGATTTCATATTGTTATCTGAAATTTCGATCGTATTTCCGGTCTGACCGGAAAAAATGTTTATGTGACTTTTTCTGCCGTGACTAATATTCAAATTGGGTTCCTTGCTATTGATTATCCAGATATTTAGGTAATCATTGGAAATGGGTACATAAATCTGCAATCCAAGTGTATCCTCTCACTATGTTTGCACCTAAATTGTAATTTTGATCAGAGGGACATTCTTTCTAATTATGGCACTACAGACAGCGTCCTTCAAAATTCGATTGGTTCTCCGGATTACGTTGAGATGTGGAAATTCTGATGCAATATTTCGATTGCAAGGTGGCTTCAGCAGAAGACATTATGAATATACTGATACGTCCTGGGTATGAATTCGGTTATAGATTGAAGAGCCAAATCTTATCCAAGAAATGATGTGTGAAATACGATTGATTTTGTAGATAATTATTCGTGTGTCTTCTTAATGTTGTAAGGTATTGAGCGACCTCCCCGCTATATATTTTCGCTTAACGACGTCATTCAGTTCCATCTACCGCGATCATACATGCTGACGCATTAAATACATTCATCAACCTCGCGCTTTCACAATGACTGCACGCGCAAGCACGATCGCCATAACGCGAACATTTAACTCAAATTTTTCACTGTTATGCTGCGTTGCGTAACATGACCATTTAAACAATTAAGTTAATGTTAAGAAACATTTATATAAGCTTTGAACATAACCACTCAGCATGTGAGACTATATTTTTATAATATATCATTTCACTGATATTCGCAATATCGAGCGTTCGATAACCATTTTTCGGCGTCAATAACCTATAATCGCCAACTTAGCTCTGAGCAATTATTTTGTTAACCAAGAGAAGTCACGCACCATTGGACTTTCTGTCCGATGGGGCCAGCAAACTTCCAGTCAACAAATCAGAATATTAACGAATAATCCACACCAATCAAAACCAGTCCACACGGACTAGGAGCCACGGATGTATATACTCTTTCAAACAGTCCCTGTTGATATAGCAGTCAGTTATGACAATTAGATTTTGAATGATTGTCCGAATAGGTAGAGCGATCGTTACTCGTCACTACGACTCGCAGCTGAAGCGTTCAGTAAATGATTCGTAATCGGGGTGAATCAGATAGTTGAATTGTTGGATAATTTTTATTAAATAAAAATATTTCACTGATATTGATTTATGAGTTCGGTATCGATAGTGATTTCTTTTATTGGTTTCCTTAGAATTATAATGATTTATTCGAGTTGAATTTCGATGATCTAGGTATTGACTGTCAATTTTAATTGTTGAAGCATGGAGAAATTTTAATGTTTCATATAATTGTTCCAGCGGACTTCTGACGTCTTCGGTCTAGAGTTGATAATGACTGATCGATGTTGAAATCATTGACAAATGGAGTCTGTAATCTGTTGTCGATACTGGTCGTGAATTGAAGAAGTCAAATATTGGAAACAGAATTTGTAAAACTAGATGTGTGAAGAACTGGACGTGTGTAGGACACTAGACTTGGTGATTTTGAGAGAGTTGATATATTCGTGGTTCCTAGTCCGTGCGAACTGGTTCTGATTGGCTCGGTTTGTTTATTAATATTATGGTTTATTGGTTGAAAGTTTGACGGCCCCATTGGTCAGAAGGTCCGATGGTGTGTGACTTCTTGGTGAACAAAATAATTGCTCAGAGCTAAGTTAGCGATTAAAGGTTATTGACGCTGAAAAATGGTTATCGAACGCTTGATATTGCAAGCATGAGGGAAATATTATATTGTAAAAATATAATATTTAATAATATTGATTATTTGAATATATCACTCATTTATCAAATTGCGCACTAGATTAACAGCAATATAAACATTCATCACACAAGTTCACAGTGATCATCTTGTAACAATGTAGAGTATTATCAGCGTGGTAATTCCACATTGGTCGTTTTTTCCTCCATTCCCCATGCGTTCGGCCTGCCTGCGCACAGTCGAGGCACGCGTAGATGTGGTCAAAGTTTGAAGTACTAGAAAAGAATACCCTACACGTATGATTGATGCGCCGATTTCCATAAGTGGGAACATTCTTTGACGGTGCCTCTTGACCCGCTCAACGCAATGAAGAATAATTCTGGGTTGACTTTCGTCGATATAACATTCTGGATAGACTACCGAATAGGATAGAACTATAGCTTGCTAGCTGAGCTAGAATAATCTACGACTGTATTGTGAAATCTTAGAATTTGTACCTCGAGGCAACACGCTCTCGTTTATTACGTTATAATTTTTATAAAAAATAGTATAAGTTCGCCCAGAACCGGCCCTCTGTCGATAAATAATTGTTTTGTTAATTATTGGTAGACGCGACAACCTTTCTGTGAAAAGTGTGTTCATCCGATCAGAATTGCGTGTTGAACCGTGCGTTTTTGTGTTGTGAGGAGTGAAGCCAAGCAGAATAAAGGTAAACGATATACTATATTCAATTGCTTATGGGGTATTCCATGCGAAACCAACCAAACCGTGACCGGGACCATTTGTCATTTTGTTGAGAATTTTTTACTTTTTTGTACCTACTGAAAGCTATCTTTCGAAATTTTTTTAGATTTTTGTCTCTATCCGTCCAAGCACAGAAGATTTTTCGAAATTCTACGCTTTCTTTTTCAAATGCTCGTAGCTTTTTCGAAAACAATGGTATCGAAATGAAGTACTAGTCCTTTTTTTTTCGTTTCGAGTTGAAGTTGCATGAAAAAAATACGAAAAAAGTCGAAATTTATTTTCATTTTTTTTTTTTTTCAGTTTCAAACCCGAAATATATTTTCCAAAACTAGGACCATTTTGATTCTTTTGGAGAAATTTATCACTTTCTAAAAGATATTTTTACAAGTGTTGAAAAATTGGTGGCTTGTTACATCATAAAATGTATTTTTTTTTACATGTTTGAATTTATTTGTAACACTGAAAAAGTTGGGGCTTCGTGGCACTGAAAAGAGAATGGCAGCTCGAGACAGCTTGCAATTATCTCCTGATGAACAAATAATTGATGCAAAAGAGCTGGATAGATAGACTTCAAAAAATTCGCCAAATATCGCGATAAAGTTTTCCACTCAAGAGCATTATGAGGCAATGAAACTTAAGTTGACAAACTGTTTCAACAATGCTAAGCTGATCCAGAGTAGAGGGACCAGGCTGGTTCTAGACCAATCAGTAACTGTCGATAATTCCTATCTTATCGACAGCCGGGGTTTAAAGTTCTGCATTATCAACGGTTGAATTTGCAGTTCTGCATTTTCGACGGTGGAATTTGATTTTGTATAACCAGAAGATAGGGTTTTTTTTTAATTTTCTGAGTTGTCGACCGATAGGTTTTATAATAGCACTATAGTATGATGATTTTCACTGATTGCACTCACGATTATTAGCACTGTTTCGTTTTAATTAACTATTTTCTAATGGTGGGGACGTAAAATATATTTTCATAACCATACTATAGCATGTTCTCTCGTGGATGCCACTACACTTATGATAGAAATGTATAGTGGTGTACGATATATTCATCCCCCACCACATTTTTTACTCCCTTCACCACAACGCATCGTCCAATGAACACGATTCAATGACCGTTATTTCATATTTCGGTAGAGGGGATTATACTTAATGTTTCCGTGGTAGCACGGTGTGATTCAAGAAAAGAAGATGGAAGTGTTTCTTGATGTTGTGGGTTTTCATGATACTTGTTTGGATAATTTTGTGGCTAAAGAAGTAGCTCCAGTGGCACTGGACGGGGATAGTCCCGCCGCACAATGGATGCATGGAACGTGTCTACTATTCAAAACTCCATTGTAATTGGAACGCTTCTCTGATACCGTGAAGGATGCGAGTATTGTGTATGTCTATGGACGGCATAATGCAGCATGGTTGAGACAATTTACTGAATCATTGGAAATAGTGCGCATCATTGACATGAGTAATGAATTACAATATCCTGATTTCAGTGTATTGAAACAAAAGCGATTGCAAATTACAGTAATGTGTGAACATCATGGCATTGAAGATAATCGTGGTGAGTGCCCCAGTCATATATTCGAATGTGCACGAGACCGCGTTCATCACCTACGAGAATGGTTTCAAGAACAAAAAAGAAAAAACTCAGAAAAAATCAGTAGATGAGGTTGATGCATCATCTTTTTCGCACAACTACGCAGTAGACTTTCGGATAAAAAAAGGTAGAGTGGGAGTCACACGATTCTATGGAATTAGTGACCGTTATTGCATCATCTTTTTCGCTGAACTGCGCAGTAGGCTTTTCGGACAAAAGGAATAGGTAGTCGGGGGGGGGGGGGGGGGGGGGGGGGGGGGGGGCACTATAAGAAACTGAAATTTGTTCATGCACGCAGTCTACAGTTTTAACTCGAAGAATGTATACCAGAAATCATCATGGACGTTCCGAAAACATTTACCATCGAGGAAAAACAACTGTTGATGTCGTATCCGCCATACATTTTACATTAAGAGGATATCATTCAAAAACATATATAATACAATATATATAATACATTTTCATGAGAGCGTGCTAATGATCTAACGTCTACGGAAACAACGTGCGATGGAGGAGAATAATGGTGAAAAGCATGCAGTTTGTTCAAAGTGTCGGTTTACACGTGACAGATCCGGTGTAATTAGAAGAATGGCTGCTGGTGTGTCAGAGAATGCCAACGATTTAATGATGATAATGTGCCGACTTGCATGTGAAATTAAAGACAAATTAGCTTTTGCTCTTTGTGTACATGGCGTTAGAAGAATCAGAGCATATGATTATGGCTGCTGAACAATTGAAACAATTCATAAAAGAGAGAGGAGAAGGAGGCGGAGGAGGTTGAATAAAAAATATTACAGTTTTATATGCATATCATTGGCATTTCATATTTTGATTCCTTTCACATGTTGATTATACTTATTGAGCCGGCATTTTATTCTACACCAATTTGTGTACAGAACCGCTCATGGGTTTATATTCAACTATGCGATCATGCAAAATCAAACAATAAGCTGAAGTTTGGGGAGGGAATTGATGAGCAGACTTAAATACAATTCTCACATCTACAGGTCCACTTTTTATATTCTCATTTTGTTTAGAACAATCAATGACAATGATCGGTGATTGTGTCGCAAATTTGGCCTTTGTTAGTATGGGATCTGCATCTTTACCATAGTAGGATTGTTGAAAGTTTGTATACATATCATATAAAATGGCGTATTGGTTGCGTTCAAAATCAATATTCAAATTTACATATTGATAAGATTGTGAATTCAAGAAAACTTTAACATCTCTCAAACTGCAGTGATCGAAATGGCTGCTATTCTTAGTCGTGATGTTTTTTCGTCCAGTCTGAAATCCTAGGATGATGTAGCGAGGTTTCTCCACTTGTGTTGTAGTCTCCACAATCCATACGTTGTTCGTAGAAGCAGGCAGCAGCGGGTACTCATACAATTCCCAGGAGCGAAAACTCAAGGTGATAGATGGCTCATTGGTGATATAATTGAGAAGTTGAACTTTTTGTGTGTCCGAGACTTTGATATATGGAATTAACCATTCAATTTTTTGGATGCTGAGTGCAATATTCTCAGCTGCTGTTTATATGGCATTCAAATCGGTATTTGCTCTTGTGAGAATCAATTCATGCTTGGCATTCACAATAATTTTATGATAATCTTCAGCCAATCCTAGTAATAAATTCAATGAGATAGAAATATCAAAGAGACCATTGCCATCGATTATCTTGACATTGTCCTCTTGCAACCATCCAGCATTCTCCAACAGATGATTTTTCTCAGATCGGAGTGAAGTATATCCTTTCATTAGGGCTGTTATGCCCACATTTTTACATCAATCAATTTCAACGGCATTCAATTCATAACGAATCTCTTCAAATAGATGACATATAGCCATATTCACTAGCAATATTGTCGCAACTGCAGCATGATTATCATTATCTTTTGTTAATCTTCCACAGATGTGTAATGAACTCTCGCTCGGTAATGAACACAAGTCCTGATGCTGTACTGCAATGCGTATTTCATCACTATTGTTGAAGGTTGCTGATGCAAATGACTGATGTCCATGCACCTCATAATGTGCAATAGATTCACCCAATACAATGGCTGCATGTATTGCTAAGATTTTCTCCATGGTATTAAACACACAAAGCAAAAACAACAGAGTATTATTGTTTCCCACGTAGTTTCAGACCAAGACTCTTCAGCAATAGAATGTTCTGATGTGTTAGCGGCCCGCTTGGTATACGACAACTGATGTGTTTTCCGCATATTCCACCACATTTATAACCACCGCCATAAACTGACGATGCTTGCGTCACTGTTTCCCCCGTATTATACATAATATCCATCATCAATTCATTGACTTCAGATGTAATCTTATTGATATAACCTCACCACGAAAATTCACTAGCTCCTAAAATGCCCTCGTTGTTATATTACACTCCACACGAAGAGCATTCACCTTGAGTATTGTCACGGGTAAATCTGATTTGTGTGATGCCTGGTTCAAGTATGCGCGGTTTGAATCCAAGCAATCGTCTGAGCGAGAGTGATATGTTTGGCAGTGATGTCTGTAGAAAACTCACGATATCTTCAATTTCATAGCTTCCAGTGGGTATGATTGTTATGTCATCCTCTTCTCCATTTTTTACTAGATAAAACTTATCATTATTCTCGTTAATATTAGGGATTCAGTTGAATGTTAACAATTCTATGAGTCCTAAAACATAAGTTTTATTTGCTGAGAGTTCAATTGGTGGAAAATATTGTGTCTCAAGTATCGATGATGTCCCCGACACAGTCAACGTCAACAAATCATCCATGACTGATGATCAATCACTGTACAACCATCATTTTATAGCTGTTTAGTCAAGAATTTCAAGTATAGGTGTCCGCATATCACCGTGTTATAGTCTTGATATGTTTCATGATAATATTTAATCCTACCAACATCGAGATATTCCATCAGATCTTGAGGTGGTTGTAAATTACCAAAGCTATCAAAATAAGTGTCATCATTATTTTTCTTTGAATATGCAACCCAGTGTGTGCCTGGTCCATCTTTATCATGTAGATTGACTATTGCTGTTTCATATTTCCATGGCCCACTTGTTGGTAAATTATTTCGCATGAATATCCCGCGAAAGTGTGGAATTTTTATTATGTGTGCATATTTCATTAGATCTGCATTAGTTGAAGCTCGATGTGATAGGTCTACATGTTTTTTGGCGATCGCAAGTAAAGACCGAAACCTTTCTTGTAAGGTTTCAAATACCCCCCACTGTGGCATCTTCCATTCTCTTATTATGCCGTTCATTTTCTTCCAATTGCCGTTTCGCTGCACTCGCATCATTCACAGCTTTTGCTATACCAACAGCACCACCAGCTCAACCCCCAACAGCACTGAGTCCAGCAAACATAGGTATGAGAAATGGTAGGATGCCATCTATTTTCGATGGTACTGGCAATATACGTGGTGGTAAGCCAACTTTACTCTTTTCACCAGCTTTTTTCACAGCAGCACGCGCACCAACCAGTGCTGATTTCAATACATCGTGACCAGAGTGCATTGAATTCTTGGCTGCTTTCATAGTTTGTTTGAATGATGTGGTAGGCTTCAATGAATTCTTCTTCCTCACTTGCCTCTTCCTCTTTTGCACACCCGCACCAAGTTTTGATTTCACCTTCATGATTTTATTGACACTCCAAGCTACTACTTTCTCGCCAACGCTCGCGTCCTTAGCGTGGACACCTTGCGAAGCTCTTTTCGCAAGCAATCTATCAGCTTCATTTCTCCCAGAAATATTATCTCGATACTTTGAATAAGCAATATCATGATCCTTGCATGCAGCATCGAGAGGGTTGATCCCTGGAGCTCCACGTGCCAATCTTTTTGATGATTTTGTGCCTGGTCCACAGTATTGATAGCCCGGAACATGTAATTCTATAGGAAGCTTGTTAATAATACTATTGACGAGCCCTTCACCTTGAGTACTATATTTCTATCGTGACATGTGTACACACTGGTAGTCGTTCAATAACTGATAAGTTATCAACTGTTCATCTTTATATATGACAACCATTTCGCTTCAAGTAATATAAAAACATAATTGGTATCAACCAATCAGTTAGTTGTAATCATGATGTTGCGCGAGAAACAACTAGCTAAGGTTAAGTTTGAGAAACAGGGGACAAAATTACCAATCATGAATTTCGATGAAAAAATTGTAGAAGAAAAAGAGGCGTCATGGTAAATTATTGCCAAATAGTATGCGAGCTATTTTTTGTGGTCCGTCAAATTGCGGCAAGACCAATGCACTTTTAGCACTCATCACTCATTCGAATGGCTTGAGATTTGAAAATGTCTATGTCTATTCAAAGTCACTCAATCAACCGAAGTATCAATATCTCGAGAAAATATTGAAACATGCAAAGGGTATTGGATACTTTCCATTTAGCGATAATGAGGACGTAGTCAGACCAGAAGATACTCGACCAAATTCCATCATGATTTTCGATGATGTTGCGTGTGAGAAACAAAACAACATAAGAGCTTTCTTCTGTATGGGCCGACATAGAGATGTTGACTCATTTCATCTTTGTCAAACTTATACACATATTTCTAAACATCTACTAAATGAACATGCCAACTTAATGGCTCTATTTCGACAAGATGAAATGAATCTCAAACACATCTACGATGATCATGTCAACACAGACATGACATATGCACAGTTCAGAGATTTATGTTTAGTATGTTGGAATGATGATAAATATGGTTTTGTCGTTGTTGATAAAGATAGTGGACTCAATTCGGGGCGATATAGAAAGGGATTTGAGACTCTTACATACTGTTAGGTCTTGAGCGACCTCTCCGCTATACTTTTTCGCATTACCGACGTCACTCATTCTCATCGACCGCGATCACACATGCTGACGCATTAGAACCGTTCATTAACCTTTTTCTTTCGCAATGGCCGCACGCGCAAGCGCGATCGCCATACCGCGAACATTCAACTCAAATTCTCCACCGATATGCTGCGTTGCGGAATATGACCATTAAACAATTAAGTTAATATTAAGAACCATTTGCATAAACTTAAGAATTGCCACTCAGCATGTAAGACTATATTGTATAAAATAATATTTCAAAGGTATTTCACAATATCGAGCATCGAGAACCAAACTTTAGAGTCAATAACCTGAAATCGCCAACTCAGCCCTCAGCAATAAATTTTGTCAACTAAGAAGTCACCCACCATCGGACCTTTTGTCCAATGGCGGGCCAGCGAACTTCCAAGCAACAAATCGAAACATCAATAAATAAAAAGACCAATCAGAACCAGTCCGCACGGACTAGGAACCACGAATATATAAACAACTCCCTGGCTCTCGAGCAGCAGTAGTTTTTGAGAGAGCATTTTCATCCATTACATTATATCACATCATTGTTGTAGAGTCAGATATTAAGTTTACACGCTCGTTTAGACGCTTGCATTCAAAATACTTATTAGACACGAACTCGTGCTCGAAGTTCAGATTCGCTACCTCTACATTACAACTTCGAGACGTCACTTCTTATATTACTCTTATTATTTTACGTGCTTGAAGCACTCTTGACTCTCCATTAAACAGTTATAACATTTCTTCAGTGTCAACGCATATTGTGTACTCATCGAACAATCAAACTAAATAATTATAAATCATATAATTCGAAGGAATCAATAAACGAATCGACATCGATATCAACAATTGTGAAGTGTCTCGTTCTACAGTCTTTATTTAACTTCAATTCTCTGATTCACCCTGATCACCAATCCTTCGCCGACGCTTCAGCTGCGAGTCGCAGTGACAAGCAACGATCCTTCTACCTATTCGGACTTAATTCTAAATCTAATTTTTATATCTAACTGTTATATCCACCGGAACGTGAGAATCTTCTTCACCAAGTGCAATTAATCTACAATTCTACAAATCGACTCTTATTACAATTCCAATCTCTCACATTCGGTAGATCTGCCGAACCCAAACGCTCGTAGGACGCAATAGGGTTTACAGCCAGGTCGTAACAATACGTATAAATTGAGTGTGCATGGGAATGATGACTTTAGTTATATAGCGAACTTGAAAGCATCAACATGAAGAGGGTGAAAGGAAAAAATATTCTCAGAGAACAGGACGTATTGAGTCAGATAGTGAAAGCAAGTTATGTGATTCGGCAAAAACATAGAATGATTAAGTCTGGTAAAGATACTTCAGAACGAGCAATGAATGAAGTGTTCAAACCTATAGTTACACCTCTGGAGAAATTAGTGACAACATCTAAGGAGATGAAGCAAGAGATAAAAAATGAATTGGCTAAAAAGAGGAAAGCACCAACTGATTATGTCTATTGGGATGATCCGAATGAACTTGTTGATCGTCTTAGGCTACTCTTAGCATCTCAAGCAGCAGGCAATACAAGTCATATGAATGAGATAATTTCCATTATTCAAGAATTAAGTGAGGCTGGAATCATTTATTAATCAATGTTCCAGCCATTTTTCAGTCATTCATGTGTCAACAGTCGAAGAGAGTGATGATAATAAGAATGAGTGTGGATATATTTGGACGGAAATTTAGAAAAAGTGTTGAGAAAAGTAGTCGTGGACCGCCTGGTTATGGATTCAAAGTCACTGCTGATGGTCAATATAATATAGATAGTAAGAGATTGTGTAATGTTGCTGCACCTGAGAATACAACTGATGCTGTACCTTTTGGTGTAATGATGACATGGAAAGTTATCATTCGTAATGCCGACTTTTTTATCCCCTTAGCCTTCTTCCTCTTATCCTCCTTGTTATCATTCAATACTTTGGAAGCATACAGTTCAGCACGTAATCCCACAAATTCAGTCATTATTTTTCCATTATTTTCATTTTTCATCAGCCCCAATACTTTCTTATTTTTCTGTGGCATACCATAATTGTTGACAACTGGGTAATCACTCGTATCAAATTTATGTATATCTCGCTTCATGATCTTATATACATCAGGATTAACTAAATCATATATTAACCTATCCGTATCAGTGTATAATAATTTTGATTTATTACCAGGGAAGACGTTTTTTATATAGTTATAATGAAAATCATATATGAATATTTTCGAAACATCTAGAATTGCGAAGCCTATGTAAATTGGTTCATTAAACTTGACTTGAACACGTTTCATTTCAATAATGACCATGTTTTCTTTAAAGGTAATCTGGCTGTGGAAATTGGGCTTGGCTATGTATGCTCGTGCATCCCCAATGGCTTATTATTCTAACATCTTTATGTTTACAAACATTCTCCATGGTTTTACCAAAAACTGCATTATTCCTTAGCTTAAAGAAATCTTTTTCAAATATATTTTTACATTTTTTTCTCAAATCGGTATTCAAGTCTATATACCTTTTCAACCATGGTGATAGTTGAAGCTCAAGTGTTCTATGAATTTTTACAAGTTTCATACCTAAGCTCAAACATGTTTTAAATTTCTATAGTGAATAATGTATTTATTTTTTGGCAAAAAAGTCGTTGCCAATTTTCCACATTTCCCCGTTGGTGGCATGAAGTGATGAGGACATAACGGTAAATCACGGTGTAATTCATGTAGTTCAATAGGATATTCTAAATCTTCCCCGAAAATATATCCGGTTGGTGAATCGTTGGGCATATTAGATATTCCTTCAACATTCATAGGTATATCACACCATTCGAACCCTCCATATGGTAGATATTCACTCATAGCAGCACCATATGAATTATTGACATCAAAATACATTATATAAGATGGATCTTTCGTTAGACCATAACTCTCACCCATATATTCATTATTGGCCTTTGCGTAACGGTTGAAGCACTGCGACACACCACCCCCAATACCTTTCTCGATATACAATAACATTGAAGGATCAGTTAGAAGCTCTAGCTGTATTCTTGTATACTTGAGCATTGCATCAAAGGCAAATCCTGGTGTTGTAATAATAGTGTAACGGATCAAGATTGTGTGACAATGTTAGGATTTTCAGCCCTGAAATATTCTCATCTTTCAATTGCTCCTTCCCTCATTCTCTATCCGTTCGGTAGCTAGGCTCACGCACGATGTCGAGTGCGTTGGAATTTGACTAGACTGACAGATATCGTCACAGCGCATCAATTATGCGCCGATTGCGTAGAGTGGGGATATCTGCGGTCTGTGAACTTGACCACACTTGACATGTAAAATAAATGAAAAATCACTTGCGTGTAATCTTTTCATGCGCTAAATAGAATAACATGAGTAGGATCTTTCATTTGTGAAACGATTACTTAGAGACTTCTGCGTGCGAGAATAATAGACTCGAGGATTAACGATTTTATCAACTACAATTGTATTAATATCTGTGTGGTTGTATTCATAATCAGTGTACATTATCACCAAGGGTGAATAACGACAAACTTAGCTTCAATATTAGAAAGCGCTTGCGTTATATTATAAATATCCATTGGGATATAATTGCATTGTTCCGCACGTCGCTATAAACATCGTGATTATATTTGTGTGAGTTGTATAAGCTAAATAATGAACCATTTAGCCTATTTGGGCGCTTGCATAAAAATATACCTACGGCGTAATTATTCCAATTGGATCATTTATCCAATTGGAACTTATAACTTAATTATTACGTAAACTCGGTGTGTAGTGAAAATTCAACAAACGAGAACGGGGTACGAGTGGACCCGGAAGCTGAGAACCTGTTGAGCAACAAGCATCGGCAGTCAAAAGGTAAATCATATAAAGTTATCTGTTCTTTCAGCTATTTGCTCTGGTGACCTTGGATCCGTATTTATCAGTGTAGAATTTCTTGGCAGGCAGGAAGTCGTGACCCAAGTTGGTTTTGTTAATTTCTCCCCATTGTAATTGAATTAACAGGGTTAACTGTGACCAGAGATACAGTTAGGAGTTAGAATCCTCTCCGTAAAACAAAGGAACACTCCCGGTTTTCCCATATTTTCCGACATATAAAAATATAACTTACTGATTAGCATCATAGTATTCGTGTATTTAGGGTTTTGTATATTTCAATTTAGCCTGCTGGGAACAGGCATGGTGGAAACCACAGACCCGAGATAAGAATCTTTAGCCGTGCAGATCAACTACAATTACTTTCCGCCAGTCAATTAATTGTAGATCTTATTTTCCAGAGTTTGATAGGGAAACTCCGGTGGCGCTCAACTTAAATTCGTTACGGGACCAATTCACGACCATCTAAAACCCGATCATCACCCCTTTGTCCCTTTCACGTTTTGGCTGTTCCCATTTATAGCAGCCAACGCGCGGTTAGGTGTAACAATTGAATGTTGAGAAGCAGTTACGTCGGAAATTTTCAGATATATCAGCTAATAGTAATATATCGGTTTTAAGATAAAAATCGGAATATTGTCCTAGTGTTTTTATATGAAATTTATTCCAAACAATTTTTGCATGCTCATAACTTTTGTTAGGTCTTGAGTGACCTCTTTGTTTATTTATAATAATCCCCCTTCGCTAAATCAATATCATCATGTTTTTATTACATTCAATTGATTTCCCATTCATAATTTAGCCACGCATCATATTTTTTTTCCCCTTCTCCAAATTCTTTTCACTGTTACCGCGTTCGCACGCAGTGCAACAATAGTGGGAAACGTATCAACGAATAAATACCATTGAGTTGCGGAATATGAACCCGTTAAGATGATCATTTAGAGAAGAGGAATGTTTAAACAATAAGAATAAATATTATATCTTTAATTCAACCGTCGAAACTGGAAACATCATTTTGCCATCATAATTCCATTTCTTTTATAGAATCTAATATGAAACGTATGAGACGCTTCTCAGATTCACTCATATTAGCGTGAGAAACCCTAAATTGCTGATTCAGCTTTTGAGACTAGAGTTGAGACTTAACCCCACCATTCGGACCCTCTGTCCAATGATGAACACCTTACACAATTAACTACGAATCAAAACGGCTAGAATAAATTCAGCCAATTAGAATAAGTCCGCACGGACCCAAAATGCTGACGCGAATTTTCCACAGCTCTTAAAACCAAGCTCTTAGCCTTTTTACTTCACTTCTATGCCCAGAGCAAATCGACAACTTTATTGTCATCAAGCAAACCAATAACCTTTTTTTTTACAACGTTTTTATTTCAATCAACCAAGTTGCTCTAGAAGTCAGTTAACGAAATAAAATCGATCTCGAGGAGTATTTCATAAGTATTAACGTGATTAACTTCATTCACACGAACAAACAATATAATAGACCGGCGATCGGAATATTCACCGTTCTCGCTAGTTATTATCAAGTGATCGCAGTGAACACATTCAGTCTCAATAAATCCAAATCAATCAAATAATGATGATGATTATAATGTTGATAGTAATGATGATGATGAAATATAAGGCGAGAAATAATTTCCTCCCCAAACTTCAGCTTATTGTTTGATCTTGCATGATCGCATAGTTGAATATAAACCCATCAGCGGTTCTGTACGCAAATTGCTGTAGAATAAAATGCCTGCTCAATAACTATAATCAACATATGTGTGCGTGTGTGTGTGTGAAAGGAATCAAAGAATAAAAAGAAATACCAATGATATAAAACTGTAATATTTTTTTATTCAACCTCGTCCTCCTCCTCTCTATCTTTTATAAATTGTTTCAATTATCCACTGATTTCTTCTGAGTTAACTTTTTTTCTTAAAACCATTCTCGTAAGTGATGAGCGCGGTCTAGTGCACAATCAAATATATGACTAGGGCACACACCATTAAAATCCTCAACGGCATGGTGGTCACACATTACTGTAATTGACAATCGCTATTTTTTTTTTAATACACAGAAATCGGGATATTGTAACTCACTACCCATGTCAATAATGCGCACTTTTTTTCTCAATGATTCAGTAGATTCGCTCAACCATTCTGCATTATGCCGTCCTAAGACATACACAACACTCGCATCTTTCACGATATTAACCACATTGTCTTTCAGGAAATGATAATTGATCTCACCCGATTCCCAGACCATTCCATGCACGTTGAAAGTAGTCCGCCTTTTTTTTTTTGGAATCGTTCAGAGAAGCATTCCAATTGCATTGGACATTTGAATAGTAGACACGTTCCATGGATCCATTGACCGGGTTCGGTAAACTCGTCCAGTGCCTCTGCATCCAATTCTTTAGGCACATATCGCCCAAACAAGTATCATGGAAACCCACAACATCGAGAAACACTTCCATCTTTATTCTTGAATCACACACCGTACTAGCCGATACACACCTTTCTTGAAACATCAATTGCTGGTGAATGACATCAATCTTTTTTTTATACCACAGAAACATAACGTATAATCCCCGCCACCGAAAACATTGAGTGTAACAAAAAAATGCGTTGTGGTGGGGGATGAATATATCGTACATCACTCAACATTTCTATCATAAGTGTAGTGGCATCCACGAAAGAACATGCTATGGTATGGTTATAAAAATTTTACGACCATCAGAAATAAAAAAACGGTGCTAATAATTGTGAGTGCAGTGAAAATTATAGTGCAATTATAAGTGGGGGGTGGGGGATCATACACCACTATACATTTCTTCCACTGAAATATAGTCATACTATGGTATTATTATTATTATTATTTTTTTTATTTAATTGGCCATGAAGTCGAAGCTTCTTGCGGCCATCCCTTAATACAGTATAACATAATAATAGTATAGTATACAAAAGAGTAAACGTAATTGCATTATTAATTAATTATTATAATAACTAATATAAATTGCATTATTAATTAATTCATATAACATAATAATATCACACTCAATCATCACACAATTTTAAATTCTAACAGTAATCATTCCATTTAGCTTTTGTTTAAACTTAAGAAATATTCATAACAAGAAGTACGAAATTCCGCAAAGGTAGGCTTTGTAGTACAATAATCCGGCAATTGATTTAAAATTCTTATTGCAGATATAATAAATGACTTATCATACTTAGCACTATGACATCCCGGCAAAACAAGGTAATCCTGACGAACTTCACCTCTACGCAGACGGGGCTCTAGAATACGCAAGTCTTTCCTTATTAGGGGCTTCTGATTCAAGTATAGCGCTTTATAAACAATACAAGATAAGAAAAACTCCCGTCTAGATCTTAGAGTGAGCCACTGAAGCTCATTATAATAATAAGTGACATGTTCGTACCTTGAGATTTTAAAAATGTACCGGACACATGAATTAAGTTTTCTTTGTAGTCTCATTTGTGTTGACTAGTAATGTCAGTATAGACTGCTGCACAGTAGTCAAAAATAGGCAAGATCAGAGTGGTTATTAAACGCCGCCTAATAGGCAATCTAAAGCCATCACCATTCATTTTCAATTGGGCAAGCACTTTCATATTGCATTTACAAACCTCAGTTACTTGCAGAGACCAGGTTAATGTATCCTGCCGGATACACCTAAATATTTTACGGCTTTACAATAGCTAATGACTACATCATTTACAATGATACTAGGTACAGTTAGTTGTTGAAGATCAGTTAATTTTTGTCGAGTGCCAAAAATGATTGATTTTGTCTTACCGCGGTTTAATTTTAAGCCATTTTTTTCACACCATTCCGAGATTATATAAATTTCATCATTAAGAGTACTAACACACTGATAGATATCATGTGACTTACAACTTGAATAAATAACTAGATCATCGGCGTAAAATAAATGTAAACATCGTTCAAGTAGAGTCCCGAGATCAGTAGCATAGATAGAATATAGCAGTGGACCCAGGACACTTCCCTGTGGAACACCACTCAAAATATCCTTCCATGTCGTCATACAACTGTAAGTAACGTTAATTCGGACTGCTTGTAGCTTACCTTTCAAATACGATATGCTCCAATTTATAACTGTAGTCTCGAAGCCCATAGCTTTTAGCTTATAAATTAAAATATCAAAGACAACCGAATCAAATGCTTTGCTGAAATCGAAGAAGAAGACAATAATTATCATTGAATCATCCATACCTAGTCGAATATCGTCACACAATTTTAGAATGGCATCTTGTGTATTTAACCCTTCTCTGAAAGCGGTCTGATAATGATCAACTATCCCGTTAGTAGTTAAGTAATTAATAATTTGATCATGAACGCATCTTTCTAAAGATTTCGATAACGTATATGTCAACGAAATTGGTCTATAATCTGAATAATTAGTTGGACTGGGAACCTTTGGTAATGGCACAACATAAGACCGCTTCCAGGTCGATGGGAAACCTCCTGAAGAGACAGAAAAGTTGAATAAATCAGTAATATTTTGCAAAAAGTAAGGTAACAGTATTTTATACATCTTGATATCAAAACCATCAGGACCCATCGAGCTGGAAGATATTCTCATAATTGCCTCTTTGACTACATTACAGCTAAGAGCCTTAAATGTAAAGGAACTGTGATATTTTGGCACTACCCTATCAAAATACACATAATCAATTAAATCCAAAGGATCCCCAGCCGCATTAATGAGATAGTTATTCAGTTCTTCTAGATCTATATTTAGATTAACCATTGAATCCGAACTCTTAACTAAACCTAATTTACGCAAATCATTCCAAAATGATTTCGCGTTCTTACGGTCCCGAAAACGCTGATCAAAGTAATTTCGCTTAGCCTCCATAATTCTAGTCTTCATCACTTTACGCAAATTGAAGTACTCTTTAAACGCAAATCCTGATCTTTTAAAGATTCTATAAAGCCTTGATCTTCGACGCTGAAGTGCCTTGATATCACTATTAATCCATGGTGCAGGTATGTCTCGAACATTAATTTCTCTCAGCGGTGCAACTGCTTCGACAACATCTCTAATATGTTCATGTAAACAATTATTCATAGTATCAACAGAGTCGCTATCGATCAGATATGAGAGATCTAAACTTGAGCATATTTACTGTAGATAGTCATCATCAATCCTAGACCAATTTCGACACCGAAATTTTTTTCGGTGAGAGATCGGCACTTTGTAATCATACTGTAGTGAAATAAGGTCATGGTCAGCGAGAAATGGCTCAGAAGATTGTCTTGATGATAGAACCAAGTCCAAGTTACTAACTAAACAATGATCTATCCATGAATGACTGTTAGCATTATGATCAGTATCCTTATAGTTAAGTAAGTCCATTCCTAGACATCCACAGAATTCCATAAATCCATCTGATTTTGGGCTGACAACATTCATGTTGATATTGAAATCACCAATTAGTATAACATGATTGTATTGAGGCATAACATCATCCAGATCAGACTCAAGTAGATTCAGTGAGTCAGATAACGGCGGGTTATAAACAACACCAACCAGAATTTTCTGCCTTGAAGATTGCCATACCTCCCTGATGAGATATTCAGGATGGTTTGGAATATACGTAGAGCGAAGAACAAATTTTGATAAAAGTGAACTCCGAATGTACAGCGCTACTCCTCCTCCACTTCTGTTAGCTCTATCATTTCTAAACAACGTGAATGATGGGAGCCTAAACTAAGCATCTGACATATTAAAGTTTAACCAGGTGTCACTAACAGCTATAATATCAAAAATATGCGTTCTAAAAAATTCCTTAAATAAATTAAAATTGCTGTTGAGTGAGCGAATATTAACATGGCAGACATTGAGTGGCTGACAATCTTGTGAAGTTAAAGTTAGGTTATTAACAATATTAGACGTTGATGATGATTGAGCAGATCCTAGCTTTTGTAAGTCAGTCTTCAAAACTTCGAATCCAGATAATGGCAAAAGCCTCAACGGAGGCTTTTCCGAGGAGAATCTTACAAAGACTACTCCTCCTGCTATCCAGACATTTTTGGCTAACAGCTTAGGGTACGATTTCATAATTTGCTGCCTAAATTTATAGAGTACTGACAGATGCCGACGATGGAGACGAACAGGATCCGGTGACACACCACTTTCAATAATTAGCTTATTACCTGGAATTTCCATGCTTTTAGTTTGCATAATGATGGAAGCCACAGTTTCCTTTCCATCAAACTTAACTAGAACATCTCTATGCTTTTGCCTGACTGCACGTGTCCCAGCAGGCACAGGCCTACCAATTCTTCGTGCAAACTTCAGCTTAGACAATTCCAGCGGAGGGTCCAACATAGTTAGGAGATTGCCCACAGCTTTTTTCAAGTCTTCACCTTCCTTTTCTTGTAGCCCTGAAATAGATACTTCGTCAGGAAGAGCATAGGTTTCAACTTGAAGAGCTCTCTGTTCAAAGTTGCAGTTAACTAGCAGGTCAGCTGCCTTAGATATTTTGACAGTAACATCATTAGACCTCTCAGCATCTAAACCCCGTTCTAAATCACAAACTCTTTCTTGTAAATCGTCAAGTTTCCCAGCTAGTTCATCCTGTCTGACTTTCAAGGAATCAAACCTATCATGTAGTTGATTTGTTTACTGTTGCAGTGCACCCAATTTATCCAGCTCATCAAGTTTGTCAAGCTTAGCTAAACGTGAATCCAAAGTTGTCATTAAATTCAGTAGACTAGTTTCAGAACACACAGGACACTTGCTCTTAACATATTCCACTGCTTCAGTCGCTGTTCCAATATTATATTTCAACTTGACACAAGCCGGATGAAATTTGTGCTGATGTTAACAATTAGCTTTAATGCGATGAGCAGCATCAGTAATCTCAGAAAAACACAGAACGCACGGCATTATTGCAGGTTATTCACTAATAAATCACCAAGTCTTACCTCCAAAACAATGGAATACTATAATCTCCAAAAACAAGTTAAATATCAAGTAAATATGAAAATCTTATGTATACACTAATTCCCAAAAATTTATGAATCCAGAAATATAATGTTCAAAGTTTAATAATTAAACATAAAAGCGAAAAATATGTATAAGAAATGAGTACAGAAATAAACATGTGTTTACCGCTCAGTATACTCTACTCAGCATGGTATGATAAAAGTTTGCTAGTGAGAGCCCCCCACACACCCAGACAACCGATAAAAAGCTGTAATACGATCATCGATAAAAATCCTCGTTCGTTGATAAATCTTCGACGGCCGGCAAGGTAGGAATTCGTTGAAATTACCGATTGAGTTGCGTTTGATCCCGCCATCTTCATCTACCATCAATATTGAAAACCAGCTTCACTGAAATGTTTGTGTGATTGTATCCTATCCTTGTGATACGTTGATCGCCTCTGTATATGAATAGAAGATATCTCATCATCACACGCGTCCATTTTTTCTTCTTCTTCTTCTTCTTTATGAAGAGCTGCTGCGACACTCCAGAAGAAACAAAACTCGTCGTTATTCTTGATATTTATTACGGCTTTTTTCACTTGAATAAATCTTGGTATATCCACGAATGTTGATAAACCCCCTCGTAATGTGATGTATTTATTGATGTTGATGACCAAGTTTACGATTCCAATCAAAGCCCAGCGAGAATCACGTTCCTGAAACTCTTCCACTTGCGTTAACAAATAGTCACCCACCTTGGCACTGTACCACTTGTCCAGATCTGTTGATGGAAAAATTGCCGCATTCGCCGTATTGAAATATTTAATTTCTTCAACTGTACCGACATCTTTCACATTTTCGAACTTGCATGCCAATATGACATTCACTTTGATGTTTGTTGGAATTTCATCAATTTTCCTAATGAAAATGCTCCTTGCATCTAATAAGAATTGACGTAAATGAATGTGTTGAAGATTCGTTATGATCGCAGTTCGCATTCGTGTATTGAATGCGGATGGTAATTCATCTCATTGAACGTTTGCATCATCAATTCGAACATTACCACCAATTATATTCACGTTTTTTGCTT